>JABFEA020000041.1:17549-28117 GCA_019775915.2 Cyphomyrus plagiostoma | reverse complement strand
GTCAGGTAGTGCATAGGGTCAGGTAGTACATAGGGTCAGGTAGTACATAGGGTCAGGTAGTGCATAGGGTCAGGTAGGGCACAGGGTCAGGTAGTGCACAGTGAGGTAGGGCACAGGGTCAGGTAGTGCACAGTGAGGTAGTGCATAGAGTCAGGTAGTGCATAGAGTCAGGTAGGGAACAGAGTGTGGCCCCGCATTAAGCACTGAGATCGGTGCCTCGACAGACCCGCCTGGCACCCAAAGCTGGGGCTTCCCAAATTATTATTTAATGCTGGTAAACAGAAAGGTGATGTAATGCAGCAACGCACACACCCCTGTCCCAGATCTTCTAGGATTTGCTGCTGGTTTCATGTTTAGAATGACTGTATGTTTACAAAAATGAATGAAGTGGATTACTTCAAACTTTAGGTATCATACTGTGCAACGTATTCAATTACACATGAGTAAAATAGAATTTACAAGGTTGCTGCTTTTTGTTATTTGCATTTTCCACACTGTCCCAATGGGGCTGTAAATCAAACCCGGAGGTTTTTATGGATGATCCATGCAGGATCTGGCTCCAGTTACTGCAAAGGAATGGCTGAGGCTTCAAAACAGGGCTGCAAAAGGTGATACAAACACAGCGATTTTGCACTAATTATATCAAAGCTGATTGTGATCAGCCTGCATTGTCTGACAGAAGCGTCTATGATTTTATTCAAAACGTTTCTTCTGCTTTGCAGCGAACAATAGAATGAGATCTGAAAATGATACAATGTGTTCATTAAACAACAGATGTTAGAGACTCCCTAATTAAGTTATCATTCAATTTGAATGGAAAATGTCAATAAATCACTAAATAAATAAAAAAATCTGATTGAATACCATACCATACAATGCCATAGCATCCTTAATTGATCATATGGGGGTCGTTAATTATAACAAATGCAAACCGCAGATAAATCTGCAGATAACAGGGTCCGCAGGTCCTGATAAAGTGGATATTGTCACATATCCTCAGACTGATGAGTAGCTGTAGTTTAAACAGAATTAGTCATTTCTGTCACACTGAGCAGGTCTCCACCTGGCGTAATGTGATGGCGTTGTGGGTAGGTGGTTGGACTCCTGCCTGCTGTGACACACGTTATTTAACTGGCTTGTTCTGTTTCTCATCTTTTCTTTTTTTGGATCTGTGTTCCCCATGTTCTTCCCCGTGTTCTTCCCCGTGTTCTTCCCCGTGTTCTTCCCCATGTTCTTCCCCGTGTTCTTCCCCGTGTTCTTCCCCATGTTCTGCAGGATCTGCGGTTGTGTGGTGATCCTGACCTCCTCACCCTGCACTGTCGTATCAGCCATACATGCGGCTTCATAAGCTAGGCCCCTTATAAAGTGCTCAGGAAGTTAGATGCCAGTGAAGGTCACAGCAAATAGCCAACAGAAAACAAACCTCGCCAAATGCAGCACTTTGTGGTGTCATCTTCCAATGAGAATCCAGAAAGAGGGTAACTGCTTGAAAACATGGAAACATGCTCAGATTGAATCCTGCGTGGTGCGAAAACTATTCACAAAAACACTCTCCTTTAAGGCGTAAAATATACTGAAGTGAGAGCCAAGCTTGGAGTCTGAGCTCATGGTCGGCCATTTATCTGGGTCCGTGGATCATTCCTCAGGGGCATAAAAGCTCAGTAGCAGAGTGACTACTCTCCTACCTTCTCCTACTCTCCTAGAAGGGTCTGATGTTTTCTCCAAGTTAATTTTGTCGCTATCCCAGGAGGAACATCACACGCCTGGGGGGATCGGCACGTACCTCCTGGAAGACAACCCACCACAGTAAAGATTAACAACGTTTATAAAACGTCACATCCAGGTTTGGCAAATGGCTGCATTCCAGAATAAACCAGAGCGTGTAAAAATAAAATAAAGTTTTACGGATGAATCCAAGCAATAAACAGAAGACTAAGCTAAGCACTGCAGCTCAGAAATCCTCCCTGGTCAGGGCGCAGCAATAATTCATAGCATTTGCATAGTAAAGCCATTATGTACTGCAGTGTCCGCCGTAACCCTTGCATTATTCCTCGTTATGGTTTTGTTCACCGTTGTGGCTATAAAATAACTCGATACTTAATGCAAATGTGACACCACAACACAAATGGCAAAGTGGGGGAGAGTAGGAATGTCTACACACCTCATTAGATGCACTCGAGAGAGGAGAGGAAATCGGGTAAGGAAACCATCAGATTAGCAGCGAAAGTAAGCAGGCTCTCATTGTCCGCTAAAGAGACCAGGTGACATCTTCCTTGCTGAGTCTCTTTGTCACATTCACTTGGCAGCGGGGGCGAGTTTGTTGTTTCTCAGGCCCAAGGTAAAAATAAATAAGCTAGACGTTGGTGGTTACCTAGCTGGTTAGTGGAACATGCTGCTTCAGCACCTCCTAAATAAGGAATGTGATTTGTTTAATGTTCAGTGTAGTAACTCTTTGTGGTCAACAGGGGGTCCTGATTAGCAGGAGTGCTTTTGCAGTGCAGGGAGGTGACACATTCTCAGAGTCCTTCTCCCTCCACTGCCCAAAAGCTCAAAACAAAACTGCACTAGCATCTGCACACTGCCAGCCAGTGAGGCCAATGTGTAGCTTTTGGCGCAGACATGCTGCCATTTGTGAAATGTCTGGCAAAATGCATTAAAAGCTGCAGCAGTGGAGATGGGAGCATCCAGAGCTACGGACCGACCTGCACATCCACAGTATAGCAGAATGGCAGCCCACGGTGGACAGAAATATCCAGAAAAATGAGGGAGCCATAACTCTTCATATCCAGAAGGGAGAATACAACCACCTTCTCTTCCTTAACTGCTTTTCACAGCTACCTTTGCTTATAAGATGCATCTGTGGTCAGGAGCCCGTCGTGTGGTCAAAAAGTATGGCGTGAAAATGAAAAACCATCTGTTTGTGGGAAGCTTGTCAGGAAGAAGGATGAAACTGAGAGCTTGAGCTGAAGGACGCGAGATGAAGAGGTTCGGCAGCCCCGGGGTCAGAAGGAGCGGGGAGTCCATTCATCCAGAGCTGTCAGGCAGCCCGCGATGAAAGCAGAGAAAGAATGCTAAAGGCATTCAGCCAAGTGAAAATCGCAAAGAGCATAAGAAATGGCAAAAGCATGCCCATTTTAGGAAAGTGGCATCTTCATGGAGAACTACCCAGAAATTTGATGATTGATTCTACCAAAATTTCCACTGTGGCCTCTTATATATTTTTTTTTTGTCTGTTTGTTGTTTATTTAATTTTCAACAGTTAGGAGAGCAAGACAACACAGGTCCACAAAATTCAATGAAAGCGATACTTTTGACAGAGAAGCAGTTTGGAGCAAAGCGAATGTACTGATATCACCAATTGGCACAAAGGCCATGCAGAGTAAGCTTTTCATCGCATGGTGTAACTGACTGCTTATGACAATTAACTCTTGAATCTTGAATGGACTCACAATGAACATTATTCAACACTTTCTGTAAAGTACACTTACCATGGTAATTTAATGGTTTACTGAGTATCCTTGGCTATGAGCTTTGAAGTAAACAACCATCAATTAATAAACCCCCGTAATGCCCGCTACTAATGCTTTAATTAATGTTAAACTGGATGTCCGCAGGGAAACACTTATTAATCATCACTTAATTACGTCCTCGTTAAACGGGAACCAAAAAAGCTGAGTGTGGTGCATTCTACGTCACAAGATAATAGCCCGTTCATGACCCCCCAGCAAAAGACAGTCTTACTGCAAATCTCTCCATGTCCAAACAGAGCCTTCGTAAGCATCCTACTGCCCCAGAGAGAAAAGTGTCATCATTGAGGCCTCCTGTCGTCCTGCACACCTCCTCCCTGATAAAATTCATCACGGGAACATCAGCGCTCAAACCTCAGGGCTCCGAATCACATTCTGCCTGCAAGCCGTCTGCTTCGACATCTGCTCATTATGAGATACACCCACTGCAGATAAAACACTATGCTTATTTGGCATGCTGAATACCGCCACTGCATCTCTATTTTTACAGTGTGTCATTTTGCCTTCATTGTTTAGTGTCGTTTATCATCTGCATCATTTACTGCCCCTGTTGGCATTGCTGTCTGATGCTGCTATTTATTCCATAATATTCTGCTACTCGACAGTCCATGGGTGGTGTGTCAGTAAGCATCTCGTCACAGGGAGAACTTGCCGCCACAAAGCTGAATCTTGAACTTGCTCTGCTATCGATCTTAGTGTGGAAACCTCAGCTAATGGATCTCTGAGGTACCCGTCTCCCATTCTCGGCCTCTGTGCAGTAAATTCAAATTTTCCGAGTTTAACTTTCAATGTCTACGAACAGCCCCCAGCCTTACGCTATTTTAATGGATTTCCAGGGGTAATTTCCACCTTGGGTGCGTGACTGGGAATCGCTTACGGTCTTAAAAAGCCTCATTTTCTCCTTAGCTGGGATGCCCCCGTGCCATTTTAAGGCAGGAAAGCGGTTTAATTGGGCTGGGCCCTCATGGAGGACCTGGGTAACCGCCTAGATGGATTATTCCCGAAAGCGCATTTCCAAAAGCCCTCAAAATGTGCTTGTGGGGGACCCCCCCTGCAGAGAAGAGGGTGACATCTTACCCAGAAGATCTGACAGGAGGGTCAGGCTGTGATGCGTCACCGTCTCTCCAGACGGCCCTGCAGGTTTCTGCGGCCCCGGCCCTTGTGTGGGTGGAGCCTGTTTCTGCCAACGGAGACGGACGTTTGCCACTCGTATAAAAGCTGAACCCAGGACAGCGTGAGCCGATTCATGCCAGAGACTCGACCTGATTGTGAGATTTTTGCAGCAGCTGGCAAGCAGCAGAGCTAGAGAGAAAGTCAGAGATGTGGTGAAAAATCCAGGAGATGACATGCAACTTCACACAAACCCGCTGGTGGGCTGAACATGATAAATCTATGGCAATGATGGACATGCTCAATATGCTGCTTAACATATTGGTACCGGCTGATGTTCAATGAAAATAAAGACACTGGTCTGATGTGCCAGTCTTAGCTGGTATTGCTAACTGATATTTAGACATTAATCAATATTCAAAGGTAGCACCACCACAACTAAAGGCACAACTGATGAAATGATACAGCTAATTGCAATTGGATGATCGGCTATATTCCATAGAGGGATTCCGTCGGCTCATTCGCCACTTAGAACCTAGACGGTCTCCTGATTCACTGCCTACACTATATGATGTGGCTGTTACATGCAGATTTCTGGAGCTCAGATGTTAGCTCATTATCAGTAATATTAAACAAAAATATATCGGTTACCCAGTCCTGGGTTATTCCCCGGTTTGCACCGGTTGCTTCTGGGATAGGCTCCGTACCACCATGACCAAGCCGGTATAGAAAATGAGGAGATGGATGAGTCATCATTATTGGCCAAAATGTCCACACCAGTGCACCGCAACTATCTGCCTGAGTTGGAGAGGCTGGCATGGACGTGCGACTGACCTCATTAAAATCACTTTCCCGATCTTCCAAATGACATTTAAAAGCACCATTGCACCACCTGGGGAGGAGCTGAACATTCCTTAATTTCTGTTCAACTCCAGAAAAGGACAGATTGAGGGATAATCACGTAATGTCCAGATAATTCAAATTACAAAAGAATCCATAATCAGATTTATTATAACCGTTTCCTCACTAACCCCAAAGAATATTGACCAAAGAAAGCGAACCATAACTTAACCAAAACCCTGAATGATTCCCAGGTGCCTTTCTTACGTACATGTGACAAAAAATAAAATGGATTGTGGTGAGGTGCATTGTGGGTATGTGCCTGCAGCCTGCATTTCAGTAAACATGTACATTACAGTCACTTGTGGAGCCTCTTACAAGAGAAAAAATGGACTGAAGAAGATGAGAGATGATGTCAGAAAGCGAAGTGCATTGCAGCAGCTTCTGCATAATGGCTGCAGAAAAAATAACGATGCTGTCTTCAAGTACAAGCAAAGATATGTCAGATAGAATTACTGTCTATCTGCAAGTGATGTGTGTCAGGTCTAGAGCAGAACTGCAAATGTGCGCAGGGGCATCAATAGAGATTTGTGCTGGTGTTTCATAACCACTGCACCTTTCCATAACGAAGCCAAGCTGAATATTTTTTTGGGTTGACACTCGAAGACCTCAGCCCTCACAATCGAGGCAGATTTCGCCACACAACAACTAAAAAATTAAAATCTGGACGCAGCAGCCGAAATCGTGGACAGGGTGGGGCCGAGGATGTCAGGCTAACTGTGGGTGGGGTAATAACCCACTACCCCGGCCTCACACACCCTTTCCTTTAAAGCCACAGCGCTCTCATATAGCCAGTTTATTATGTAGCGTTATGCTGGCCAGGTATAATGGCGGCCATGACAATAGTCCGGGGATGTCTGACACTCTACAGCCCTTTGGGACTTATCTCATTGACAAACACGCTCACTGTCCTGAATTGTTTGCTCTAATATCTGGTCATTTGGAAGCTGAGGGGAGCCTAAGTAGGGTTAAATGCTTTTTTACTGCATGGGTTTAACACACCAATGATTCAAAGCGACAGCTGCCTGCAAAATTACACAGGCAGTTTATAATTCTTATAATTACTGATAATATGCCTGTGTTTTAACAGCTAAATACGTTGAACTCATTACATAGGTGTCATTTTGGTCGAAGGTATTAAACCCATTCGAGTAAGAGATCAATTTTTTGACACAAGGGAATTTCCAGCAGGGGAGTGGGAGGGGCCAGTACTTGATGTGGGCCAGTACTCACCAGTACGCAGTACTGGCACCTGTTTTTTCTCACTTCAAGCACTGGGAGGAGCTATATTAAATACTCAAATCCTATTGGACGCTGCATTGTGCATGGAATTGCTGCTGTGAACAAACTGCTGGGTTGGCAAAAAAAAAATGCAGTAATACGTGATTTATAGGACACCAAGGGATCGCATATTAATGAGGAATATATATCCATACATCCATCCATCTTCCACAACCGCTTACCCTGCGCAGGGTAACGCTGGTGAGATTTCTGTATACAGAAATGTCAAATCCAAGGCCAGCCTCTGAAAACAGTGTGAAATCCTGGAAAGTAAGGGAAGTCTTTTTCTGTCCATAACTGATGTTTGTTTATATCAATCTGTAGAGCGATTTATTTCATATTAATTTTATTTATTTTATTTGATTTTTTTTTTTTAAGTTGACAAAAAATATTCTATCATCACCTCCTACCTTGACAAATCTTTTTGGGTTTGGGGAAGGGATTAATCTAACCTGCGTAAAATCATCACTAAACGCGTGCTTAGGGAGCGGATAACTCTAAAACCACAACAATGATATGTGCCAAATGCTTCACATGAGTTAACTGAAAGGCCGTATCCTGTAACGACAGACATCAGCTACTGCAGGTACTGTAGTCAAGGCAATTCCTACTATAAGCTCCCTGGTTATTAGGGACTGTTGACATTTAGTTATTAACTGATTGTTAATTATTAGTTATGAAACCTGCAGTGAGAATGTGCAGATTTTAGGCATGCTTTGATATAATTGGCTACAGAAAATAAATAGTCCAATCACTGTTGACGAAGTCAAAAGATGGAGAGAAGGTGAACCAATAAAACCAGTGGGGGCAGACAGATAGGGTCGGCCTGCCCTATAGGCAACATAGACAACCGCCTAGGGGACCATTTGACTAGTGGGCACAAAAAACAAGAGTGAAAGAAATCAGAAGAAATACCTCTGGTTGCATTTGTAACTTTACAGATACTAGTTGAAATTCACTAGGTGAGCTAGCTAGTTAGCAGCCAGAGACCTTGTGCTACTGAAATTTTTAAATATAAATGAACTGAGAAGGTTTGTTCTCTGTTGTTCTGAGAGGTTTGGGGGTGCTCAGCAGAATCTTGTCTAAGATACCAGAACACCCAGGGCCGGCGCTGACTGCAGAGGTAGACGGTGGAGCAAATGTATCTCACTTCATATGTACTCAAGCAAAAGTAGGGTACACCAGTTTTAAACTACTTGCTAAAGTACAAAGTCTGAAATACTACTCAGTTACAGTAACAAGTGAATTTGTGCTTGGTACTTTACCCCGCTGATCTTACCTACCTAAAAAGGTATTATTATAAGCTGACTATAGTCATTTTATTTACATCTTGTTGACAAATTAGGTGCAAATGTCTCTTCGGTTATGTACAATAAATCACATTTCTGTATTAACAGAGCTTTATGTGCTACAGAAAGGTCAGAGGTCAGCCTATCTGCATATTCATGTAGCGGAAACACAACTGTCAGCCGTTCCCGTAGAAGCTTAGGAAGAATGCCAGAAAAACGCTGACGCTGCAGTGATCCAGGAATCCCCCCCCCAGGGACCGGAGGGGCTAGGTGGCGAGGTTGGGGGGGGAAGGGTGTCATCGTGGACTGGCCTTGATGAAGTCACTACTGCGTATGGATTAGCTTCTTAATGGGGGTGTTTAGCCTGAGATTGCCACTAATTACGCCCCCCTCTATCAATCGGTGGCAGGTCAAGCGATTGTTATGCGGTGGAGGATGGTGCTGCGGAGGAGTGACAGACAGACGGAGAGGGTGATGGCATGTGTGACCCCGTGAGGGGCAGGGAACCCACCCCCACTCACTGAGGTGTATCTCTGGGGACATAAACCACAGGAAATACACTGTCAGCGCAGAGTGCTCTGAACAGAAAGCAGTAAGGAGCTCCAATACAGACAATTAGCCAAAAACATGCAGCCCCTGTCCTCACCTCCTCACTCGGGCACAGTCCACTATTACATTTCTTTGTAGTTTCTCTTTGATGTTTTCTTGCAGTGATGAGTGGGAAATGGATCAGCTTATTTACCTCAATTCATTACTGTATTTAGCCGCCCGGTGAAGCAGAAATCGATTGAAACCCATACTTCAGAATGACTGTGATCGCCATTAATGTGAATCTTCAGCTCTGTGCCCCAAATGTGCATTTTATTCAGTCCCTATATATGTCATGGATGCCAGTCATCTGCTGCTATAGGGGTGAAATTTAAAATTAAACCCAGGCAGGTGAAATATCCCAAGGTCACTGAATCTTTTCTATAAATACAAAGTGATCAGTCGGTTTAGAACCCCCCCCCCCCCCCCAATTGGTACCTGCCCTTTCAGCAGCCATTTTGAAAAGGATCAAACAGAAAGGAAAGGGAAAAACTGTGAGAGAAAAATCGCAGCTCTTCATCATGGCGGCGAGAACATCGATCAGCTGGGAGATTAGACGGCAACGGGGTAACATTACAGGAATCGAACAAACGGCAGCAGATTACTCGCCTAATCATCACATTAGCCAGCCAGCCGTCTATAGATTAACCTTCACACAGATGACGCTCCTCTTCCCGGGTGCAGATGTACTGTACCCCGGCCATCTTTATCTTGGGATGTTTCCCAGGCAGCGACGTCCCTGCCAGAATGCATCCGCAGGATGAATCGGTCACCAGCATATCATCTTTGCCTTCCAGCCTTGGCCTGTGATGCTGGTGGTGAACCGCGGGTCGATTAGCACCGTCACGGGGAGGGGGGGGGCGGGTGGCGAGGGGTGCCGTGCGTGACCTCGCTGAGCAGAGCGCGATCACACACTCTACCATCTCGGCGGGAGCCTAGGAAAGGAGTCCAGCGTCCGGCGGGGACCCGAGCCGCACATGCTGAGGTCTGTGGGCCCCTGGGCACCAGCAGGATGGAGCCCCGCTGCGTTCATAAACCCTGATGACTCTGCCGAGGGCTCCGGGTCATTAGGGAACGTTTCGCATGCTCAGGGAAGTGAGATGGGGATGGGATGGTGGCCTGCTGGCATCCCGCCTCGCCAACCCGTGGGCGGGATCCGTCTGAACGACACGGAGGCCCCAAGGGCTGTTCTGATTGGTTGTAGCCCAGCAGGGTCTCAGTGTTGCTGACTCAGTCTGGTGGCCCTGAGTGACCCAGCAAGGTGAGGATGTGCAGGATCGGGACTGACAGCTCCTGCTCCCTGCGTCATTTCAGCTAAAGGTGAGGAGCCACAGACCTCTGACCTTAAGAGAACCCCTGCCGTACCTGTCAGTCACAGCTCACTCATTTGCATTTATCATTGAGAAGGAACAGGAAGGAAAGATTTTTCTCCCTTATTTATTGCTTGACAAGCTGCATATTCCTCTTAAATACAAGCTGCATATTCCTCTTATATACAAGCTGCATATTCCTCTTATAGCTCATCTTCCCTGTGCAATGTTGTTTTTCTCTGGTTCTTGTGGTCTCCATAGTTACCCAGCTGTGCTGCACCAAAGATGAAGCACACAGTCTCATACAGAACCTCTGAGCTGTGTGAGTGTGTGTGTGTGTGTGTGTGTGTACGTGTGCATGTGTGCTTGGGTTATACAGCTCCTCGTCGACTTACGACCTATCCAATTTACGACCAATCGACTTTACGACCATGATCGCAGCTCGTACTGTATGTCTGACAGCGCAAATGTTGCCCAGCTGGGCGTACGACAGTTTGCGCACCAGTTCCCGGCAGCACTACCATTCCCGCGTGCTAAGCCGCTAACTGTTATCCCAGTAACAG
>JABFEA020000039.1:20687412-20701455 GCA_019775915.2 Cyphomyrus plagiostoma | reverse complement strand
AAAACCTTTTTTTTTAAAGGGATTGGTTAACCGGGTTCCGGGTAGTTTTTAAACCCCCGGCTTTTATTTCCCTTCAACCTTCACCTTCACCTTTCCATTACCCCCCCCCCCCCCCCCAGAAGGCTGAACTACCTAGGAAGGCGGCCAACATAAACCAAGACAAACACCAGTCTCACAAGACACAACACCATTCAAGACCTCATAATCCAAAGCAGTGGACTTTCAAATCTAAGTACCTAAAAAGAGGGGAACTGTACTGCCCCCCTCCTCCCCAAGACAAATTTCTCACATTACTGTCTGTGGGAAAACGCAACCAGGGATGGTGGGAGTCATATGTTGGCAATTATTGCATTTTCATACCGTAACGAGAAATATAATAAACAAGAGTCCCTTCGGGGAGCCTGTTATCAGAGATATTATGGACAGAAGGTTTGGGTCATAGCAGGCAATGCATTTCCAGGGCTTTCAGCTCCACTCTGCGTATACTGAGGCAGTTGGATACATGACTCAAAAAATGACTCGGGAATCAAACTTAAAGAAATAGATCTGTATGGTAACATCTGAAGAAGCAAATTCTGTTATCTCTTTGAGCAATGTGGCAGACGTGTCACTATAACTCACCTTACCAAGAATGAGGATTAACTAGTAGTAATAATAATAATAATAATAATAATAATAATAATAATAATAATAATAATAAACATTTTGTTGACCTCTGTGGGATAATTCTCTTTTCATTCACCCCGTCCAGCTTTCCATGACACACATGTAGGTGACAGTAAGCTTGGCAGTGAAGGGCAGCCACCTGCAGCAGGGCCCTTGGAGCTGGGGGTTAGGGGCCTCGCTCAAGGGCCCACAGACATGTGATTATTCTGATAAATCCGGGCTTTGCACCAACAACCTTCCGGTCACAGGCACAGAGGCTTAGCCTGCTGAGCCATAGACTCATGCCATAGGTCTGGGCAGGCCGAGAACACTCTGGGAGAATGAATCTCCCAGGAGGCTCTGGAATCCCCCATGACAATGCAGAATTTGTGGCCTTGAAAGGACGGGTCATTCATTTCGGTTAAATGCCTCTTCATCTACTTCATTTGTGAAGCTTTCAAGACCCCAGGGTACATTTAATGAGTGTTAGTAGATATGTGCCTGATTCGGTCGGTTCAAGGACAGCTGAAGGTCAGTGACGGTTAAGGGGATACAAAGTGGTGCCCAGGTGTATAATAATGAATTAAAAGCGAAGATGTGGGATTGCTGCTGTCCTCCAGCCTGCCTGCAGAGGCTGACTCAGACATCTACAGACACGGAGAGGAACGCTTCAGAAACTCAGCACACGGGAGCAGGGGAATGCCAGCCTTTTTTACAGGAGCAGTTTTATTGTGGAGGACAACATGCTGGAATCCGCCAGCGCGTTTAACGAGCACTCCACAGAAGAGCGGAGGAGCAGAGTGGACAGCGTTTGGAAAACCACACTCCGTGCCGGGGCCCTGCAGGGATAAGCCTGTCAAGCTGCTACGCCGGCTGGTAGAATGGAGGAGGACTCGCCGTGTGACTGAGCTCCTCTCTCTGTCCCCAAAAAAAGAGAACTGAGGTACTGATCCACCATGGAGAAAGAGGGTAGTTTTAAAATGTACCGCACCCTGTGTCACGTCGACTATGAAACCACCCATCCATTTTCTGCAACCGCTTCTTCTACTCAGAGTCACAGGAGTCTGGAGCCTATCCTGAAAGCTAAGGGCGCAAGACAGGGACACCCCAGGACTCACCTGCACCTCAGCATGTTTCTGGACTATGGGGGAGAAATGGCAGTTCCCAGAGGAAACCCCACCACAACATAGGGAGAACATGCAGACGGTCATGTCGGATGCTCAGGGGGTCCCAGGGGTGTGAGGCGATGTTCTTCACAACTGCGCTGTCCTGTTATTTAAGCACTCAAATGAGTGGTGGTGAAAATCAGCAGATACACGGAATGGCTGGTGCCCCCAGTGATGGGTTTGGGAACTGAAGCTGTGTTCTTCTCGTCACCCAGCATGATATCAGTAACTTTTCGGAGAAGAATTTCTTGTTAGCTTTTATTGTGTTACCCTTAATTTGCTTATGTTCTAATGTTAAATTGTATATTTCTTCTAAGGAAATGTGTACTTGCTACCCAGGTAAATGTTTTCCCCGACTGCCTGAGGCAGCACAGTACTGTACATACAGGTGAAAACAAGCATTGTGGTCAGAGAGTAAGTTCAGTCACAATCTATGCTCTGGCCCAGACCCACCCATAACCTACTGAGTGATACACCACCGGAGCAAGGAAAGTGACCACCTGAGCAAGACTGCCGTCATGGGACCACAGTGAGTTTGGATGCCGCGTCTGGCCACTGCATTACCGTTTACAGGCCGTCTGCCAGCGACAGCGGGTCGAATGCTAATGCTAATGCTAGCCCAATGCACATTGCTGCGTAGCCTGCACTGTGTAAAGGGAACGGCATGTTTGCCAGGGGCTGTGCTTACGCCAGCGCTCACAGGGATCCAGAAGGGTGCCAAATGCCAGGTCTTACTCAGAATTGGAAATTTTGATAGATGGGTGTTGGGGGGGGGTGTGTGTAAAAAATGGACAAAACATTTAAAACCATTCACATTTCGCTGGCTACGCTTGGTTACTTGGAACCGCAAAATACAATCAAATTAGGGCTCAGCTTTCAAGCGGTTGTTTTTGAATACAGACGACATCATCACTCTCCAATGAGTCATAAATATAATTTCAGGCCCCTCTGAGGCTTCCAGATTGCACAACTGACCGTTGTGAAATATGTAACACTTCTGCTAAGGCTCTGTTATTAATTATGAATCACTTCCACAATCTATGTGACCCACAGGGCCTAATCTAACATATTCCATTATGATTAGACTGTCTGCGATATCAGCGACTGTAACACAGTTAACTTGCTGTCGGACAGAGGCGGCCTCCCTTCCCACTTCACGAAATTCCACAGCTCCGCTTCAGTTATCGTCATGATTTTATTGAAACCTAACAAACAAATCTGTTGTAAAGACAAAATAAATGAGACCCCTCCCACACACCCCCCCAACACTTTCCTGATATGTCATGGCAGCCAGATCTGAGGTACCAGACAGCCAGATTCCAGGCTTATTTTTTCCTGATAGTAAATCCAGATAAAAGGTTTTAAAAAACAGGAACGTGTTTAGCTTAGTGTTGCGAGCGGCGAGACTCTCGCCCGCTGGCTGCGGAGCCGGATGAGAGCATGTTCTGGCAGCCCGCGTCTCTGCACTCACACATTCATTCACTGGCCCTGTCTTTGTAAATACTTAATAACATGCAAATTGTAAATTAAAGCACAGGGCCCAGTGCGAACAGTGAAATATTTATCTCTGGGCTCCAGATGTTGTGGGCCCCCGCTGGCTGGTCCGCTTCGATCTGCATGGCGGCTCCTTCGTAGCTCTCATGGTGCGTTTAGGTCAGAAGTAGCCTTGGAATCTTGCCCCCGTCTTACAAATTTAAAGGAAAAAATTAACGTTCGGTAGGCCTGTGTCACGCTAGTGCTGGTCATTTACAAATGGACTTTTCGGGACTTGAGATCGGCAGCGGATTGTGGTGGTTTAGGGTAACGCGCTTTATTTTCTAATGGGCTACTCGGCGATGGGGCCCTCTGAGTTCCTCTGCAGATCCTTTCCAGAGTCTTGCTTCCATTCACCCGAGTCTGGGTTGCACGAATCGGGGGAGGGGTGGGGGTGTTTGAACCACATGCGGTTCATCACGCAGCAGGGAGGGCGGCGCTCACGCGCTGCGGGGGTATGGCCTTACAGTTGAACCGGCACAGAGTCCGCGCAGATGCAAAGCGGCCTGGCCTGCTCAGAACTGAGGGCTTCACTAATTGCTGGCCTCGGGCCCTGGCTCAGAGAAAGCCTCCTAATGCCACAGATCCTGTGTGTAATGTCTGCAATATCTCCAGTGAACCTGCTCTTGAGGTTCTGCCATTATTGTTCAGTGCAACATTGAATGTTTCTTGGGACTGCCAGCTGTCTGGGGTGTAGAGGGGGTGGGCAGTTAGTATGGGGGCGCGTGCAGAGGGGGGTCAGGGTAAAACCTCTCCTGCTGAGACAGCCACGAATGGCCGGCTCCTTGCTGAATGGATATTTCCTGAATCATTGAGCATCTGTATTTTTTTTTTTAGTTCCTACCAAAACAGTGCAAGATCCCTGTAACACTAAGACAAGCCCAAATATTTTCACATTTCTCTGGTTATTCTTACGACGAATCATCTTTGAAAGCCTGGCAGAAGTTGCTGTTATTATCTGACAATCTCAGGAAAACAGAGAAGTAGAGTCATGTCCCATTTCACCTCACGCGAGCATCTCAGGACAGCTTCAAATAAGTCTTCTTATTAACATATCTCAGCCTAAAATCTTAATTATACCTCATGACTCCTCAATGTTTCCTTTTTGATACGTTATAATACGCTGCATTTTTCTGATAGGGATTTGAGAGCAAAAATATTTGATTTCGAACTGAGATGTCTGCTGTTTCTCCCCAGAACGAAAAAAGCAGCTCCTGACAGTATAATGTGGTGTTTACTCCGAAGAGCCCCTCAAGGGAATCCTGTTTGTTTGTTTCTTTGCGCTGACCCATTTCCCCCACAGAACAGGCGTAATTCTGCAAGGCTCCAGCCTCAAACACGAGGCATCACAGTCCCCAGTGACACATTCTGCAGGCGGCCGTATCTCAGTCATGTAGGCACAAGCGCTCAGGCAGCTCGCCATGCGTCTTATGAGGTGGGACGTTGTCCTGCTTTAATACCAAAGCTCAGCTGACCTCCTTGGGGTCGACATGGGGATAAAACCACTTCTGCAAGCTTGTAATTCCTGGACAGAGCTGATGTCTCTTCCCAGGCTGTTAATGCACATGAAATGATCTCAATTAAGCCAGGATTTAAATGCACAACAGACATTCGTTCACACAGCTAAATAAATGCGTTAGCCCATCCCTTCATAATCTTTTTTCACACTGTGCCAGTAGGCTGATGTCTCTCTTAGCCAGTTTGCTTCACATGACATACCAGCTCACAGTATAAAGACTTGTTAAGTGATCTTCAATTACATTTTGGCAACTTTTATTCCGGATTACGATAGCATTTTTAATGCGCTTTATGGTTTTCTTTTTTATATTTTGTTCTGGGGTGCAAAACTTGGGAGTGAATTGACTGACCTAAGAAAAATCAGTGATTAGTGGTTGCAGTTGAATTAAATTATTTATCCTGGAGTGCATAGGAATGCATGTCGGCTAGGTGAGAGATTCTGGCTGGCAGGTGACCAGCAAAAATGATGGAAGAGGACAGGACTTCGCCTTTATAACCCTCCCTGTGTTCTGGGCTAACCTCCACATGTGTTCTTCCATCATTCACCTGTCCCATTCCTTTTACAGTGTAGTCTTTTTTGATCTTGGTCGCATTTCAAGAAAGTCAAGAAAACATTAAAAAATCAATAATTTCAGGTGCAGGTCGTGGTTGGCAAGATTTGTCCTTTACGCTAGCGGAGGCCTGCGTAGACTTCGGCCTACGGCCCACAACAGCATGAGCTGTGGCACCTGCGCAAGTGTCCAGGCAGTAACTCAGGCTCCAAGTGTGCTGGGAACATCCACGAGCGATTACACACTGGAGGGATGCCCCTAATGGCCGCGATGAAGGGTTTCACACCTCGAGCGGCAGCCCGCAATCCGGGAAACATCTGCCGGACAGCACCTTCTTTTAATTACTCAAGCGGCTGACTTTTCACAGGCTCGGTGTTCGGTGAGCAGCCCCCATCAAAAGACCGCAGCCTTTGGTAAAAGCGATGATCAGTCTGCCGTTGGACGCATGTGTCACACATTCATTAACCAACCCTTGTCAAGGTCTGTGTGGAAAACAAAACAATTGGCTTCCACTGCATTCATTTTACAAATGACACACTCCTGGCTACGTGTTATTCAGGTGCAGCTAACTGGCCATACATGGCTCAGTCTGCCCTGCTCTGTCTTGTTTTTTCTCCCCGTCTGAGAATGCAGCATTTGGATGTGAAATGAGCCTACAGGCAGACACACTAACCTGCAACACATGGATGCCAGGTGTACATATCTTAAGCTCCACCCCGCCACCATGATTCTACCTCAGGTAACCTTTCAGGCTCTGTCACAGATAAATTTTCCTATGCCAACTTTACATTTGGTCTTGACTGAGAAGAAACTAAACGAGACCGTCCACTCCAGTCAGTTGGTTGAAGTCTGGGCCTACTTTGTGAAGTCATCATTTAATACATAAGAGAGAGCCACCCGCGGCAAACCAGCTGTTCAAATTACATGGACTACCAGCTGTGGCGGCTGCGTGCCTTGCGGCCACATCGAACTCTGAATCTGATCCTCACACCCTTTCCACATTTGTGGCTGGCAACCTACTTGCGTGGACACCCCAACACAAAGAAAGAGGCATCAAAGAGACGGTGAAAGACTGCAGCGTGCACAGGCAGGTCTGTCGATGCCAGAACACTAAGCCCCACCCCCGCCAAATTACCCCAACGTGAGTGTCAACCCTTGCTTGGTTTTTGTGTAAGTGTTGGTGCCGCAGCCATAAGAGCTCACAGGTGAGGTCAGGGTGCCAATGAGTGTGAGAGATGGGCACAGCTGGATGGGCACAGCGGGATGGGCACAGCTGGATGGGCACAGCTGCTGGGACTGTATCCTCAGGTGATACAGCTGAAATGACTGACGCGTTGCAGAAGCCCTGAGCAGTGGAATGGAAAATCTGAAAAATGTACAAATTTCAGCGTTTTCCGAACATTTATATTCCGCATGTGGACTTCTTTGTTGTTTCATGCCAAGCTCTGCTGGCATGTCAGAATGGAGTCGAGTGTTTACCTGGTTCTGTTTTGTTTTTGTCGGCCTCGCACCTTCCAAAAAGGCAACTGCAGACGCTATATAAACAACCCAGCCCCTTAGACAAATACGCAGCCGTGACTCTGTCCCACTCGAGGCTCAGCGGCCCATGAGGCGCCCCAAAATCTGTCCGAAGCATCACCATGAGCCTTTCCAGATGCCACAGGTAACGACAATGTCGTTAGTTTAAGCAGGTGACTTTTGGGAGAGAGGCAGGTGCCCCTTCAGTTGTGCGCCCCGTTTGCCAGCCCCGCTACCCTCTCAGTCCACCTTGTACTTGAGATCACTGTGCACCTTGGGGGCTGAAAGACCTGTCGAGCCAAGTTTGATTTTCAGGAAGGCTGTAAATTCCCATCACATTTGTGGACTGTATCTAGTAGCATGGAGGGCCTTTCTGTGTCTTTTGTTAAGCAGCCATGACAGTAGTAGCTATGGCAGCAGTAGATATGGCAGCAGTAGCCATGACAGTAGTAGCTATGGCAGTAGTAGCCAAAGCCATAGCTATTTAATGCTTCCAAATGACTGTAGAATTCCTTTGTTACAAAAGAGTTTCCCTTATGTGGTGAATATAGCTGAAGGCAGTTGACACTTATGCACACTGATCAACCAGGAGAGCAGAACAAAAAACCACAAACCAGAGGATTGTGTCTAGAAAATCAGGTAGGCACTGGGCCACATGAATACCATGAGTGTTGACAAGCTCTATGTTGTACTGATTCATTGGAATTTCACCTTCCCGCCTTCATGCTCAATTAGGTGTGTTTTCCAAGAGCAGAACTTGTGACTAATTGCTTTTCAAAAGATCAGACAAATAACAGGGTTCTTCTGATATGTACTCTTAAAATGAGACCACATCACGAAATGTTATGTCATTCCTGAATTCTCATCCAAAAATGTGTGTGGCTTCATTTTTGGACAGGACCCAATTGCTCTTGTCATTGCTAAAAATCAGGAGAAACTTAATCCCAGGGCAAAGATAGCACCTGGGATTCCTGAAAATGGCCGACTTTAAATTTTAAAGATTGACAATGTGTAAATGGATCACATAGCAAATAAACACCTGTCTTGGGAATATTGACAGTTTCAGTTTCCATTCACAGCAACTGTTTTCTCCAGTCTGTAGACGCAAACTGAAAATATGTCCTAATCCCCAATCTGAAGATCTGTTTGTGATTATAAGGTAATTGTTCGAGATCTGCATTGATCAGGGGAATAAAAAAAATACAGTTCAGTACAAGAGTGCTGTTCTTCATGATCAAGGTTGGAAATGTCTAGTGGTTAAACATTTTAGATATTAGACCTTTAGAGGCTCAAAGAATCCATGCCAAGAGCCACAGGGAAGCTGACCTCTAGATTAGGTGAGGCCTTTTTCCTTCATCCCACGATGTGGAACTCTTCAGCGATGATGTCAGCTCACGGCAATGAAGAATCCCACTCATCAGAACACGCAGCAGAAATGTGGACTCGAGTCCAGAACACTACTGATTACCCGGCTTTTTCAATGTCGTCACACCTGCCTCCACCCCACTCCCTTCAAAACCAAACTTGCTGAAATGATGTATAGAGACCGCAGGTCCTGGGATAGAGAAAACTCCAATGTAACAATAAAGGTACACGGGCCGGCCGGCTAACCTTGTTAAAAGGCTGGCTCGAGGTGTGAGAGACGAGGGAGCAAAGAGATGTGAGCTGCAGGAGAGACCAGCGCGGGCCATCAGCCTGACATGCTGCAGACATTTACATTACTTACTTTATTTATGCAGTCCAAGACAGCTGCATATTTGCTAAAGCAATGAAGGTAAAGTGTTTCTTTATAACCGCTTCTTCTCTGACATCATGTCAGCCCATTGATTGAGAAAGATCATGCAGAGTTAAGCATTTGAGGGCTGGGAGTATCTCAATGGCTGATGAACCCTTGGCCCCCACACAGTGGGAGCTGCTCCCTCACGGCTATCTTATCATCCTTCTGGGAGTGCTGGGAGCCAGTGGCCAAGGCTACTGAGTGCTAACATCTGCCCCTTCAGCGTTGATGGGCTGCGGCACAAGTGACTGGACAGCCATGATTGTCCAATAAGAGTACAGGTATGGAGCATTCCTATTGGGTAATCATGATTTCTTTTTTAAGTTAACCCACCCCCAGAGTGGAGACACATGTCACTAATGGTAGATACTCTACATGTTCCTAGGAAGCAAAACACTCAAAGAACCCCCCAGAATTGACAATACTGCATTTGGGGTGGGTTTACTTTTGCTAATAATTTTCTTCAGAACATTGAATAAAAACCTTTACACAAACAATAGTGAAAACTCACGTCCCTTCAGCCTACTTTATCACACGTGAGTAATTTGCAAGCAATTATCTCAATTGTTTGTAATGGAATGATGCTAATAACTCCCCATCTTACTATTGTATGTGCAACACAAACTAAACGTGGTGAACCTGGGGGTTGGAGATGTTGTTGTTGGGGTGGGTTTAAAGAATTGAGTTAATCATCAATCAGATCTTGCAAATATAGTGGTTTTGGAAAAAAATAATTACCCGGAAGACATTGTGAGAAACTTTAATACCCCGTGAGCCTAAGCCAATGTTATGTCAGCATCTAGCTGCCACAAATTAGCGCATATTAACAGTCTGGAGGAAGGAGACGTGTCAACAGGAGAGACTCCTCTAAAACACACTTTAGATATTCCTTTGTACATAAACCTAGCCTGGACCCTTCTACCTATGACAGGCCATCCCTGTAGCACTGCGAGATCATGGGACAGTCCTCTGGATAAGGTACAGTTATAAGTCCTACCCTCCATCCATATTCAGCAATAAACTGGTGTTTTATGATTCCTTTGTGAAGCTGCTTTCTTGGTTAAATTCCACGGATAATGGCTCAATTAATATCAACTTGAGGGGTGTCACAGATCGCACTCTTAAACTGAAAAAGCAAAGATGGAAAATTAGATGGGGCCAATGGAGGTAATTTCACGGCATCTGACACAGTCAGAGTGGCTAAGTGATGACTTGACTGGGAATCAGGTGTGACACATCCTTCTTGAGAGGTTCAACTCTAACCTCGCCTTAGGAAACTCTGGGTTTGCCACGTCCATGGCAGAAGAACTAGAGTTTGGGCACTGATTAAGAAAGATGGTCACAATTTTCTCACAGCCAAAAAATGTTGCCTCCCTTCCATTCCATGGTACTTCTAAGCACAGGACAGCCCCTCACATGGATGGTACAGAAAGCCCCACAGGCCAGCTGATTTTCCCCTTGGGAAAGAGTTGCTGTACCTCAACTGGACTATAGCAGTAAACTCTAAATACAGTGTTTATTAAATGGAGACCCCTGGAAGGAGAGTTTACAGTACAATATTTCTGCTGCTTGATTTGTCTTCCCTGGCTTTTTCTCAAAGAGCAGAATTAGTGGATCAGGGAAAACTTGGAAACAAGTAAATACTTGTGCTCCAGCTTCCGGAGTCATACAAGGCTGGAACTGAACTCTTGGTGTCTTGACTTGATTACCACGTTACCTCGAACAAACTGAACGCGGTGGCTGCACTCTGCCCAGCACTGTGCTCAACAGGGGCACTCTCATGTTCCCCAGACGGCATTACAATGAAAACAACTTGTCACCTGTTAGTCCAGGGCAGTGTGAAGCTGTCCTGGTACGTTTTCTAGACAGAAGAAGAGCTGAAAGAGCTTGAATTTCTTTTGACAGTATATAAAACATAAGGTCTACCACTGCATAGAAAAGTTCTTCCAATAAAATTAGGTGGGGCTTTGCTATTGAGGAAAAAATTACAATGGTTTGCAGATGTGAGGGACCTACATGTGCAAATCTGTTCATCCTCTAACCTTTTAAAGCATGGTACTGGATACAGATCAAGACCATACATGCAGTCCACCTAAACAGCCCAGTATCCACTTTTATTGCATATGGAAATCCATAAATTCACATAAATTGGCAATACATTCAAAATTTTATTCGAATTTTGTACTACAATTCAAGTCCTGAACTTCCTCTGGTATTACTGACTGTAGGAATATACAGAGTCACTTTCTGGATGACTGATGGTTTTTCATGGTGAATGATAGATCGTTATGTACATACCATGATCAACCGCTAAACTGGCACCAGGACAGACTTACATGCAGCCTTATGGATACATTAAAGGTCTCTGGTGGGGTAAAAAAAACAGAAAACATTTAATTAGGAGAGGAAGCAGCAACTAGTGTAGAACGCAATAAAACAGAAGTTTGGCGATGTTTAATCAGAAGCATGCTTGCAGGAAGCAGGACGTTTTCAGACAGGAGCTGTGCTTGACGGACGTCGGGCCTCTTTGTTTTGAGAATATACAATGATCTTGGCTAGACTGCGAGATAGGAAACATCGGACTCACCCGAGTGGGGGCGGTCATTACTGTAACCCGGCGATATGCCCCACCTGGGACTAAAAGAGGAAAGCCGACAGACAGTGAAAGAAAGGGACAAAGCGGTATCTCTGCTGCCTTTTGGCTTCTGGAATGCTCCCGCTTCCCAGTTCTGAGGGTGGGCCAGGCTGGGACACGCTACACTCTATGGGCCAGACTTCCTATCTTCATCTCGCTTGGAGATGATCTGTTGGTTAGCTGTCTGCGGCCCCGTGACTCTTCCTTACCTCACTTTTAAGGCCGACCATAGAGACGGCTGGTTTCTGTCCGGGGACCTAATCAGCTCGTCAGTCTCTGCCAAGAGCTTTGGAGCAGAGTGTTGGCCTGATACAGACCGAAGTAGAGGGGGGTCACAAGTCCTACGTTAACAGGGCGGTAGGAATGTAGGGGCACACTGCCATCAGTGGGCTACACTGGTGTCGCCCTTCCAGGTTTTTAGATTTATTTGTGTTGTTCACTGTGACTCAAATATATGACTCTCCAAAAAAGCAAACAATACAAAAAATAATAATAATAAAATACGTATCACAAAAAATGTGTGTGTAGGGGCCATCCTGGGAACAGTTTCTGGGTACGTGCTATGAGTAATGTTTGACTTAGTTATACATGGAGCTGGGAAACTACAGTACCATGGAAAGATGGTGACATTTTGCAAAATTTAAAAATGATTAATTACCCATAGTCGTGCCCTGTTTGCGGGGCAGCTTGGTAACTGCTCGGAGTGCCCAGGTCCTCTCACGCTGCCTCATCTGATTTAGAAAAGGACTCCACTCTGCAGCCCGTTACATACCTTCACATGCTTCCGAGTTCAGCGAAGGACAGAAGACCTGCCTAGTGGCGCTATGCTACATGCCCGCACAGTGACAAACACCGGGAACCATACAGCTTAACCTCTCTGTAGAAGTTCAGGTTTGAAGCATCATGCTGTCCTTCTTCCCAGGAAATCGTTAACACAAACGCACCCTGTACTCCATGTGGTGTGATTCCGATTTTAAATCACACTTTGGTGCGCAGTGCATAGACGCCATGAATGATGTGATGATGTGAAGCGTGTGTGTGTGTGTGTGTGTGTGTGTGTGTATGTGGAGGGGATCCTCTGAGGTTTCCACAGGACAGAAAGTCCTGCTCTGTGTTCTTGGGACTCCTACCCATTCACTCTTAGAGACCCTGGGACTAGCAGGAGCCCAAGTCTAGTTTCACAATTATCCCGGCAGGCAGGCCAGAAAAACAAACACAGAATCGATTCTCCCAAACAACCACACGTGTGATATTCATGCTCAGACAGCTGACATAAAACTTTTGGCCGGAAGACTGTGAGGTTTGATAGGCCTTGGCAGACCAACCAGGGGGCTGGGGACTGTGTGTGACAGATAACACTCCCTCCCTCGCTCACTTACTCCCCGAAAATGCCCGGATGCATCGTCATCAAGCACGTGAGGGCCGGCTGCCCGCAATTTGCCGACCTCTGAATGAAGCTCATGTCCCAACAGCTGTCAAATGGCTGTAACAAAGGCCAGGGACTCAAGGCCTAATCTATGGTGGGAAAAATAACACTGTCAATGGCTTATGCTCAGGATGTAAATAACGCAAAAACAAAAACCACTACATTTATTCACTCATTAGGTCATATATCTCTGACACGCCCCCCCTCTCTATAGACAGAAACTAGAATTAATGTTGCACTGATGTCGGTACCATTAACCATGCCCCTTCAGGGAATCGTAATAAAATAAAACTTTATTATAAATAAAACTTACACACCCATCCAGTTAAACTTATAATATTGAGGAAAAACAATAACAAATGAACTGAAGGTGATCATTTGTTTAGCTATTTGGACCATGGCCAGGCTGATACGAAGGGTAATTAATGTCCCAAACGTCCTGATAAAACATTACCAAGAGATTATTGGAATAAATATTTATGCTGCAGTTACACAATTCTAACTATAATAGGAATTATGTATTTTCCTATTATATTGTTTTAGAGGAATGCCAAGGCCTCTCCCATACAATTTAAAGAAAGTAAAAGAAGAAATGTTTTATTTTTATTTTGCATTCTGCATATGAAGAAAATGTCGATATTCTTAACTGGCCCCATTCTGACGGCTATGCAGAGAACCAAATTTGGGCTTGTATGGGAACAGAATTAAGTATATTAATGACTACAATATTAAAGCTACTATTCCCATTTTATGTTCTGTATTGGCATGCAGTGTGAGAAGCAGAGTCCATTAAGATTGCATTAGATTATATCCTCCTTTAAGATATCAAGTTGATAAACATAAACAGTAATGGCTCTGCACAGTTATAAAAATAAGCCTACAGACTAGTGCTGGCAGATATTTAGTCATTTAAAGCAGAAATCATGGTGTCAGTTTATTTGCTGTCACATCACCCAGAGCTGACTTGCATGACAGAGTATTTTTGTAAGGTGGCAACACAGCAATCTCCGCCTCATTTACGGAAAAACTAATTTTTGTGGGTCGATAAACACGTGAGATGGCACCAGAGTAGCCTTGCAGCACTAGCTCAGCCTTTACATGGCTAGTGTAGCCTTGCGGCGCTAACTCATTCTTGCAGCACTAGCTCAGCCTTACAGGGCTAGCGTAGCCTTGCAGTGATACCATAGCCTTGCGGCACTAACTCATTCTTGCAGCACTAGCTCAGCCTTACAGGGCTAGCGTAGCCTTGCAGTGATACCATAGCCTTGCGGCAC
>JABFEA020000039.1:20646179-20660503 GCA_019775915.2 Cyphomyrus plagiostoma | reverse complement strand
CAACCCCCCCACCCACCCCCGGGGAATAGGTATGCTGGGTCTAACGTTTCAAAAAGGCGCCTCACCCCGCCCTCCCCAGCAGACAGATAGACACACATACACACATACACGCACATTCTTCTCATGAACAGCTGCGTTGGCTGGACAGCTGCACTTCCTGTGTGGAAATCCGAGCACGAAACATGTCTCTGACCCCCATCTGTCCCGTCCGTCCTGCTGATCCAAAGACCCCCGCCTCCGGGATATTTCCTTACACTATGGCTGGGGGTCCAGCATGGGTTCCTCCTCAGAACCAGGCAGGGAAATGCCGATCTAGGTTCCTGTCTCCCTGAAAGCCTACAGACACTGGGGCAGCCCTCGCCCAAGGAGGCCTTCTGCTTAGTTGGCTTTCTGATGCTCCCAAGTTCCTTTTCGTCTACACTCCGCTGAGACCCAAACCTTAAACCGGATTTCCTCGATGAAAAGTATTACACTAGATGGCTTATTTTGACAAGTTCTGCTGAATGTAAGAACATCTAGGTTTTACGTGCCTCCTGCCATGCCTCATTCCAATAACTCCTAGATTAGCCAGACTGGTCTGTATCTCCCAAAACCTCAGCATGCATCATGTGATTAGTGTGAAAGTGAGCCTGTCTCAGGAGAAGCACAGCAGGGCATGAGGCAGGGGACAGTCTGGATGGGATGACACTCAAACGTGTCATGACATGCTGCTGTTCATTGAAGAAGAAAAGCCACTGAATTGGCACCTTGACACCACTGTCCAAGAGTTAAGGAGGGACTTTCATGTTGAAGTCTTAAGCAGCCAGAAATGGCTCCACATCAGACTTTTCCAGAGCATGGGAACTGAAAGGTGACGTAGATGGCTTGGGCTGACTTAATTCAGAGGGAAGGGCAGTAAAATAACAGCGATTGGGACTTAACGACCCAAAAACACAACCTAACCTTGGCTGACACTTGAGTAATGTATACTTTCCCCCTGTGAGTGAGCTGAGTACATATATCAAATCCCTGACTGACGAACAGGCCCAAATTTTAGTCTCAATTGCCCATTTCAGACCAGCTCTCCAGAAGATGTTCTTTTAAGCAGAAATGACACAAGCAACCCTGAAAATGACACCGAATTCCTCACATTGTTTTCATGCCCCTAAACAGCCCATAGATGTTTCACCATGCCGTCCCACCGCTATGGCCGTTTAAAGCAGATCCTGTTCCTCTTCCATGCCCTACGGCCATTTTGACCAGACGCCCGGCTGTAGGTGAGACCATCGACACTGCTGCCCGTACACTACCAAATATCACGAAGCAGATGAAGGGTGACGTTCCTGGAGCCCATACAGCCTGTCTGGCTGTCATCTCTGCAGGCTAAAAAGCTGCTCCTCTCCGCAGAGACACACTTAACTCAACTAACTGAATGCTTTTCACAAAGATGCGCCGTCAGCCGTGTGTAGTGTTTTCCATGCCAGTAACCAGTAACCCCATTCCGGTGTGTGCCTGAATGACAGGGGAAAAAGTCACAGAGGGGTAATGATCCCAGTGAAAAAGTCCAGTTTAACTTGAGGAGTAAACACACATCAAAGGCTCTAGGAAATGTGTGTTATTGGACCCCGGAAGCGGATCCCCTAACATCTGGGGGACACGCCCACTTCTCTGGATAAACACCCCTCCCTCCCTTCCTGTCCATTTCCGAGTCCGGCCTACTCTGTGCCCCCTGACACCACCTCCTCAACTAACAGGTGTATTCAAGCCTTTTGAACTTTTGCCTCGTTTTTTCTGCCGCTTCAGATGCTAGGAGTCGTAGCTCTCGTGGAGGCTACAGAGGCCATGTGATCAGACCCCATCTGCATGGTCAGGCCACATGCCAGAACTGAGCTGAGATTCCAGTCAGACATCACCATGCTGTGGGCCTTCAGTAAAATTCTCCAGTGGTAAAACACGCCCGACATTACGGCTGGCACGCACACGTAGCACAAAGAAGATAACAGCGACATGAATCACAGAGAATGCTTACTTTCACTTTGATGGAACCATAAAACCAAAACTAATAATGAATAAATAACAGCACACTGAAGGCACGCTCAGGTCTCCCGGTGGGAAAGACGTGATGAAAGTAAATCTCTCAGTACTGGTATTATACCCTACATTCGGTAAATACCGGAGTTTTTCTCGAGTCCATGATGATCCACAGAAGAAAACAAAATAAATATTCAGCCCATGCAGAGTCTCTGGCCTTTTCTGGAAGACTAACAGTATGGGCATGGCACATCCACTCAGACCCCCCCATGAGACTAGGACAACTGAATGTCAAATAGTCCACCTTATGCAGGGATGCTGGGGGGACCTCTGGGGCTTCTGGGGCCCCTTCCATGCTGAAGGACCCGGTCTGTAGGTGGCAGCACATGCCATTAAAAAACTGCCCTGTTTTCACGCTACCTAATAGATGGGAAGCTTGTTTTTACTTTGCTCTGTGGCAGAGTTATGGAGGCAGCTGTTTTCACAGCTGCTGCTGTCAAAGGTGAGGCCTAGAACATTCCACGCACTGCAAGCTTGAATAATGAGAAGGTCTTGAATAAAATTATTTCACACCCCTCATGAAAAGGAATAATTTGCAGTCACTGCTTACATCATTTCTTCTTTTATAAGCGGTTCTTTTTTTTGTTTTTGCTTGAGAAAGTGGCTGAAAAACCTGTTGTTGCCACAAAAGCCTGAAGAAGACGACAGAAGGGGATATACGTCCCTCAGAAGGTCCCTAAACCTAATGATCCTGATCAGAGCAGGAAGAGGAACAGCATAGCGAGAAGCTATGTCCTGCTTAAATCACGTCCCTTCTGAGCGTGGAGAAGCTCACAGCCCTGCAGGAATCTGGGCCCAAACTCAGGGAGAAAACTCTGGACTCACCTCTGCGTTACTCTGGTTCTGGGGGCGGGCAGGGGGGGGGGTGGGTCTAATCAATGAAAAAGGATGCAAATGTGTTCAAAGGGAAAAAAGCTGCATCTTGCTGGGTATTGTCACTCCCAGTTACCCAACTGCAGTAACGTGACCAACCAAAGAAAACTAAAATCAGCCGAAATGGACTGTTTTTGGACTGCTTTCCCGGCAAACTGTTCCTGCTCTGGGATTCATTATTTCCAGTCTGTCCATATACTGTATATATCCTTATATGGGGGGGGGGGCATGCGACCAGGTGAAACAAATACACTGCATCCAATTGATGCTATAATATGAGCTAGAACACATTTACAAAAATGTGTAAAAATTGGGATAATTGGCTTAAAACGAGGGATGGAGGCAGCCATTCTGAGGAGACCACAGCATCATCCAGAATGTCCACATGTGGGGCCAAGGGGAATATAGTGACCCCCCCCAAGCAGTAGGGCATGACAAGGGCAGAGAGTTGAAGTGCGTTCCTCTGTGATGGACAAAGGGAAATGGTGCAGAGCATGCAGTCTAGCCACTGTAAGGGCGGAGCGAAACTATGGAGAAAGATGTGATACAGTCACAGGACCCCACAGGTGTTTAACTTACTGCCTGCATAAAACATTCAGCAAGGGTTCAATCTGTTCTGTTGTCTCCACATCTGCGCTAGACACATCCGGCAGCCAATAGGTAAAATAAGCAGGAGCCGGTAATTAGATTTGTTCCTTGAAATGAGTTCATGTCAAGTTTGCTACACATTCTGTCACGTAACTGATTAAGGCCAAACTGCAGGCCGCTGCGTTTGCAGTAATTGTTGCACTTGTGCACTCCTGACGTCTAGTGAACATGGTATTAACGTGTCACCCATCACACTGCCAGGAAATTACAGACTTTTTCTTTGCTTAATAAAAACCAGGATAATTGCAATCAAAGCCAGGAATGTTAGCCATGATCCTAAACAGCGTCTGTGTCTGATCATGTCTGCATGTCCTACATCATAACATTCAGGAGAGGGAAGGATCGGCAAGAAGACAGTTTAGCTTTCTACTGTAAACTAGGGTGGGGCTCCTTTATTTCACCTCCCTTGCCCCCCACCTCTTCACTGACCCCACCCCCACCACCTCCCCATTAACATGAAATGAGTAGACAGGAGAAAAAATTCCCAAAAATGGAGAGGAGATGAAGGCCCAAGGAGCGGGACCTGCCTGTGCATCCCGGCAGAGGAGGTCTGTTTCTTTTTTCATGTGCGCCTCATTCCAAACCCCTGGCATAAGTAGAGGCCAGACTCCTGGAATTCCGATATTTCACTTTAGAGGAATGGTATCTGATGGGATTAGACTGTGTGCCGGGCTCGCTTTCCCAGCTGCTTCCAGCCAGGAGGAGCATTTTTTGGGGGGGGGGGGTGTCTCCATTCAGGCCCCTTGGTGAAGGGGATTAGTGTTGCATGCTGGGACCTTGGTCTAAAGCTCTTGGGCCACAGTCTCCATGGATGGTCGCGCTGACGGCTCACAGAGCTCAGTCTCGCCTCTCAGCTGCCACTGAAAATTCACCACGGGTTGCAGATGCAGATGCTTGATCTGAAGCCAAAGATCTCTGTAATTCAGCGCAGACTACATATCAAACATGGAGGCGTGCAGAGATGCATGGGACCACAGGCTATCCTGCAGGGGACCCTGATGCGACGGCTCACTCCTCACAGCAGGCCTGTTTCCTGCAGCAGGCCCACTTCCCATGGCAGGCCCAGGTGCCTACTATGATGGCCAGGATCCAGCACCCACATGCCAACAGAACCACTTCCCGACTGCCGCCGTCTCGCCAGGGCTGCGCTCCAACGGATGAGTCCCCAGGACTGGTGGAGGGCCTGCCAGTGTGGCGTGTTGCAGAGCCTCCCAGAGGATGCTGGGACCCCATGATCCTCACATGCATCCTATCTGAGCTACCTTACAGGAGATGAGGCTCCGAATGCCCAGCGAGGCAGTTTGGTGAGCTGCCAGTTTTCATAAAGCACTCGCACCCCAGAGCGCAGTCCTGAAAATGCCAGCAGGGCCCCACCAGATACTTCAGCTCATGATCCATTTAAGTAGATGCACTGGTTCCAGCTTAAGTCCCACCCAGCCCTGCCTTGGCCCTCCTCTGAGTTTTGATGCACTTACTGATGATTAATGTTTCTGGATTTAAAGCAAATCCCTCTGAAGGAGTCCTGATGGATTCCAGGGACAGTGAGCATTCTTCTCAGGTCTCACGCTCAGCGTACGTCTCCTGCCCTGGATCTCGCTCTGCCTCTTCTATGAGATGATTATCGCATCTCCCATCCTGCCTGACCACTTCCAGCAGTCATAACTGGTATGGGTGTCTTGGCGGAACAGCAAGGGTTGGTGGAAGGGACACAAAAACAAGCTCGCTTTGTGACGCTCCCCTTTCCCAGGTCATCGCCCTGCCAAGCGTCTGTCGTCTCCGAGACACTGCTTGGCAGAACACCCGGTCCCATTTCTGGGTGCTTTACCCTTCGCTGCTGGGGCCTCCAAGATGATAACATGTTTAAAATGGCTCCATGTTCCCACAAGGCATGTCATGAGTGAAAAGCGTGGAAGGACCTGAGCGTGACCGAGCAGCACCGTGGCCGGCCATGAGGAACAACAGTTAAGTGCACAAGTCTGTCCAGATGTAGCATTTAGCCATGCTGGGGTCATATGGATGGATGGCACTGAGGATGTGCGCTTAATTACAAGGGTTCACTCGTTAATATTATAGCAGAGCAGGAAGCTAAAGAGCGGGACACGATGCCAGAAGACACATGTGTGAAATACAGTGTCCTTACAGGGAGGATGGCATCATAAAAAAACTGCCCCCCCCCCCCCATAAATCTGCACATCTCGACAGCCTGCTTCACCTAATCCCCTAATTTGACAGGGCACAAAAAGGAGCACCCCCACTGCATATCGTTGCACAGGGATAATTTTATAAAGCGAGAAGAAAATCGAGTGGAAGTGTGCATGGTCTTACAGACTGACACAATACAGCCTTGCCCTCATCCAGAGTCATTCTGGAAAATACACCATAAATCGAAAAAGTGTCAATTGAAATCCAAATCCCTTATTTTTAAAAAACTAAAATGCTTCCAGCCAAATCCAAAATCAAAATCACAATTTGAAATAAACCACCTCTTTTTGTACCATTTTCTTTTACTTTTCTGGGTTATCTTGCTCTGATAAAAGTCCTTGTCAGTAAAAACAAAGCACATGCGAAGTATAGAGACTGAACACGTGTAAACACCGTGTTCATCCTACTCTGCATGTACCTACATCCGATGTCTGTTTCACCAACACACAGCTTCTATTCAGCTTCACTCCATACGACGTTCTTTGACTGGAAGCTTATGCTGGGAAAACTGGTGCGGAAAACGTTTGGCTCAAAGTGTAACTTGAAAAAAATGTGCTATTTGAGTGCGCAGTGTATTCTCTGGCTGAAAAAAGCATTACGCTGAGACCATCACTCTATAGATTGAAATTCTGGTATCAAAACTGAAGTCCTGTTAGAGCAAAGAAACGCAAAACGAATTAGCGGAAATTGCCAGATTGCTGTGGTGTGCCTTCCAAGATGAAAACAGGCTTTGTCAAGGTCCATCAGGCCGATCCTTTATCTGGGTTAAGCTGAAGGGTTTTCACCAAGTCAGGTGAAAGCGATTGGAAAAAAACTGAGTGAACGTGATGATTGCCGGGATCCAGGGAAAACCATGAGGTCTTTATAAACACCTTGGAGAACGTTCAGCCTTCCTTAGTGCTGCCTCAAACCCGGACATATCCCACTGGAATATCCACCTGTCTCTGATAACCCAAGTGCGGCACATGAATGGGCAGGTAGCAAGGAGAATGAGGAATACTTTTGTAAACCAACTGCTTTAGTCAACTTCCCACTGGTCTCTTTACTGTATCAAAGAAAGCAGTGATGGTCAAAGCAATACCCCCTGGAGCATGTCCTCATCAATATGCTAATTACTTGACATTTTCTTTCCAAAGCAAGTTACGGCTCCAGGAGGAGCTGGGCTGGAGAAAATCAGGTTAAGTACCCTACTCAAGGGCATGATGACCGACCATCAACCCCTGGGACTGGGACCAATAACCTGCAGCACCCTTAAACACTCGGCCACGCCAGTTGAACACACGGCGTGATGCCACGTCCAGAACAACATCCAGTACACTTAATAACTTTGGATTTGCTCATTTTCACTCTATGGGCAGTGCCCTGATGCCCCAGAGACTCTGTGAAGGCTTCCAGATCCTTGATTCTGGTCCACATTAGCCCACAGAAGTCCGATTCAGAGAACTTACCTGAGGGTCCGAAGAGAAAGAGCACAGCCGGCCGCATCGCAGACCTCTCTGGTTGTTGGTCTGGACATGAACATCACCACCTCAGGACCTGAGCCAGCTGGAAACCTTAATGTTAACTTGTATGCATGACTATATTCAGACAACCAGTATTTTCAGAGCGTGATCAGCATTGTCAGTCGAAGCACGTAACACATGCACAATGCCTGTTTCCTGGAGCCTCTGAACTCCCGTGCAAGGCCATGCCCAATGACACGTTCCTCGCTGATCACCAGAACTGCTCAGTCCTATTTGTGCCACTTACGTCACCATCTATTTCATCATGTAACCTCCGCAGGCAACTGGGAGATCAATCAGACACACAACAAGTGGCACAAATGAGGATTTAAAATGCAGAATATTAAAAATCTGCACCCTATAGGCTTTTGAGCAAAAGGGGGTGCATCAGTTGCACCATACTGTTTCCCCGAATGCCCCTGGGGTCACCTCAGAGAAAACAGAAAACACGGACACAGGAACAATAACATGGGAAAGAGTCTCACGTTCAGAAGCATGCCAACCCTCCCTGAGACACAATCAAGGAGCAGGAGCAGGTCCAACACCAGGCGTCCGATCCCACCACATAAATAACAATTTGGCACCATAAACAACATTACAGGTCACATTTCCTCAGTGCTGATTAGGTTACAAGTCATAATTAAAACAGTGAGAAAATATTATTAAAAAACCGAGTCAGGCCAATCTGAATGCAGTTCAAACTCAACACTGCATGACAGGTTAAACATTTTTTAAATGTTTTTAGCTGAAGTCTCTGCAGTCCTTCATCCTTCAGAAAACCAAATCAATCTCCATCCTTATCAGCCTTCGCAGTTATTCTGACCAAGTTTTCATCATTCCTGGCACCAGCTTTTTGGTTTAAATCAGCATAGCCAGCAGAGACCACACGCATGAAAGAATGTGCGCGCGCGCACACACACACACACTCATATAGACACACACACACACACACACACACACACACACAGTGACAAAGATTAAAATTTTCAGTAACATAAATGCACGCAGCAATAATTGCTCCCATACACACTTGAACACTGACAGTAGCAAAGACATGTAGTAACGCACAGCGGCCAGGCAGCCACACGATGGCGCCAAATAGCCCCCACACTCCACCCTGCTCCTGAAACGCTGACGGGAGACCCCGCCACAAGAGTGGCCAGCATCAAGTGGAAACGCTGACAGAGCCCTCATTCCCACTAAGCCTTGTGGCCACATTAAATTCACATCCTGTACCCACAGGCCCCCTAATCTGGAGGGTATCAAACACTTACATCACTATGAGTGCCATTAAACTGGCCATTTAGCCGAGACCTGAAAACCTGAAACCTGCATCAATAAAACCATCAAGGTGAAGGCCAGCTTTTTTTTTTTGTTCATTTTTTTGTTCATTCACTTAATGAAAGCATTGTACTGCATGCCGTGTAAGCGGCTCCACCCAAGGGGGAGGTAAATTGTTCCCAGGCAGGAGGCTGTGTGTTCCTAGGGAGGCAGAGAACCCCACATGCCCAGCTGCGAGGTACAGACACCCTGTGCCAGGGCGCTGATTGAGGATCCAGGACCCACATGCCAAGAATCACAACTGCTGGAATGCCTGGATTTGAACAACCCCCCCCCCCCACACACACGCACACACTCACACCCACCACCACCACAAACCACCTTCTTCGCAACTTAATTCCTCACAGAAAGGCCATAATTATTATGCAGATAATTATTCAAAGAAACCAGGAGAGAATCAAGAAATGATTCCTGGCTATTTTCATATAATGGACCGCGATTCTGGGTGTGCGGCTTTCTGGGGGCCATGCAGCCTGAGTGCAAACGGACACCCTCTGTGGCACTGCCAGAGCCTTTGGCATCAACAGTCCACATCAGTGTGGATTGAGAAGAATCAGATATCACCACCACCACAAAAAAAAAAAATCACTCCCTGAGCAACCAAAAACTCACTATGGCCACCATTACCTCCAGCCTAAAATAGGCCACTTAAACCGCAATTAAGAGCCACTGATTCTCCAGAAAAGTCCATGGAAATCAAAATACAGACACAAGCACAGAGAGAACATACAAACCCTCAGAGCGAGTCAGTACTTAAACCGAGAGCTGGCAAGTATAAACCAGAGCAACGAGACAAGCTTTCTGTGGACCAGGAAACTGCTCTGTGATGTTACGTGTTATTACAAGCTCAAAGCAGAAGTGGACTGCAGCTGAAATCCCTGCGTGGTGCAGCACCATAAACCAACAGCTGGGAGGCTTCACACAACTTCCACCTTATTAACCAGTCTCAGGCTTAACACATCACACTGTTCATTAGATCTGCCAATTGGTGAGCTGGCATGGCATTTTAAACTGCATTCCGCTGGTCATTTAGTTTATAAATCAAAAATTAAAGCAGGCACGATAGTCAGGATGTAAAGAAAGGGAAAGTTCAAAAGACAAGAAGGTCGCGCTTAGAAATCTGGACGTCCTCTAAGGCGCCGCATCAATGATTTCATTCATAATGACCGAACTATATTGATGTAATCCGTCTCTGATGTAATCCCTTAATGAGCGTCTGACAAAAGAAAACCACACGCGTTCAGTAACATTTTACAGTAGAAAGGCTGACATGATTCTCAGGACGTTAGAAAGCGGACATATGATATATTACCCCACTTCGGAGTTGTTAGCATAACCGCCGTATGTCATTTTCTTGACGTATAAATAAACAATAACAAATGGCCAACTTAAAAATCAGTCGACGAGTAAATGTCAGACTGCATGCATTGATAAACTGCACCACTCAAAAAACAGCTTTTTCTGTGTTTGGAAAACGTTTACGTATCTTTGGCACAGTGCAGTATTAATAAGGATCAAACACTTTAGTTATACTTTATCAATAACTTAAATATAACTTTAAAATGGGTAAGTAAAGGTGTTTGCAATTGCGAAACTGAAGCTACGGGATGGCAAGTGTAACTGCAGAGGGCTGGATGTTAAAGTTAAAGCGGATGAAACACTGCGGAGTGTTTGCGCCACCTTCTGGCAATTACTTAGATAGCACGCATAATGAATGATCTCGGTCATATAACAGCCCACCAGTCCAGGGCCAGCGTCCACCTGCCAGTGTGCTTCCTTCCAGGAGGGCAGCAGTCGCTCCCTTTATGACACGATGGTTCACATGGTGCTGACATTACACGCTTGGCGTTTCCGCGGCTGCTGGCTGTGTGGAGCCGGACTCTGCAGTTTGCGAAATCCTGCGCGCAAAAAAAAGACGAATAAAAGGAAAACAGCAATAGATAAAAGAAAAATATAATGCTTTAGGCTAACTGGCATCTCTAAATCGCTTAAGTGTGTTGTGACAGACTGACATGCCTTTTGCTAGTACCGCCTGTAATGGGCTCCAGGCCCTCGATCCGTGACCCTGCTCAGGATAAGCGGTCTTTCAAATGGCGGTGGCTCTCGGATATTCTTCTGTATCATCTAATTATCTACTCAGTCTTTAAAGAATAAAGACCAAACCCAAATCCCCATGTTGTAATAACAGCGTATATGGCCCAATCCCCGACTTAAAACGGAGAAGCGGACATGTTATTTATGAAACACGTTATGATTAGGTGAAAAGGAAAAACACACATTGATTAAAAACAACATGCACGATGTGTTGCAAGTGATATTTTTCTTAGATAGGGGGTTTATTTCACAGGGAACTAGATGACGAAAGACAGAGGAACGAGTGTTTCAATTACCTGAGGAATTTGTGGCGCTTCCCGAAACATATGCAACTGATCAAACCAACACGAGAGAAATAAAATCCCTGCACTAAAACTGATTGCAGTGTTAATCAATTTTGTTGAATAAATAACGCGAAACCGTTTTTAATGGAAAAAAAAGATGTTATAAACATGTTTATATAGGCGGATACAATACTGCTTTCCCAGCAACTACACCGCTATGCCTCCGGAATTAGCGCAGCGTTAGCGGCAGTTTGCGCCCTCAGGCGGACGGAGAAGTCAAGCGAAACCAGCGGTCAAAAAGGCCGAAACTTAACGGTACTCAATAATAAATATGTTGTCGTTCTCCTAGGCCAAAGTGCTTCACTTTTCCGCGCGAGTTACAGCCCGCGGTCAGCGGATTCGAACGACAATATTGTTCAATCAGACCAGCCAAGTGCAGATATATAGCAACAAACAGTGCCTACAAGCAGTGTAATGAAATGAGTGAACTTATAGACGCTTTTCAAGGTGTTTCTAGGTTATGCCACTTTGTCACTTCAAATAGATTCTCGACACTGCCCAGAGTTTGTTATAACTGTGACTTAAAATATCTAGATGTTTTTCAAATAAATATATGTTGGGTTACTTGATTTCCTGAAATGACACATTACCAATAGCCATACTGTTTACAAATACGCAATTACAACTATTTAGTAAAGAAAATTATTTATTCCAAAAAGAACTCTGAAATATATAGAAGATAAATGATGCTGATACCATGCTGGCAGTGCAAACCAAACTCTCGCTCTGGTTATACAGGGACCTGATGGTCCGTGACATATGTACCCCACACTCCTCACGCACCCTCACAGGACGAAATATCACAGAATATTTCTGAATATTGCCTAGTCATTAAAAAGTAGTAAAGGTTAACATCATCTGTGTACCTGGATATGCACTATGTGTTTGTTATTAGTGCCAATTTAAATATCAAATATAAAAATAGTTTCAAAATATTTGATTATAACTATCTAGTTGAGTATCTAGAGGCAGAACAAGGTAAATAGCCATGACTGTGTCATTTTCACATTCAAAGTGGTGGGTATACCCCCCCCCCAATTCCGCAAGAGTTCATGGAGGATATACAGGTACAGAGGCTGACATTCACCTGTCATTGCTGTTCGTTCTTTGGAGCAAACCCTTCCCCAAGGAGGGGCCCCGGAGCCCCCCAAGGAGCCCCCCAAGGAGTACTCAAGCTCCTCCCTCTTTAGGTCGGTTCCCTTATCCTGGGGCACCGTGCTGTTTCTACACAGTGGAGACGTTCCAACATCTTTTTTTTTTGCTCTCTTCAGTGCAGTTATTTGGGATTCTGTACTTGTGCTCCCGCTCTTGTCCTTGAATAGGCTACACACTGTTCCAGAGCTAATCTGTTTAGCGTCCTGTGTCTTTTGGCAGACTGTGCCAGTTTTCCCTCCGTGCAGCTGATTGGTGGGAGACGCTTGCAGTAAGTGATTCTGATTCAGCCACAGGTAGTGATGGAATGGGATAATTATTGGAAAGGCTTCTCTCCATTTTCATACAGGCAGATGAGGGATACTTTGTCCCAATGCAGTTATTTTGTGTGGGCGACTCATTAAAAGTGACAGTGCTACCAGGACACTCTTCTTGGAGCTGCCTTGGGTCTCCATTTGAGTAGCTGTAGTTCCTCCTCATACCTTCTACCAAGCGTTGGGTTTCCCAACCTCAGTTTTGTCCTAAATCTGTCGCAAATATATATTGTTAAATTCTTAAAATTTATACTCCTTCATGGATCATTACATTGTGATTATTACTTTTCTTGGGAAGCTGTGGTGCATCAGTAAATAGAGGTTAATAGGCTACGTATGTTTTTTTGTTAAACTGAAAGATTCTAAATAACTTTTTTATTGAATGAGAGCAGAGTTGTTTTCTAATAAATAAAAAAATGCAGTACCCAACAACTGCTCACTTACTAACCCTGTCATGTCTTGACTGTGTTTGAAATCGTTCTTCAATCCGCTCCGAATTCTGGCAATTCAAACCGCATGAGTGAAAGACAGGCATGAAGCCATACAGTAAAATCACGGGTTTGTACTCCCCTGAAATGTATTTGCTACCGATCCGACACATAGCCAGGTAGCAAACTTATGAGCTCGAACCCCCCTCTAAACCCATCAGTAGGGTTACCGGACACCCCCTGAAATTTATTTCTGGTTATGGGCCTAGTGAAAAGGATTTTAAAGCCCACGGACAGTAATAACAAAGAGCGGGCCAAGTTAAAGTCTGTGTGTGACCACCTGCGCCCCACTGGACTGGGAGCATCTGCACCGAGGGGCTGTGGGACAAGGGAGACCACCTCTGAGTCAGAGAGACTACATGGTGATTCGCCACTAGAGTGTCGTGATAAAACCCTCCCACATCGCCCCTCCTACTCCACATTCGGCTCCTGACTTGCTCACTTGACTTCTTCTGCTGGCCCCTGGAGGACGGGCTCCGCCTTTGGGTCTGGTTCTGGTGTCTCCTTACCACGGTGACCTCTGGTTTCTTCACTGGTGGCTTTGGGGACAGATATTGTAAAATGCTTTGAGGCAATGTGACACTGTGAATACCTGCTATACAAATAAAGCTGAACCAAAATAGGATTTTAGCGATACGCCTCTCAGAGAGTCCACGGTGAGTCGCCATTAGGGTGAGATATGCAGTCAGCCCGGTGCCCGGCTTATAAATGATGAATTTTAACCTTCTAATCTATAACCCTCAGGTGTTGGAAGTTCCAGTCTTTGAAAGGAGTTTGCTGTTAGACCCTTGCCCAACAGAAAAACATGTTGTATAAAAAAAATTGATATCACTTATTCATAAAAGCATCAGGAACGGGGGCATTATAGAGACAGGCAAAGGGGTCACGGCCAGGAACCTGCTCTTCATGTCACCGCAGGGACATGTTGTCGGGACAGACGTCCATCACCTTCAGTGTGAAACTCAAATGTCTTCTTACCTTCTTTCTTAATTTTTCAATTCCACCAACTCCAGGAGCTCGTGGATTTATTTTGCATTTTAAGAGAATAGCCCTGTCCAACAATTAAAAAATCTTGCCATGTCTGACATGTCTTCATCCATTATATACACAGCAGGATGTACCACTGGCTTCTTACACGGGGGGGGTGGGGAGAGGGGCGGTGGATACAAACAGGACAGGTAATTAATCCATCCATCCATCATCCAAACCGCTTATCCTTCTGGGTCGCGGGGGGTCCGGAGCCCATCCCGGAAGCAACGGGCACGAGGCAGGGAACAACCCTGGACGGGGGGCCAG
>JABFEA020000039.1:20611486-20639863 GCA_019775915.2 Cyphomyrus plagiostoma | reverse complement strand
ACGTTAAAAATTTATAAATTATTACCCAATGACGGCTTTCCCTTCTGTACCCCACGCGATCCCAAACCCACCCGCCTCAAAAAAAAAAAAAAAAAAAAAAAAAAAAAAGCACCGCGAGCCGGTTGCACATACAGGTATAGCTAATACGCCGACGTCAATTTCAGACAGCAGATGGAGATTAAAAAGCAGCAGTGAGCGACGTGGCGCCCAACCAATCATTAATGGGAGCTGGAAGCCCATGCCGAGGAGCTGACCAATCAAAATCTATGAGAAAGGAAATGACAGAAGGCAGCGCATGTGCCACAGAAGAGTGTTCTAGAAACCGGCGAGGGCCTGTGATCCGCTACCCGCTCGATTCATTGTAGCGTCGGCTCTCGGCTGCCTTGTACCAGGATGACTGCTGTTAAAGCGCTGAACCCGAAGGCTGAGGTAGCCCGGGCCCAGGCAGCCCTTGCCGTGAACATCAGCGCTGCTCGCGGACTTCAGGACGTGCTGAGAAGCAATCTGGGCCCAAAAGGGACCATGAAAATGTGAGTGCGTCGGACCCTTTGTTAGCATCCCGGCCGGCTAGCAGAGCCGGCCGGGATGGCCGAGGCAAAAGCTATACGCTCAAAAATGGAGATTGCACCTCCCGTGTTTTGTTAGGGCCATTAGGTAGCCACGGCTCCCGGTTTGACGAAAGGCGGCTTAATTGAGTTTTAACTACTAAACTGAGGCACGGGGCCTCCTCGTGCTACCCAGCACAGTCATTGCCTATGCACACTTAGCATGGGTTAGCATTACGGCTAAATTTGCCAAAGTACGGCCGTATTAAATTAAATTGTACATGAAGTAGCCAAACGCTGTCCATTTCCCGCATTTTCGTTAGGCTTTAATAGATAGTAATTACTAAGATTGATTAGTGATGGCTGGCTGCGGCGCGGCTTGGATGGGTGGGGTGAATTAGCATTATACACACGTGGTTGGTGTCGATTTTGCTTAATCATAAACCGACTGAGCAGCATTGCAATTCAATACATTACAAAAACTGCCTAACCGCCCTGTGCACTGTATAGATGGATGTGAAAGATGGAGTTTGCAATCTTTGTCTCTGCCTGTGCAATCAAACGCCCTGATCGTACTGCCGGGCTCTGGTCGTCTGCTTGCAGACGTTGCTTAACCCGTTGCGTGTCCCCCTTAGGCTTGTGTCTGGCGCCGGCGACATAAAGCTGACCAAAGATGGCAATGTCCTGTTGCACGAGATGGTAGGAGAAGTGATGCATTTTCCCTAAGCACTCGAAATTGTATAATGTTGGATTATGGTATTGTGATTGTTTGGCATGTGTTTGTCTGCACAGGGAACACCCATGTGTGCTTCGTAGCTCCCTTGGTCATTAGCCTGTGCTAAAGTAAAAGTCTGTTCTGTACCTCTGCATTAGAAGAGCTGTCATTCCTTCTACATGTATTCATCAGACCAGCACATTCACTGTAACTTCACAGACTGATTTTCCTGTTAAAAGTTTCTATAATTAAAATGCCTGAATTGTAATCCACCCCCTTCTGTACTTTTGGTCCAGTAAATTTGCAAAAAGATTACCATTAGTATGTGTAAGCTTAATAATTGAAAAAGTAATTCATGGCTCATGAGAATAGATTTGTTTTAAAGTAGCTTTATCATCACACTGTTATTATTGGTGGAATTTACTAATTAATGGACTTTGATTCCTTGTTTCCAGCAAATTCAGCATCCGACAGCCTCTTTGATAGCTAAGGTGGCAACGGCCCAGGATGACATCACTGGGGATGGAACGACCTCCAATGTGCTTATAATTGGGGAGCTTCTGAAGCAAGCAGACCTCTATGTTTCGGAGGTAGACAACTCTGAAGGGCACCTGCATATTCAGATGGTCATGATCAATCTGAGCGGCCAGACTGACCAGGTCTGTGCTTTTTGTCACTATTTTATTTGTAGGGTCTCCATCCTCGGATTATTGTTGAAGGATTTGAAGCGGCGAAGGAAAAGGCTTTGGCGGTGCTGGAACAAGTGAAGGCGACCAAGGAGATGGATCGAGAGACGCTCATCGACGTGGCTCGGACTTCCTTGAGAACTAAAGTTCACGCCGAGTTGGCAGACCTCCTGACAGAGGTGAGATTCTTTGGTGACCATGGCCATCAGACACTCGGGTGCTTCATGAGTTCTTGTTTGTAGGTGGAATACGCTGTAGAGAAGTTAAACTTGTACCAGGGGCGCTTAGTTGTACACACTGTTTGTGGGCCTCTGCCAACTACCATCAAAGTGTAAACGCTCCTTCCATTGAGGCCAAGACTTTCTGGGGGGGTAGGTAGTACTTATAACTCTTTGCTTTTTATTAATGAAGACCATCAACCTGGTAGGTCTAATCTGCTAATGAATGTGTGCTGAAATAGAGGCCTTCATACATGCAGATATGAGAGAGTAACTGACCGTGGTGTAGACCCCATGTCCCACGCGTGTGGCATCTGAACATGATCAGTCGTCGCCATCTTTCAGGAGGTGATGTGTTATCATGGAATGAGAGTGAATGCAGAGTCCGTTTTAACAGCAGCTTTGCACAGTTGCAAGCCGCTTATGCAGCGAGAGGCAGCCTGCTGGTCCGATTGGTGTGCGTAGTGGGATTGTCTTCAGTAAGCATCCTTCCTTCTCGTGTTAGGCTGTAGTTGATGCCGTGCTCGCTATCCGGAAACCAGACGAACCCATCGACCTGTACATGGTGGAGATAATGGAAATGAAACACAAAACGGAGACCGACACAACGTGAGTTGTAGTGTTCCCCTCTCAAAAAGGGCTACGATGTCTCCTCATTTCAGTCTTTGCCTAAATGAGTCTAAATGACTAAATATTAACTTCGGTTGATGCCACAGGCTGATCAGAGGCTTGGTGTTGGACCATGGGGCCCGTCATCCTGACATGAAGAAGCGTGTGGAAGATGCCTATGTGCTGACCTGCAATGTCTCCTTGGAGTATGAAAAAACGTGGGTAAACTCCTCTATGGGCACATGAGGCTGGCTGACCTTGCACTCTAACTCCAAAACCTGTTCATCTGTATATACATGTGTGTTGATGTGTCCCAGAAGAGCACAATATGCAACAACTAACCAGTTTCCCCACAGGGATGGATGAAGTAGCTCTTTGCTTAGAGTGGCGGTCAATGTGTTTTAGCGGAACCTGTTAGTTGAAGCCCAGGTGATTGTCTGTCTGCTTCTCTTCTTGGTTTCAGCGAGGTCAACTCTGGCTTCTTCTACAAGAGCGCCGAGGAGAGAGACAAGCTGGTCAAGGCCGAGAGGAAGTTTATTGAGGAGCGAGTCAACAAGATCATAGACCTGAAGAGAAAAGTTTGTGGGGACGGACAGAAGGGATTTGTTGTGATTAACCAGAAGGTACAGGGTCTCCAACTGAAATGAAGACTGAAGTTCATATTTGCCATCAGTTTTCTTTGAGTTCTGAAAAGGTGGCAATGGTGGTGAATTTAATGCTGCACAGGGAACACCCTTCAGATTTGTGTAATGGTGAACTATAGTGTTATACTTGTCTGGCATGTTTGTCTGCACAGGGAACACCCATGTGTGCTTCGTAGCTCCCTTGGTCATTAGCCTGTGCTATAGTGAAGGCCTGGTCTGTACCTCTGCATTAGAAGAGCTGTCATTCCTTCTACATGTATTCAACGGACCAGCACAGTGAAGCCAAACTGTTACCGCAAGGGTGGTCAGTCTTGCTGCAAAGGTCGTGTGTGTGTGTGTGTGTGTGTGTGTGTGTGTGTGTGTGTGTGTGTGTGTGTGTGTGGGGGTGTAACCTTTAGGTCAGCTGCTTACGCCCCGGTGTGAGGACTTATTAGCCAGTCAGTACTCTAATTAATAATGTAGTCACGGAGTTGCAGCTCAAACCCACATCCATGATGGCCTCTTCAGGATGACTGGCCACCCTTGGTCTACTGTGTAAACGATGAGGTCGCTCACTGAATTAATTGGCATCTCCCTGCGGACAGGGCATCGACCCGTTCTCCCTGGATGCCTTGGCGAAGGAGGGCATCGTGGCTCTGCGCAGGGCTAAGAGGAGGAACATGGAAAGGTGCAGCTTGGTCCTATTTCAGGAGCTTCACACGCTTCACAGTCAGGGGCTGCATCCTTCTAAGGCTGCGTTCGACAAGTTTCCCATTTCAAATGCAGTCTGGAAATGCATCCTTTTGCCGAGGTCATGAAGGATCCACTCGATGGATCCTTCGTAGCCCAACATATCCCATGATTCATTGGCTCCCTGGAGTGACGTGAGATCCCGCATTTTGAGTGTCCCTCTGCTCCTTCTGTGGTAGTTGTGTGGATGATCCAGAACTGTAGGACTGTCACCCGCGTTCCTCGTGGTGGCTGTCTGGCATGGCTGAATTCTGCATTACTCTGTCGGTGGTTTGTGCAGTCAGACACCATGCGAGAGCAACATCGTTCATTCGCTGCTTAGTGCAGTGGTGGCCTACTCCCACTGCACGGGAGTGGGCACTGCACAGGAGTGAATACAGTGCATGCACAGCGGGAAGGCAGGTGAGGATGTGGCACTCCGCACCGTGTGACCACTGGCTTTCTGTCTGTAGGCTCACTTTGGCCTGCGGTGGCATCGCAATGAATTCCGTCGACGACCTCACACTGGAGTGCTTGGGCCAGGCCGGGCTGGTGTACGAGCACACGCTGGTAAGCCACTCCCACGGTGCGTCGCCTGGGGTGGACAGGGGAGGGTTTGAAGCTGCCAGTGACTAATGTTCCTGTGTGGTTTGGCCGCCCCCCTGATGCAGGGGGAGGAGAAATTCACATTCGTCGAGAAGTGCGGGAACCCACGCTCAGTGACACTGCTGGTGAAGGGGCCCAACAAGCACACGCTGACCCAGATCAAAGATGCCGTGAGGGACGGTCTGCGCGCGGTCAAGAACGCCATCGAAGACGGTCTGTTTCCCTGCTGCCGCCGCCAACCTGACCGATGGCTGTTGGCTAGCCATGCTACATGCTAATTTAAGTTGCGTCACTCTGTGGATACACAGGGCGATGGGTTCTGGGGGCCTGTGTGAGCTCACTGGGCCTGTCCTGGTGTCGCCCCTACAGGGTGTGTCGTGTCGGGGGCTGGCGCCTTCGAGGTGGCCGTGGCCGACGCTCTGGTGAAGCATAAACCCAACGTGAAGGGGCGGGCCCAGCTGGGAGTGCAGGCTTTTGCAGATGCCCTACTGATCATTCCCAAGGTACTTAAGTGCTTCTTTTGAAGCCGATAAACCTAAACTTAGTCAATTGGTTTTGTTTGGTTTTAATTGTCATTTTTCCTGTCTTAGGTTCTGGCACAAAATTCGGGATATGACCCGCAGGAGACCTTGGTGAAGCTTCAGACGGAGCATAAAGAATCGGGACAGCTCGTAGGCGTGGACCTCAGCACAGGTAGGGGCATTTCTCGAATGAATTTGTGTGTCTGACATCGGCAGGGGACACTGTTAAGTAGGCAGATGGCATGCTACACTGATGAACATTTGTGGTAAGATGCTACGGCAGGATGCTGTGACAATGTAGAGCTGAATATGTCCTCGTCTTCAAAAGGGGAACCAATGATTGCTGGGGAAGCTGGCATCTGGGACAACTACAGTGTGAAGAAACAGCTTCTACATTCGTGGTAAGATGTGGGGGTCACTGAAGAATCTCCCATTTGTCCACTGTGTGGTTAATGTCACCCTAAGTCTTGACTTTCTCTCAACAGCACGGTCATCGCAAACAACATCCTGTTAGTTGATGAGATCATGAGAGCTGGCATGTCGTCCCTTAAGGGTTCAGCCTGACCTGGCCTTCGCCTTAGTGTCCGTGGATAGATCTCCCTTCCCAGCACTTTGGAAGTCTTTGGTGTGAAGAGGGTTTTGTTGATCAGTAAAGGCTACCGGTCCTTCCGACATCATTTTGTCCAGGAACATGTTAGTTGGATTTATGGCACTGAACTGTACAGTTAACCCCTTTATAACCAATAAAATGTTTTGCCCTGGAAGTTTTCTGTTTGAATGGCTCTTGATTTGAAGCTTCATTGATTGTCAAACAAGTGAGATGTGAGTTTAGTTGATGTGCTCTTTGTTAGCATAACATGAAGGATGTTTGGTGAGGAACCTATGTGGAAATGTTTGGCAGATGGTGATGCGATGATGTCTAGTTCAATAATGTTGATATACAATGGTACCTCGGTTCTCGAACTTAATCCGTTCTGGACTCCGGATCGAATCCTAAAAAGTTTGAGTTCTGATTGAATTTTTCCATAATAAATAATGGAAAACCAATTAATTGGTTCCTGGCCCCCCAAAATTACCTAAATGTTTTTTTAGCATTAAACACAAAATGAACAGGATACAACAAGAACATTTTTTTTTTCTTAATGGCTTCCAAAACGATAAAGATATTAGCCCAACATTACCCCTGTCCCGCCCTGATCGTCCGTTCCTTCCGTGTTCCAAGCCCCCTCGTCAACATCGTATGGGATCCCCATGTGATCAGCTCTTTCTGGTTGTTGTCATTAGTCCTCTGTATTAAGTCAGCATTCCAGTTTGTTTCCCCAGTCCAGTCATTGGGTGCATTCAACTTGCTTACAGCGCTTGCTTAAAGCGATGCATTCTGATCCTGACGCAATGCATTATGGTTAGATTCATTGTGACCTCACCCGACTGCACAAACTGGAACCGCCTCTGTGATGACACACCTTTGCTCTTATTAGCTGAAGAGTTTAGTTACAAGCAAGATGTTTGTATCCCAGGCAGTTCCGATGCGCAATCAGTTGTTTCTCCCGAATATCACGTAAAGCAGTGAGAACAGGTTTTAAGTTCATTTACCTAGTAACATAAAGCTTAAATAAATTACATAAATGCTCTAATAGTACATGCAAGTTAGTGGTTTATTTGTTAGTTACTGTAATGTTGCGCTACTTTATTTGGTTAATCGTCCAGTCTGACGAAGGCATTCAAGTAAGAATTGCATTGTAGTATGACTGATTTGCTGGCGCGTACAATTTATATTAGGTCAGCGTACACGGCTCGACTTCTGATATTCAGATCGAGTTCTAGGTCAAACTGGCTTGTTCAAGAAATTCGAGTTCTAGTGAGTTCGAGAACCAAGGTAGCTCCACTTCATTGCAGGGCTCATATACAATATGCTATGGACAGCATCAGGCACCAGTGAGCCAATCGGCAGCTCTGAATTGTGGGAGGAATCCCATGTGACAGAAGGAGAACACGCTAACTGCCCCCTGCTGTGGGGGTGGGCGGCAAAAGTGTCCATCTCTGCGCCCCTTTCCCGATCACGCCACTACCGATGTTCCTTTTCAGTGAGCTGGGTGGTGTTCAGGTCCACTCGTCTTCAGACAAGCTACACCAGTTTCAGATGGGTATTAACAATTATTCTTTAATTAATAGCTATTCCACCAGAGTAGTAAAATATTAAGGTACTATTGATACAATAGCATTTTAAATGTGTACTAAAACCAAACACACTCAAACCTCACCAGATAATAAATAATGCATTTTACATTGCAGTACATGCAGTTTCAAGTATGCATGTTAAATGCATCAAGTTTAAACAAGCAAACTAAAACAAAGACATGCATTCACAAACTAAAGTACCAAACCATACAGTAAAACCAAAAAAGTCAAACGACTGCCAACGCTGTTCATCTCCCATTCATGTCTTCAGAGGTTTGTCATTCCCCCCCCCCCCCCCGGAGCCTCGGCGTGACGCTACCACATGCTGAGCATCACATCCTCCCCCGCGAGGGAGAGCAGGATGGCCTTGGGGCTGTTCTCGAACAGGGCCGCCCGGTTCTGCGTTTGCCCTTTCTTCACCCAGTGGCCGTAGATCTTGAAGGCGCAGGCATCGATCAGCTTGCGGATGGGCTTCACGGCGTATGGGTCGCTCTTGATCACCTCCTTGGTGACGGGCTTGGCGCGCCGGTAGTTGCAGTAAATGCGCATGGAAGCCAGCACGGTTAAGCAGATGACCTAGAACAACCAGAGGGGCGGGGAGTTAAAGGACACCAGAAAAACAAATGTCCTCACTGGTCTACTCTGAGATGTGCCGCACCTTAAACTTCCTGTAGGGGCTGAAGTGACGCACTTCCTCTACCGTGTACTGCTGGAAGAAGGGGTGGTTAAGGGCTTCGGAGGCCGTGTAGCGTATCTCGGAGTTCACCACCAGCAGCCGGGAGATCTGGCAGGGGACAGACAGCTTAGAACATGTCCATCAGCCCTGGGAGGGTCACGCTGCAGGACCGCGGCGGCCCCTCATACCAGGTCTTTGACTGTATCCGAGCGGTCGTCCCACTCTGGGGAGGTGAACTGGTAGTTCCCGGCCAGAATCATCCGGAGCATCAACATCTGTTTGCGGTGCCAGAACGGAGGGGAACCGGCCAGGAGAGTGAACATAATGACTCCACAGCTCCACCTGATAGGGAACAAATGGAATCTTTTACCCAGAATTCTCAGAGTTTGATAAATCTCAAGAATGGTGGTCAACGATCTAGATCGTCACTTTGTCGTCTGTTGTCAGTCCTGAGATGTAAAACTTTCCACCACAGGTGATGCGGCATTTAAGGTCACAGCCCCCCAGTTGTGGAATTACCTCCTACAGAACCTTCAAGAAACTATTTCATTCCCCATATTCAAATCTTACCTCTCTCTGCTACCCATCCTTTCCTGATCAGTGACTGTCCCTGTGTCCATTTGCTGTTACTACAGATCGAGTTAGTTTGCGGTCTTGGTCATATTTGCGATTGTGTTCTCTCTTCCATCTTTTATTTGTAATTACATTAAGTTGTTTCCTATTTGAAGCACCCTTGGGTTGTTAAAAGGCGCTACATAACTCAATCGTTGTTGCTGTATATCCACGTATTACACTGGTCCCAGTGTTTATGGCATTGCGCGCCTGAGATGTTGATCTGTCCCACACACACGCAGACACACGAACAGCAATTTAAAGTCACCTGGTCACATGACCTGCTATTCTCTGGACGGTAAGGAACCAGAGACTCCTGAGGAGCAGAGCGGAGGCTTCAAATCCACAAATCCCAGAGGTGCGACCATACTGGCACGTCCCTGCACTATCCCAGTGTAAGAGTGAAATGGAGCAGTGAGCCGGGTGGTACCGGTACTCACAGGTCGACAGCAGTCCCATATCCAGGGTGGTGAGGATCCATAGAGCACTCAATTATTTCAGGTGCCAAATATCCAGGTGTCCCACAGACCTCTGTACCATGGTGAGAGAGATCATAGTGAAAATCAACAGCTTTATACAAGACAAATTATTCTCATATTTAGTATAAAAGTATTACTGTTTGGCAACAACTACTTGTTTTTTTTTTTAAAAAAAGTGGCCTTTTTTAATTCAAATGCTTTTCAACTAAAAGCAGTGGAATGGAGGGAAACTGCCTTTAACGTTCAAACTCTACTGCAAGTGCTGGATAACTGTGGCTTTCTATCCTACCATGCCCTCTAGTGGTGGTAAAATTATGCACAGGCATGCAATCCACCCAAACTGGTGAAAACATGGTGCAGGACATAAAGGCAAGGAGCAGGCAAACCGCACGGGCCTGAAGACAAGGACCCCACCGTTGAGCTTCTGCCCCTGCTCCATCTGCACAGAGAAGCCAAAGTCCGTCAGCTTGATGTTCATGTGGTCGTCCAGCAGGATGTTTTCGGGCTTCAGGTCTCTGTGGACGATGTTTATGGAGTGGAGGAAGTGGACCACCTCCAGCAGGGCACGCATAATCTTCCTGGAGGGGAGAGAGATACAGCAGAGCTGCACTGTCAGACAGCCCCCAGCAAGATGATGGAAAAACTCAAGATTTAATGTATAAATGCATTAAGGAATTTTAAACGCAAACTCATCTGCTACCTGGTCTCCTTCTCGCTCAGTGTAACTTTCTCTGTCAGGTAGTCAAACAGCTCCCCTCTTCTCATCCTGAGGCAGAGAGAGACGCAGATTCATGATGGTGTCCCACCAGCCGGCAGCAAACCAGACTCCGCTGCCACTACGCTGCTCCCCCCTATCGATGGTTCATTGAATCTCATTTCCGTGAGCCTTAGCACTGGTGCCAGGGTGGTTGTGTGCCTCGCTGGTCCCCCCCTCCCCCTCCCCCTCCAAAGGTGGATGTGTGTTCCACACGGGAGCCCCCCTGGCTCAAATTTCCCTCTGCATCTCAGACCGAGACGTTCCCGGCACATGATGTATAAATAGTGTGAGCGGTTACTCGTGTGGGCCGTCCAGGGAAGGCGAAACCTGACACGCCGCGCTGCCCTTTGCTGGGGCATTTTGGGAAGTGTGGGCGACCCCTCATGGCACCCAGGCTTGGGGCAGTAAGGGCATGCCGTCGCCACACAAAAGGTACCAGCTGGCCGCCTGACACAGAACAGGACGATGAATATGCTGACTGAGCACAGGGTCGCCTGCACAGTTACAGTTTCACGTTGGTGCTTCAGGACACGGGCGGGGGATGGCGCACTTACAAATCAAACACCAAGAAGAAGAAGGCCTTGGTCTCGTAGCAATCCTTCAGCTGTACTGCAGGAAGAGTGAATGCGAATTAGCAAGGAAATATGCTGTAACACAGAGCAGAGACACGTGAGGGCCACCTGGCACCCAGGGCATCGTGGGAAAATGTCAGTGGGGCAAGGGAGCAGGCGATCAACAGACGGATTGGTGCAGCGTCGGCGGTAATGCGGACGCTGTATCGTTCTGTCACGGAAGGCAAAGCTATCAATTTACCAGTCGATCTATATTCCTACCCTCATCTATGGTTAGCAGCTCTGGGTAGTGACCAGAAGAATGAGGTCGTGGGTAGAAGGGGCCAAAAGAGTTTTACTCCACACGGTGTCTGAGCTCAGCCTTAGAGATAGGGTGAGTATCATGGACATTCGGGAGGAGCTCAAAGTCGAAACGAGCCGAGTCGAAACGAGCCAGCTCAGGTGCTTTGGGCATCTATCTAGGATGCCTTCTGGGGAGGTGTTTCGGGTCTGTCCAAGGAGGAGCCCCTGGGGCAGAGCTATTCAACTCACGGTCCTCAAGGGCTGAGCCCTGCTGATTGGCAGCCTTCCTTCACCTGTGAGCCAGGTGTGAAGCCTTTGACCAATCAGAATCAGGCATTATTAAACTAACTACCTGGGAGAATTGAAAACAAGGCCTGGATTTGGAATGGAGGGCCTGAGTTGAATAGCCCTGCCCTGAGGCAGACCCAAGACACGCCGGAGAAAGTATATCTCTCAACTGGACTCGGAATGCCATGGTATTCCCCTGGAGGAGTTGGAGGAGGTGGCTGAGGAGAGGGAGGTCTGGGGAACCCTGCTTAGACTGCTATCCCCACAACTCTACCCAGGACAAGCGACAGAGGATAGATGGATGGAAAGAAAAGAGTACCAATATCAAAGTCAGGGATTTAGCTCAGAAATGTAATTTTTCAGGAATACATACACTCTATGGCCAAAAGTACATCGCTCACCTCTTCTGTACAGCCACCCACCCTTCTGCTAAAGTTTGTTGCAGGAGACTGCATGACTGTGCGCTTAATTATACACCTGTGTCAGGGATGGGCGTGGCTTAATTATACACCTGTGTTAGTGATGGGCGTGGCTTAATTATACATCCGTGTCAGTGATGGGCATGGCTTAATTATACACCCGTGTCAGTGATGGGCGTGGGTTAATTATACACCCGTGTCAGAGATGGGCGTGGGTTAATTATACACCTGTGTCAGAGATGGGCGTGGCTTAATTATACACCTGTGTCAGAGATGGGCGTGGCTTAATTATACACCCGTGTCAGTGATGGGTGTGGATTAATTAGGTAATTCCTCTAATTAGCAGAGGTGTTCACATACATTTGGCCATATAGTGCATGTTCCTTTTCATGATGTCCTTTAATATTTCAAGACACAACCAGAAGGTAGAGCAGGTAGAGAAGGTACATCACAAAAGCTTAGAATGAGACACACGACCTCTCATCTAACTAAAAAAAAACAGGTCATGGCTCAGATAGGACAGAAAGGATCAGCATGACAAAAATCACAATCCAGTCGTGAGATTAGTCATCTTACTGATGTTCTCCTTGCCGTAGACCTTCCTCAGAATGTCGATCTCCTTTACGGTGGCCTCTCGGATCTCCTCGATCTCATGAGGAGTCATTTTGTCAGATGGGGTAATGTCTATGATCTTGACAGCATACTCCTGGCCAGTCCGCTTGGCCACGCAGCGCCGTACCACGCTGCTGACGCCTCTGAGATGAGGACATTCTAGTTACCATGACAATCACATTCCAGTTACCATGACATTCAGCATTCCTTTAACCTGTGAACCCTGGCTCAGGTTTAAAAGTTGCCTGGCCATACAAGTACTGTGACTTGACTCTTGTTTACTATATTTGATGCTGAGAAATTAAAGTCATTAATTAACATAGAACACTTATGGTGTTATGTAGCAGGATGATATTTGAAAAGGACAACAAGATTTTGATTAACAAACTCTACTGGATCAGGGGCCTGTTCTACGAAGTGGGGTTACTGGCTTATCAGGGTAACTTGTCGGATTTAAGGTAGTCTGAGTAGTGTGAATGTAAGTAAACGAATATGAAGTCCATTTAAACTGTGGTACCTTAAATCCGAGAAGTTACTCCGATAAGCCAGTAACTCTGCTTTGTAGTACAGGCCACAGGTGTAAAAACACAAGCCTCCAAACTACAAATTTACATCCCTGAGTGCATTAATAATAACAATAATAATTTTTATATTATTATTATTATTATAGCGAAATTCTCTTTACATTCCCCCTCCCAGCTTGCTCTCTGTAGGTAAGCGCACACTGGTCATAAAGGGCAGCCAGCCATGGCAGCTGGGGGCTAAGGGCCTTGTTCATGGGCCCACAGATGTGCCGGGGCTGGGCTCAAACCGGTGACCTTCTGATCACAGGCAGGGAGGCTTCAACCGCTGAGCCACGCGCTGCCCCTGAGGTTATTTTGGAGGATGTGGGCATCGATCCCACTACCTCTCGCATGCTAAGCAAGCAGGCTGCCATGTGAGCTAATCGCCCCCACCCATGTGTTGTAACTGTGAACTTCCAGGAATTTGACTGTTATCCTTCCAAAACAGGAACAAAATGTTTCTTTACCTGAGGGGCAGGCTGACGGGGAGGATTTCACAAAATTACCTAACTCAGTTTCACAGTCAATGAGAGTGATTCGCACTTTGTCCACTATGTGTGTTTGTATGTGTAGTATATACATACTGGATACTACATACACACACATATATATATATACAAACATTATACACACACAGACGTATACTTATAAATATACATATATATTCAATATGTAGATTTATCATAATTATCATATATTTACATATGTGCGCACACACAACTTTCTTCAAAAAAAATGCTAACATTACCATGCAACACAACTGAAACACATTCTTGATACTTGTAACTGCACAAGAAACAAACCAGTAATGTCTTAAATACTCCTGCAAAACTCAAAATCAATATAATGATGTGCAGTGAAGCAGCCATTCCCGCTGCTTTACAAAGGTCACGTCTGACCCTGGAGCGTCACGATATAGTGAGCGACAGACGTACGACCCACTTAGCTGCACAACACAAATCCACACTGAAACCTTCACACTAACTGCCGATACAAAACCTGCTTCTGCATAACGAGGAAAAGTGTAAGAAAAGCAAAGCAACACCGAAAGTGACAGAATTTTTCAAAACAGGGTAGAATGGGGTAAAGTGGCAATACCTTCCAAGGATCTCCTTAGGTTCATACTTCTCATAGAACTCCTGGGCCCCCACCCAATCAGGAATCTCATCTTCTCTGGTCATTCTTGGGTCAAAGGTTAACCGAGTCTACCGTGCTACAGAATACAAACTGTAGTAACAGGAGTAAAAGCAGAAAAACAAGTCACCATTTATTCCTGACATTTTTTAGGTTCAGACTAAGAGACCTAAACATCCCAGTCTACCCGATAAAAACCACATTAAGTTCAAGGCTCCATTTATTTACTTCAAGCATAAAACCAATATGAAATTAAGCTGCGGTCTCTGACAGCCATTGAGTGTCCTTTAACTATGGCTCTCCAGCTGCCTGTGGAGAGAGAGCAAGACACCGGATCGTCCCTGAAATGCCAGTTATGAAATTGTCTAGCGTTAAAGATAGGCTGAGTTGGCATCTCCATGGGGAGAATGGTTCATTCAGAACTGTACATGTTTAAGGATATAACAAAATTGAATTAAAACTGCAAATATGATACCAAATTTCAAGCATGCTTATACTATTATTCAAATCCAATGATAATTCTTTGGACACCTTCACCAACAAACAACATGAATGCAAATATGTAACCCTAAAACCAAAAACAGAACAGGATTCACTACTTTCAGTACTGCAAAATCACCTTAAATTTTATCTTAAATAGATCATTAATACTGCCAACAGTCCAGTTCCCATAATAGTTATCGTATAACAATATTCATAACCTTGAATCATGTGTTGAATTTATTCTCTCACGATCTAAATATGTTTACTGACACATGGCAGTGTGAGGGACAAAGATCTCCTCCCAAGAAAGACCATCCCGCTGATAAGCTTACATGCCATTTCATGACGCGAAACCGCCAAAGTTTTATTGCAATAAAGGGATTGACAGCGAACATTTGGTATCAGAAACGGCTAGCTGGTAGGCTATTCATTCCATTTCAGAAAAAAAAACTTACTGAATATGGTTCTATTAACTACTGGTTAATTTCAATTTTACACACGTACACTGTAACTGGTATTTTCGAGCAGCAATAACATGAATCTGTAACTTGACAAACTCAAACTATGCAACTTCACAAAATAATTGACCTTCTCCCATCTCTTAAAGCTAATAATGCTCCATGGACTTATACTCACCTCCAAAACACTGGTCTACTCCATTTGTAACACATAATATATCGTTTTATTAAAATATAAAACCAAATGCATGCAATAACATTAAGAGTTCAATGAGAAATGCATCGAAACTGCTTTTCCTAAAGTGAAAATTCGTCCTCCGCCAGTCCACTGTGGAGTACAGCTACTGAGGGAGGCCGATACCAAAAATAAACAGCGCTGCAAGAAGCAGAGCAACCCTTACGGACATAAACACAATACCACTTCTAATATATTTATTGGCATTTCACAGGTTGTACCCAGTGCAGTGGGTGTCGGCATGGAGTCACATACAAAGAGCCAATCAGAGACCTGCATTCCGTCATATCAAAATAAGAGTCCGTTTGGGGCGACAGACAAAGAGTATGAGGCATTTTCCCGTTACACCAGCAACACTGAGGTCACTATATTCTGAAAATTACTGGAATTGGATTTCCTCCGCCTTCGCATAGGCCTATATAAAAACCCTAGGGCACGCAGGGCTCTTTGGGAATTTCAAAATTCAAACAAACTCCTAGGCGTCGTGAATTTGCATTCTCAAGATTATACTCAGCACAATATTGAATACAAGAAATCACAATACTCTTAATCATGCAAGTGTATGCCTACCTGTTACACGTACGACACGTCCCATACAGTACTCACAGCGTGCCTAAAACAAATGAATATTTGAACGTTAGGCTTTGCGGTGCCAAGCTACGGCAGCATCTGAACTGCTGTGTGTATCTATCAGTGCAAACAAATCATACCCAACGACGAAACAATCGGCCACAGCTGTCGGTGGAAATAATGCAGGCCTAACTAGCCATCTTCTTGTCCGTAGGGATAACAGTGGTTATATCGAATAACAAAAGGGATAAGGTACTAAAGAGAAAGCCGGAGCAGAAAATCTGCCCTTCGCCTGAAGCTCGGATGCTCATGCCGCTTCCGCGTTCAGTCACGTGATTTGGATTCAGCCAAAACATGGCTTCCCCGGAAATCACCGGCGATCAAAACAGTCGCATGTAAGCCCACGGCAAAAGATTTCAGATATTGAAATTGCATTAACAAAGTCCTATTGTAGCTATCTTAAATGGCCAATCGCAACAAAGGTGAAAGAAATTCAGTGGAAATTAGTACATAATATCTATCCTGCTGCTGAAACTCTAACGAAAAGATTCAAATTTGAAGTTAACCAGTGTCTTTTGTGTGACTGAACGTGAAACAATAGAGCACCTTTTCTTCTCTTGTTCAATGATAATGGGTTTTTGGAAGGATGTTTATCGATGGTTAAATATTGGGAATGATGCTTGGTATAACAAATTTAAAGTGTTGATATATATGGATGGTCTGCCAAAAAAGATATCCAAAATGGTGAATATTATTTTAATCATGGGAAAATACCACATACATAAGAATAAATGAAAAAACAGCAAGCCGAACATAAACTATTTTAAAAATGAAATTAAACAATATAAAACATCTCTAAAAGTGCAATTGGAAAATAACCAGTCTATAAACGAGCTGTATGAAACAATGTCTGAGTCTCTTGCTCTTTGAGTTACAGTCCAGTGTATCAATCATGCGTGAAGCATTATAAGATGTCAACCCCTGTATTATTATTATTATTTATTTTAATTGTCTTGTTGTAAATGTTGCAAGGTTCGAAATGTAAGCCTTTCTTCCCCTCAAAAGAGTTCTTTTGAAACTGGTGTAATTCCTAATTCATTTTGAAATAAAAATTTGGGGGAAAAAAAATGCTAAAAGGTACTAAAAGCTGGATTTAATAGCACGGTTTAATTTCAAATTATAGCATAATTTGTCATGTTGAATGTACTAGATGATTGTACTTAGTGTCTACTGTGTAATTATGTTCTGTAGTCTACATGTTACGAGTCTGTATTTTAATCCGCAAGTAAGAATTTCACTGCACAGTGACACAACTTTGAAAATTTGTGGTGTTGATAGACGCAATTCTGAATGCATACTACCTAATAACATACCGTATGCTGGTTGCTGTTCAGCAACTAAACCCTGCGTCAAATCCATTTTTTGGTATTTGCTAACTTTACCCTAATGTACAATAAATTAGTACAATAAATATACAATAAATACAGGATTATTTAAAAGTGAAAAGGAAAGAACTAATGCAAAATAAATCCAAATAAAGTCCTATCCGTTCTGAATGTAGTATCCAGCACTTTACATTTTTATTGTATTACATCCCCTCTCTAAATTACAATAAATATAATTAGAATTACAATTTAAGAGCGTTATGCTTGTCTGGGTGACTTTAAAGTGTTGATCATAATTATCCAAACTCCAGAAAGTAACCATCATTAAATAAAATTCAAATTCTCACAGAAGGCAAAAAACACATCAGAATTTGGGTGGAAGTGACGTGGATGATTTATTTTCAATCAGTATTCTGAAAGCACGCATATCCACTACATTAAGGCATACATCTTAATATCTGATTCTACAATCAGCAGCCTTTCAGTTACAACGAGACCTTTATGCCCTAATTACATTATAACTTAAACCTGATGGCAAAGGTCAACAATGGTAAAAGTACATCATTATTACACAAAAGATGGGTTCTGGATTCACGTCTTCATTCAAAACTCCATTTCCCATGTCTTAGGACAATCCTGTAGAAGATAAAAAAAGATTTAGTCTTGAGCATAATAATTTGACACAGTCTAAATCACATGTATAAACCACACCTTCCCAGGAATTTTCTCTCTCATTTGGCTTCACTACATTTCACCGCAGAAGTGTTGCCAAAAGAGACTGAATCCCATAACACTAGACCCAATCTTGAGTTGCTAAATGAAAATAAACGAAATGATGACACTTCATTGATCCCGGTGGGGAAATTCTCTTTTCGCCTGCCTCATTTTACTCTCCATAACTCACAGACAAATACGTAGGTGAGAGGAAGCTTGCAGGCCGGCAGGGATTGCAGGAGTCCCATGGAGGGCAGACCACACTTACCGTTGGAGAACTTGCACTGTTTGAGCACCTCGCTGAAGCCCTCACACAGCTTGAGGTCGTTCTGGCTCTGGGCACACTCGAGGAACTGCCTTAGTTCATACGCACAGGGGCCTTGCTGGGGGGCCTGCTGGTACATGGATTGGGTCTGGTAGGGCTCCTAAGGAAGGGGATATAGGAAGTAAGTTTACCACAAGCCAGTGACAGTCTCTTCCAGTACTGATAGGCAGCAAAAGAGTTACCTGGTAGGTGACGTCAGGCCTAGCCGCCTCGTTGCTCCCGCCGCCCCCCCCAAAGCCCCCAGTCATAGCGTGTCCTATGGTATGTCCCACTGCAGAGCCCACAGCAACACCTGCTGCCGTAGATGCCATTTGTGCAAACATTCCTGGCTGCCTGGGTGCAGCGGCTGGAGCTGCCATGGCAGATGGAGGCGGATGGGCAGGAACTGAGGAGGGAGGTGGAGCCGCCCTGACCATGGGAGGAGGCGAAGGCGGTGCCCGGCTGTTATGACAACATTAAAGCATGACTGTAAGTCAGCAGCCAGTCCAGAACAGGAGTCACGGGATATTATGGCGAGTTTCTATGTTTTGACTCATGACGGAATGTAAATGGTTTAGTTCTGTACTGCCCTTCGACCTTGTCCAGGATAAACAGTTGGAAGATGGATGGATCTATACCAGGGGTGGGCAATCTTATCCGCAAAGGGCCGGTGTGTATGCAGGTTTTTGGGATAACCTGTACGTCAGCTGTTCAAACCCAGGCGTGAGAACTATTCAGCCAATCATTCCTCTACTTATTAATCTAATTATGGAGTTGCAGCGAAAACCCGAATACACACCGGCCCTCTGCGGATAAGATTAGCCACCCCTGATCTATACTATACTTATCAATTCACTGACACAAGATGTTAGTGCGCCACTGCCGGAACTTTCTAGATGTGTTTACCACCTACGAGCATTAATGAATACTACTATTATTACTTCTACTATAACTGCTACTAATAATAATAATTATTATTATTATTATTATTATTACAAATTGGTCTTTCATTAACAAAACATCTCTGGCAGTTAACAGGTGTCTGTCATTTTACTATAAAAACTATATACGGAGCATAACGCGGAACTATACGGAACATAACGCGGATAAACCGGGTGGGCCGTGGTAGCAGAGATAATAAGGCGTTTTAAAATTTCCTAACCTGGCCGGAGGAGCCACTCTAGACGTCCGGCTTCTGCTTCCTCTAGGCATTTTTAACGTAAAATAACAGTAACTGTGTGTTTATTAACTTCTGAACAACTACACTAATACGATTGCGTCCCAACACCTTCCGCACAGTCGACCTTGCGGGAAACTGCAATCTGTCGGCGGACGTTTCGTCTAATTGCGTCATATCCGGTTACCCATTTCCGGTACAAAAACCGGCTCCAGTATAATAATTTACAATAAAACATATATGAACTATGATATATTTATTATTCTGTGATGTGTGTTTGGTGGTTGTAAGCCAGATACAAGTCTTAATGAAGATGATTTTGAATTTCAAACACTTTCTGTAGCAGTCGCTAGTTTGCATTTCTGCCACTAGGTGTCACATTCGTGATTATGAGTAGAAGGCAGGCTATGGGTAGAAAAAACACAACTCTGGTTGGCCTGTTTGGGGTTTTACCCAGTGGGTATTCCATGCCCTCTTACTTTGTTGAACTTGTTGCATTTCTTACTCTCCTGGCAAGAAGTGTTATCTTAATGCAGTGGAAGGGCCCTAATCCTCCGTCTCACTCCCTCTGGAAAAAGGATGCCATTACTTATATGAAGTTGGGAAAGATTAAACATTCACTTCGTGGTACTCAGGTTAAATTCTCTAAAATTTGGCAACCAGTTCTTAATTACGTCAAATCTCTTCGGTTTACCGATTCCTTAGTGGCTTAGGATGATATTGATTTGTACGTCTGTGCTTTTTTTTTTCTACACCGAAGATGGATAGCACACTTTGTCCCCCCCCTTTTTTTCCCCTTCTTGTGTTTTCTGTATCACTTGTTCTTGTAATTGTATTTACTCCACTATTATTGGCTTAGTAATTTTCTCCATAACTCTTCACGGTAGTGTTTTTTTCTAATGACTTGTGTGATTGTGTTTTTTTGTATGTTCTGATTGTTTATTTCTGTGTCGTGTAGTTGTTATAAATAAATCATACATGACAAAAAAAAACAGAACTAATCTGTTGTCAAAACGAAAATTTGAAGCAGTGGTCACCAACTGTCAGAACATGGGTGTGGGTAGCGAAGGCTAGCCTGTCTGGTCTGATCCCACAGGAGAGCTACTGTAGTCATAATCGTTGAAGAAGTTAATGGTGGATATGATGGAGAGGTATCAGACCACAAAGTGAATCACAACTCACTGTGCATGGGGCACAGACCAGTCAGAATGCCCATTCTGACCCCTATCCACCATCATAATGCTTACAAAGGGCATGTGAGCATCAGAACCCGACCATAAAGCAACGGAAGAAGAGGGAAGGAAGGAAGGTCTGACGAGCCACATTTTTTTCTGTTCCATCATGTGGACGGCTGCGTGTGTGTGCGTCGTTAACCTCAGAAAGAGATGGCACCAGGATGCACTTTGAGTAGAAGAGCCAGTGGCGGCAGTGTGATGCCTGGAAGCCTTGGGTCCTGGCATTCATGTGGATGTTACTTTATCACGTACCACCTACCTAAACATTACTGCAGACCAAATACACCCCTTCATGGCAACGATATTCCCCCGACATCAGTGGTCTTTTTCAGCAGGAAAATGCACCCTGCCATACTGCAAATAGTTCAACAATTATTTGAAGAATGTGAAAATGGGTTCAAGGTGTTGACTTGACCTCCAGATTCCACAGATCTCCATACGATCAAGCATCTCTGGGATGTGCTGGACAAACAAGTCTGACCCATGGAGGCCTCACCCAATAATTTACAGGACCTAAAGGATCTACTGCTAACGTGTTAGTGTCCGATACCACAGATGATCTTTAGAGGTCTTTTAAACTGGTTTAGCGGCATAAGGGGAAACTACACAATATTAAGTGGGTGGTTTTAATACTGTGGCTGATTGGTGTATAGCGCTTCAAGCTTTGAATCTAATGAGAGAACCCTAAGAGAAGCAGTGAAATACACATCTACGCAAACACACAACTGCCTTTTGTTTACATGAGCAGAAGTAAAACAGAAACTAACATACACTGGGCTGGAGTCCTCCCTTATTGTTGTGCAGAAACAATGGCAATGGAGCCTTTTGAGATACAGGATTCCCTGGCCATATGTACAGAAGCAACAGATTCCATGGAAACAAAGGCTGGGCTGTGCGTCAGGACGCCACCTCTTTTATGGAAACCCCGCTACCCTCCATTGTGCGGGCTGTATGCAGGCTGACCTCTGACTTACGATCAGTGCCGGGTGACGCCCACACAAACTGATGCAGGCACTGGCTGGGCCCTTAGGCCGCTTCTCAGCAGCACACCGTTAGTCCGCCAGAGATCAAAATGTGTCAGATCAGTTTTCTGTAGTGATTTTTATTTGAGCACAATAACAGATCTACCTCACACACACATGTTGAGAGGCATTGAGACGCTTGAAGAAAATAACAATTACACCAATTACAAGGTATATATTGTGACATGGAATATATCACATTAACTTTTCAGTAATACTTCAATATTTCTGTTTTTTGACAATGTGATGCTTACTTTAAAAGGCATTATACTGCTGATGTTCTTTAAAAGTAACTCAAAATTCTGGCATGTTGGAAGTAGTTATGTATATCTCAGGGTGCCGCTTGCCCTCCTTTCCTGCCTCCAACCGTCACCTGTTGCCTGCTGCTTGTTAACCAAAAACAGATCACAGTTTCAGTCTGCCCTTGGCCTCCCCGTCTCCATGTCACCTGAATGTGACAAAGGGCCCCCAATCAGATGATCGCGATGTACCTGCTTCATGCCACCTGCGGACACAGCCACGGTCCTCAAAGTTCATATCTGACAACAGGCCTTGGGGAGTGCAGTACAGAAAACCTGCTCTTAACTGACATTTATGAAGGGTGGCATGGAAGTGATATTGAAAATAAGAAATTCACTAAAACCAACAGTGCACTATGTATTTGCAGTATGCATGGCAGTATTATTATTGTTAGCAAAAACATTTCTGTTCTCTTAAATAACAGGAAAAATAAAAGGAAAAACTACAACTACAACAAAAACTACACATATAGCCTCTGAAATGAATTGAAATAAAAATGAACATCAAAAACTTCCATTACAGTGGTAAAATACTATTTAAAGTAAATAGTGTTCTTTGGGCCTCGTTCATGCAATGCACTTCAACCACAAGAACCTCAGGCACCACATCATGATATTGTTTTAGTAGCTAGCGGAGTGCTATAGTTTTCTATCTATCCCTAGAAATAAAATTGCTAAAACTTAAACTAAACTATATAAAAACAAAAAATATATAGATATTCAAATTAAAGACTAATAAAACCACACCAAAACCAAACTTAAACTAAACTGGATCTCAAATAAAAACAAATATAAAAATTAAACAAAAACAATGAACACTGACAAAAGGACATAGCAGAGGATACAGTATATAGACATATGGTGCTATATTCATGTTAGTTTGCAGGCTCCTCAAAAGCTTTTTAATTCCATAGCGAAGAATTATATGAACAGGTGAGGCTCCTCGGCCAACCTTTCAATCTAACCATGTTTACTTTCAGTTTGATCAGAGAAGGTAGGAAATGAGTTTATGTACAGTTTTTGGTCCAGTCTACTTTCTGACTTCATGCTAATTTTCCTTGGAACTCTAACCGGACTGCGGCAGCGCAGTCCCATGCGCAACAGGGTGCGATGCACCGTATGTTCCGATACAGTCGTATCGTGTGCAGAATTAAATTTTTCCGTCAGTTGTGCCACAGTCGCCTTTCTGTCGCTCCGTACCAGACGGGACAACTGCCGCTGCCCCTGTGCGTCGATAAGGCGTGGCCGCCCCACACCCTGTCGCCGGTTCGTGGTTCTTCCCTCCTTTAACCACTGCTGGTAGGTATTCACCACCGCCGACCGGGAACAGCCCACAAGCCGTGCCGTTTCAGAGATGCTCTGACCCAGGCGTCTGGCCATGACAATTCGTCCCTTGTCAAAGTCACTCAGATCTTTACGTTTGCCCATTTCTCCCAATTTGAAATTAAGCTGCAGTCTCTGACACCAACACAGCGTCTTTCTACCTCAGCTGTCCTGCTGCCTATGGAGAGAGAGCAAGACACTTGATCATCCTCAAAATGCCAGTTATGAAGCTGCATACCGTTAAACACAGACAGACGTGGCACCTCAAAGTAGTGAATGGTTCACTCAGAACACGCCAAAGGATGTAGATAAAACACAAATGAAGTTGCAAATATGCAAGCATGCTTGTGACTTTATTCAAATAAAAATCACAAAACTGTGGATACCATCACCAACAAACGAGATAAATGTAAGCAGAAAGCTGGCTGTCAGAACGATAGCAATGCATGCCTCAGACAGTTCCGTCAACTCCCCCATCTAATCCTTACCCCTCCCACACCCTTAACCATGACAATATTTAGAATTACTGGATGGATCAAACGGAAATGTGAAAGCCAACAAACATGTTTTTACCCGAATGCTCTAGGTCCCGGTCGTGACACATAATTATGAAAGTTCACCTACTCATTTATAGCACATTCCACTTGCAAGCCAATTTACACAATCTTTCCCCAAAAGTTACGTGGTTTGTTTGTGTCTAATCTATGGCAACAAAAAATATATAAACTATATTTTACTATAATCAGAAGAATCTATTTCGCAACTAGCAGTATAAGAATCACTGACCTGTACAACGTTCCTGGGACATGGGGAAAAAAAAAAAAAAGATACTTTCAGATTTCAGATCATTGTGTTCACAAGATGGTATCTGCAAGCCTCACTTTACGCCCCCTGCTGCCCTCTCTCAATGTTTCAGTTTTGGGACAATTTCTCTCACATGTAGATTTTCAATGGAATCAGATTTGTACCAAAATTATCAAGCTTTTTTCACATCAAGCAAAAACAAGGCTTCGAGAAGAAAAAAAACTAACTGAAGCAAAAGAAATGCCATCTCAAAAGTAATATTTATAACTTGCAAACACATGATTGGTCTTTTGATAATGTTTTCCTTTGTTTGTTTGTTGCCAGCCTCCTGGCTTGTGCTGCCTGACTTTGTGTTTACAATTCTGACATAAACTTCTTGTGTGGGCGGCTTTTCAGGTCCTTGTCCCCATTGGCTAATAAGGTTTTGACTGACAGGTCAGTGCCATGGACATTTTTAATTAACAGTGGGACTGGACATTCACCACCCACTAATTTTTAGTGGACCCGACAACAAGATTAGCAAAGTGTAAGTGTTGATGTTGTTCGTGCTGCACTATACATTTTATTGTGCTAAATTAGAAGTAAAGTCAAGCTTTGCTATGTAATTTAGCTTTTACCTAATTAACATTAGTTAACTTGCTAACGTCAACAATTTGCTCCATTGTTTTTGCTTGATGTCAAAAAAGTTTTGCTTGATAATATTGGCACAAATCAGATTCCACAATTTTCATCCATATTTTGTTTTGTGAAGTAGTAATAATATCCATCAAAGATCAAACGAAATAATAACCTAAAACGGTCCCTTCCTTCGCCGCTTGACTTTTGGGGCAATTTGTCTCAAAATGAAATCAGGTGTAGATCTTCATCCCCATAACGTTTTTGTGAAGCAGTAATGAGATGAAATGCTTTCTGACATACCACATTCACCAGTTCAAATGTCTGCTTTCACCTTCCCCTTTGCTGTCATTAAGCAGCGCTGCTTCAATGTTGAGGTCTTAAAATGTAATAATTTCCAGTTTCTCACCCATACAATGCTTATGCAAATCTGTCAAATATTTTTTAAGTTACTGTCTAAACAAGAAACCATCTGCAAAGACAGCTGAGCAGTCCTAATACCATATGCATTACAATTCTCTTTGAATAAAGAGGATGCCTACCTGCTAGGGGGACGAGACGTCCCATACAGTGCTCACAGCATGTCTGAAACAAATAAATAATTGAACGTTAGGTTTTGCAGTGCCAAACTGTGGCCTGCATCTGAGTAATTTGTGCATGCATCACCATCAGTGCAACCAAATCATACCCAACCACGCAACAGTCTGCCACAGCTGTCGGTAGAGGCAGTGCATCCTTAACTACTCCTCGTCATGTCCGTGGCGATAATAGTGGTTGTGCGGAATAACAACAGCGATAAAAATATTAAACAGGAAAATGGAACCAAAAGGCTACACTTACCTGTAGCTCGTGCTGCTGCCCAATCTGGATCGGAAACCTGACTTGTACGACGCATGCGCGAGAACGCGTCTACATTTCGCGAGAACGCTCACAGCAAACACAGTATCATGTGGGGAATTTATAAATACCTTTTTAAGGAGGTGTGGATTGTACAGCATTGAGTTTATTATTAATATCTGTCCAGGGTTGCCAACTGTCAAGAATCTAAACGTAAAATCATCGGCATCAAAAGCGTTGGGGTAGTTTGCAAATCCTACAAACTGTTTACAAGAAAATGACTGTAATTACCTGTGCATCTGTGTGCAGACTTGTCTCGAATTTAAATCTCACTTCATTGGGCTGACCAAAATTGGCAAAGCCTTAAACAAAAGATCTTTTAAGGACAATGGGAAGTCCATTACATTTTATCGCTGATTAAAAAAATGTCTTTAATATGTCAATTTGAGCTTCACTTTTGGGAGCTTAGAGCGGGTAAAACCTATTCAGACGTCTTCAAATTTCATTATTGATAATATTCATAACTAGATTAAAACACAAGTATATAGAAACATACTTGTCCCTTTTGCGGCTTCTTTAATACATTTTTAAATATGCAAATTGCACAGAATTATCGATCTATTAACTGTTTAGATTATGAAGTCTCATTAGCAAATATTCTGGCCATGTATGTTAACCTCAAATATTTTTTTTAGAATATAATAGTGCCTGATTGTATTTAAAAAATAACCTTGTTGTTCAACTTCTTGTATAACTCATATATATAAGAGGTGATGGAATGCAAAGGCAGCTCTGTCGCTGTCAGTGTAATACTGTATGTCCTTCATTTTCCCCTTGCAATTTCCCCATCAGTTAAAATACTGCTGTACGCTGGATGGAGTACATGCGGCTGGTTATGCAGCCAGAGACTGAGAAGAGATCAGTTCTGACAGGGTGACAGAGCAGCCTTGGAACTGGAATTTGCAGCAGTATAAGAGGCACCCAGAGACACGGTCACTGCTGGCCCTCACTGATTCAAGATGTCAAAGATTGTGTAACACATTAAAATATGATACATGTCTGTTACTTGTCATATCTACTGATTACTGTCATATCATTTTGATTTGGACATTTTGCTTTTAATGTGATGCAACATAAACTGAGATGAGCAGTCTCACAATTTGTAATAATTAAATAATTCCTAGTAGGTGATATTCATATTTATTTATGAGATAAGGCATACACAGCTAAATTTAGATTCTCTTTAAGGAAAATCATTTAATTGACCATGTTCCACAGCCAAACTTGTTGCCTGCCTACAGATTCTGAAGTAGCCCTTGTTCTGTGACTGCATACTACACAAATAGCCTGAGCCGCTTCCATGTTCACAGAGGTTAGTCTGCTGTTCTGTTGTAAAGATACATTTCTAAGAAACGTTAAATTTTCCTAATATTTTGTGCGATGTGGTTTAGAGTGATGTGGTGGTGCATTGGTTGGATGGAGAGGTTTTACAGAGAAGCCTGTGAATGGAACTATGGATAAGGTTTCAGTATCTTGGCTGTAATAAGCCATTGTAGTCTAAGTGATGTAATGGTGTCATTCAGAGGCATGGACAGAGGGAACTTCATGTTTACTCGGGGGAGCCCTCGAGTCTCTTTTGGGTGTCCAGATCTACTGCTACCAAACTACTAGCTGGCGTGCAAGCTGTGATTGACAGGGCTGGAGAGTTTAATAGTGCAAAGTGCTTTTAGTTTTCCCCATTCGTTTCTGGTTTTATCTATATTGTTTTCTGAATCAATGTTATTCTGAAATGTTTGTGTCGTTGTTTTGACTGCCTATATCAATTTGATGCTCATTTTTAGATTTCTTGCAGTGGTGTTTGCTTCCGACCTGGTATATGAGCCGAGCATTGTGAGGGACCTCCGTACGGCTTGGTGCTGTCAGCTCTCCCATGGGGAGGTTGCAGAAGCTGCCGTGCTCCAGATGAATGCTGCGGATCACCAAAGGTCTCCAGAGGGGTCCTGCAGGGAGGATGCGCTGAGGCGAAGGGCGTCGCCATCGATACGATCGATCTTTCAGTATCAGCGGGACGGGGAGACATTGCTCACTAATTCTCCACATCAGCAAGCCCTTAAGGTCTATGCCACGTTCCTTTATTCTGATCAAGAGACTCTGTTTTCATCATTTATCTTTATTGGTTTGCGAACATAGTAGTGGTGATCTATGAGCTTATTGGGTTTTATTTCTTGGACATTTAGTCGTTTGAGGTAGGTAAAGTGACCAACCCACCCCCCAGCACACACACACAGTAAACCACAAGCATTATATTTTCCTATTATATTATCATAATGGTCCTGTATGTTTTATTATATACTTATGCTATTATCATTCATTGTGTATCATACGATGATTTACTTTTGGGTCTTTATTCATTTGGTACACTGTAAATAGATGTTTATACTTTATAGATGTTTAATCTTTATTTCTTATTGATGTGTGCTGATTGTGTTTGCTGCTGTAACACCCGAATTTCTCCTCTGGGGATCTTATAAAGTAAGTTTTACTTTTTTAGTAAAAAATGTATGGTAATTATAATAACGGGTGATTAGCAATAATTATTGTAATAATTTTAGCGAAGACAAATGCGAATACAACAGAACAACCGAGAAACACCGAGGTCACCAGCGGAAACTCGGCCTCCATACACGCCAATGGTCCCTGCAGTAAAACGCCGAATTCGTTTTCTCTGCTGAGTGCTCAGTGCGCCCGTGGGCCACGCCCCCAAAATAAGCCCTAATGCTGCCGCCCCCAGGCGCCCGTATGATTGGTTGTGGTGGCGGCCCTGGCTGCAGTTACAGATTTTCCTGATACAGAAGTGTTTAGAGGCATCAAAATTAAATTCTAGACATATAGGCACTTTAGCAAATAGTAGAAACCAATAACGACAAGCACCTGTATAGTGCAATTGGGCATACATTACACTCAGGGTCGTATGATCGGGGGGGGGGGGGGGGGGGGTGTTCTTGTGCGGGTGTAAGGACCCCCGAAATAAAATATTTGTGTTTTTTTTGGGGGGGCGGGGGGCGCGGGGGGCGACACGGAGGAGAGGGTGA
>JABFEA020000039.1:20580676-20608020 GCA_019775915.2 Cyphomyrus plagiostoma | reverse complement strand
CCCCAGTGCATTCTGGTTGTTGTATTCCATGCCCCACACTTCCGTTACCCCATTGACGGTTACTTATATTCATCCGTAAACCGGATACGACACCCCCCCCCCCCCCCCCCCGCATCCCTCGCCTCCAGTCAGCGAAAAAGCCATTGGTGAGACTTTATTGCATTTCTGTCACAGAGGACACCACATTTTTGCAGAAACGTCAGCAAAGGGAACAATACGGAACCATAAAATGTGATTTACAGCTTGGTATTGCGTGGTGGGTGTCGGACGGCCGGGCTCGACCGGCCCTGAAAACGGGGCCCCTCGTCTGCTCACATGGTCATGTGCGGCAGTGTCTCTGTGGTAACAGCCCCGCCGTTCGTCAACAGCTCAGAGGTTCCATAGCGAGAAGCTGGCGGCGTCTCTTACTAACCCGCTCCCTTTAGTGGGCAGGAAGGACGTGTTTACTGGTGCAATCTTTCCATCTCGTTCGCGGAGGAAGTACCCGGCGGGTTTTAGGCTGGCTTGCTGATTTCGGGAGTCTCTGGACTTTTGAGCGGAATAGGAGAATTGGGGCTTTTCGGGGGCCGGCCCTCAGGACAGGTCTGATTTTTGGCTGCCCCTTCGGCTCCCACATAGATGTCTCTCTGCCTGCCGTGGTCAGCACTGGTACCAGCCTCTCCAGGTGCGTGATTCCTAGCATGGTGAGTGTATCGGGAGAATGTGTGTGTGTGTTTTTGGGGGGGGTGGGGGCAGCGTGTTGACGTGTCCGTTCTCAGACGAGACCTGCGGATCTCGGCCCTCTAAACGTCAAGAATGTGGGGGAGGCCACTCCCAGTTTGACACAGTGAAAACTGAAATGTGTGTCTTTTTTGTTCACTGTTTTTCCATTCGTGTTTGGCCACACGTCTCTCGATGTTCCTCTCGGTGCTCTTTCTGCCTCTTAGCTCTGCACCTCTTTCAGCATCAGTACGTCACGTTACAGTTTTGCCGGCGTGAGGTTATTCTCTCATTTTTTACCCTGTTGCCGTGCCTTTGAATGTTGCTGTATAACCAGCAAAGTTAAAGCATTATCCCATCTTTTTCTGTAAACTGGCTGTATAAACACCGCGGAGAGCAGTTCAGAAGGCCGACGTCAGCTTTTGAAGCTGCCGTGGCCGCAGGAAGTGAATGTTTCCCCACCTTGCAAGCGTCACGGACTTCAAACATGATAAAAAACTCCAGGAGTTTGTTTGTGAAGTCGCTGGTAATGGCGGTGTTGAAGCAGAGAGGAAGGATGCCTCAGCACCACATGTGGTGTGGTTCTGGACCTCTGACCAGTCAGTCGCTGGGTCACGTCCCGGTCCTGTTAAGTTGCTGTTTTCCACTCCACAATGTTGCCCTGGAACTAACATTCTATTGTGTGCATGGTTTTTACATTTTTTCACCCCAAACAATTGGCACATTTTAATTTTCAGATATGCCCATATCATGAACCTGAGAGGCTTTCAGATATGCTGTGTATAAAAACCACTATGATGGCATTTTTCCATAGGGCGTTATGGCAAGTGCAGGTTCTCCTGGAATGAGTTTATTTAGAAAACACTCCTTGAAACTCCTTATCGTTTTCTTTCATTCCTTCTTGGAAACGTGCTTATTTGGCCAAAATGGAAACTCGCAGGAAGTGAGTAATTTTCATCCCAGGAAGCGCTAATGTTTGGTCTCAGTAGGCAGGCAACCGGACATTTTCCCCTGTAATTATGTACTTTGCAGGTAGAGCCTTCAGTGCACTTTAAAGTTTTCTGGTTTTCTGCCAAATCTATTGATGGGGCGTGCAGTGGACTACCGATAATTAAACCTTAACACCTTGAGCTTGTTTTTTTCTCTTGTTTAGCGTTAAGCAGTTTGTGTTTAGGTAAAAGTATGTGGACATCAGCTTGTCCAACATCTCTTTCCAAAATTATTCATACTACCCTTTGTTTTCAAAATAGCCTGTACTCTTCTGGAAAGGTTTTCCATTGGACGTTGGACCGGGATCCGCAGCCATTCAGACTGGGTATTGATGCTGGGTGATCAGGTCCCTTTCTGTGACCTTGTGGTTCTTGGTTGGGTCCTTCCTTGTAGCCCGATTTTTCTGCTAAAGGCACTGGGCAAGCTTTACCCACGCAGGAGTTATAGACTGCACATCCCGATTTATGACCTAACTTAGGAACTATCTTGCAAGTTACGCAACTGGATGACCTGATATCACAGAGCGAAGGACTTTTTACGTCACTTGTCTTAGATGAAACAAGAACACTGGGCTATGAACTGTGCGTTCAGATTTATAACCAAGACCCTGAGTTACTACATCGTTTGTAACCAGGCAACCATCAGATGAACATAACGAACATTTACCGGCTCCCCAGACCTTGGTGCCGTCAGAGATAAGAGGTCCCAGGCTTCTTATATGGCTTGCAGATTAAGGGAGGAGCAGTGTCTGAAGCTGTAAGCTAATGACTACAGCCTGTACATCAGTGGCTCTCAAACATTTTTGCACCTCAACCCAATTTTCACCATGCCAGCTCAGTCGAGACCCTGTATCAAGTAAGCATGCAGAGCCCTCTGCAGTCAACCCTATCTCACAAATCTGATTGGATGTGCCAGTGAATTTTACATTAAACACCTGCAGTTTGGCGTCTTCGATTGGATTCACAGGTTTTGCGCTGAACGTTTGCAGACCCAAGACTCATTTTAATAGGCTAATTCTAGGACTGGGGCTGGGAGATCTTACTGTGGATCAGCATAGCTTCCTGGTTTTAAAACGCTTACATTTCTAACTCTACCTGATGACCCTTCCAGGACCCACATTTGTGTCACTCATGGATCCATGGATTGGGAATCGCTGCCCTTGCTCAAGCTTAGGTTTGTGGAAGGTTCCTGTCAGGGTGAGGAGGGAGGCAGGTGGGGGGCACTTATTCTCTCCACTGGCACTTTCCTAAAGTCCCTTGGTGACATGCTGGTTCTATCAGCCCCCGCCGGCTTCATAGCCAAGCCATGACCGACCTCCTCACATATTACTGACTGTACCAAATTCTCCCAGGACATTTTCATGCCTAATGTCACATTTTGTCTTTACCACCAAAACCATGAAGGCCTTGTACCTCTGACACTGCCTAGCCAGGCCTGAGGAGGGAGCTCTCGGGCCACTGCCTACAGAGAATAAGTGACATGGCCAATGATGGAGAGAGCGTAGAGCGACTAGGTGGAGGATGGAATGGAGGTAGAGGAGAGCCAGAAGGTCTAGAGGGCGTGGTTATCAGTAAGGCGGTTCTGGTTCCTGAGGTGCTGCTTGTGACTGCTCTGCCTGTGTCTGTCTGCAGGCCACTGCAAGAGAGCAGATGCTGCAGGCGAAGTTGCAGGTCATGAAGCAGAATCTCTGGGAGAAGGACAGCGTCCAGCTTCAGGATGAGCAACTTCAGAGAGCCATGAGGGAGCAGGTGGGCACCAAGGTGCCAAGGAACCCTGGGCGGGGCTGTGAGTGTATGGTGTGCTGACGGCTCCTACACTCGCCCGTTTGCAGGTGCCACATAAGGATCAGGCTCGGGAGCGCCATCTGGAGGCTGTTTACCGGGAGAATGAGGAGCTACGGGAGAACCTGGCCACCCTGAATGCCCACCTGGTCCTGCAGGAACAGCACGCCAAGCAGCAGAGACAGCAGGTACCTCCTACACACACACACACGCAGAGACAGCAGGTACCTCCTACACACACACACGCAGAGACACACACACACGCAGAGACAGCAGGTACCTCCTACACACACACACACGCAGAGACAGCAGGTACCTCCTACACACACACACACACGCAGAGACACACACACACGCAGAGACAGCAGGTACCTCCTACACACACACACACAGACACAATGTCAGCGGGGAGGTTTACAGGAAAGGAATTCACTGGGATTTCCCAGAGCAGCATGCATCCTTGCTGGGGTTTTTTGGGCTGAATTCCTCTGGCTCCCTTCCTGACCCCCTCCATGCCCCAGCAGTTGGACAGGCAGCACCTTGTGCAGGTTCCTTGTCAGACAGGAATGCTGGGGGGGGGGGCAGCATTTTTCTCCATACAGAAGCAGCATCCTGACTCAGCATCCTGATTTTGTTATGTACTTTGAGCGGCGAATGTTGTTGAACGTAGGTGTCGCTTTGAGGTGGATGTGAGGGTTTGTCTGGATTTGTTCGTTTGTTGATGAGTGTGGGGAGAAAATCGTACCCTCAACTCATTTAGGCTTGATCTAGTTTACATATTTTCTACTGTTTTTATTGGGGTAGGTTATGAATAAATATATAAATGAAGTTTATAAATAAATTGAAAATAAAACAATATACAATGTCTGGAGGATGGTTGGATGTGAGGATACTGACATATGGACAAAAGTATTGGGATAACTGTCAAAAATGTCTTTGTATACATACAGAGACATTTCGGACAATTTGGAGAATTCTATGCTTCTAACATTATATGAAGAGTTTAGGGAAGAGACCCTTTCCTGTTCCAGCATGACTGTGCTCCATTGCACGAAGCAAGGCCTATAAAGACGTGGTTGGGTGTGGAAAACCTAGACTGGCCCACAGACCCCTGACCTCAACCCCATTGGACACCATTGGGATGAATTAGAATGGAGATTGTGAGCCAGGCCTTCACATCCAACATCACAAATGATCTTCCTGGATGAATGGGCAAATTTTCCCACGATCACACTCCAAAATCTTGTGGAAAGCCTTCCCAGAAGAGTGGCAGCTGTTATGGCTGCAAAAGGGGGAACCAGCTCCATACTGGTATCTATGGATTTAGGATGGGATGTTATAAAAGTTCCTGTAAGGTTCAGGTGTCCCAATACCTTGTCTATGTAGTGTATGTTGAGGGGGTCCCAAGTTAGAGATCAGGGATCCTGCAACTTCCCGACGGACGTCAGAGCTTAAGAATGTGTAGAATTCTGACACCATCCTGCCCTCCTCTTCTCCACTCATGTGGGCAGCTGGAGGAGGCACAGCAAGAGGCAGAAGTCGCCCGTGGACAGAGCCAGAAGCTGCAGGCCCAGGTGGAGGAGCTGCGGGAGAAGATGAGCCCCCCAGGGCCCACAGAGACGTCCCTGCTGTCCGAACTGGAGACGAGCATCGTGCCCAAAGCCTGGGCTCTGGACAAGGAGCAGGTAGGTCTGTCTGACGCCGCGGCAGGCGGACACTGGGCTGAGCCACAAGACCCAAAGCCACAGCGGTGCTCAAGTCAGGACCGAGCGCCTTGCTATTACTGTGCTGACTCATCCGCTGCCATTAAGGAACCCGAAGGAGCTCATATCAAACTGACTCCAACCCAACTTGGGTTAAACTTTGACAAGAGTTGGGGCAAGTCTGGAAGCCGTGTTGAGGGGTGGGAGTTTGCAGAGACGCGAGCGGCGACATCATCGGCGAAGGAGAGTCGTGAGTGTGGCATTGAACCAGGAGGTGTCAGGGCGGCCGGAGAGCTTCACCCGTGCCTCGCTTCTCGCTTCCCTGCGCTGTGTCACGCTGCGCTGATCCTCGTACCGTCAGCTGTTTTTTTTCCCAGAGAGATCAGTTACCTTCAGCTGTCACTCCCCCCTCCCCCCGGCAACCCGCGGTAACCATTTATACAGAAGAAGGTTTTCACAGGAAATATCAGGTCATGCTTTTCACTCATCTCACCTGGGAAAAGAGTTTGTGTCTTCAGCAGCCACTGCAGCTGCCGGCAGATTAGATTCATCCGAACACCGCAGTCTTGCAGAAAGAGCTCGGCGTGAAGAGTGTGTTTCTCCTGAACCAGTGCAACTTAAACTGGCCTCATTCTCAGGTGAGCCAGGAGCTGCTGTCCATGCTAAGAAAGCTCCTCCCTCTGCCGGACCAGGGGAGTGGGGCCGAGGGCCCCCAGCACCCGGGCGACGGGCTTTTGGCCATTCTGCTGTATCTGAAGCGCGTGGCCCGTGATCTGGCTTATGGCGGGAGGCTTCAGGTGAGACCGGGAATGACAGCAGACCCCTTGCCGAAAGCCTGACTAACCTCCGGCACGAATGAAGCTAAAAGCTAATCGGTCGCTGGTTAAAAGCGTGACCTAACACCAGGTGGTGTGTGCGCCGCCGGAGCGTGACCGGGTCACTGCCCTTTCTGAAACCCTGTCACGCTCTGACCTGGCATCAAGGGGCAAGTAAAAGCACAGGTGTGTGTCCTGGGGGGGGGTGCAGGATGATGGAACCCGAGCCCCACGTTATGCTGATACCCTATACCACAGCCAGGGCTGTCCTCAGAAGGACAGGGGCCCTGCGGGGTGGTGGTGGGGGGGGGGGGGGGTTTGTGAGGATCACTGAGAGCCTTTGTTCATATCTTGTGACTCTCTGCCTTCCCCAGAATATGAATCTTTCTGTTGTGGCCGAGAAGAGCGATCCGAGTGAGAACCCGGGGTCGGTGGAGGAGCTGCTGGCTCAGGTAACAGGGGCCTTTAAGGGGCCACACTGGGGGGGGGGTCTGCATTAAGCACTGGGACTGCGGCTGCTGATTTCTATCCATCCACATTCTGTCAGTGGTGCCCCAGAGAAACACCGACATTGTGGAACATGCTGCGGCTGCAGACTGAATCCCAACAAAGTACCTGGATAATAAGAGTGTGAGAGTGAGGAGGTGCTGGAGACAATCCGGGCGGGACACCCGCACCTCCTCGCTGTGTAGGAGGACCTTGCGCCTCCACTCCGACTGTGTTCTGCAGATAAAAAAAACCAATCCAGCCTGACACCGGCACAAACAGAACCGAAGTAATTTGTAGCCTGTTTCAGAGGTCGATATGAAATATGTAATGTGGTGTGATGTTTTATGGAAAAGATAAAGGGTGGGGCAGTTGTCGAGGCATGAGTCTGGAGACACATCTCCCGGGGGTTTGGTGGATCCTGTGGTGCATGGCTGACGGCACCATGGCCCTGGTTGTTCCCCCAGAACGCGCAGTTGAAGGAGGAGATCACTGAACTGAAACTGCGCATCGAGGGCAGCCAGCAGGTGGCGCTGGCGCGGCAGGCGATCCGCGACCGAGACGAAGCCATCGCAAAGTAAGCTGCCAGGGTGGAGATCAAACAGCAGTGACTGATCAGCTCCGAGTTTTAACACCTGTGGTCCCGTCTTGCACCAGCAGTTATGAAAATGAAAAATGATTCGTTTGTGCTCTGCCTGGAAATGTCCGAAATTAATTATCATTACTGTTTAACCTTTTCAAAGCTTTGTATGTCAAAATATAAAGAAAAAAGCATTTTATCCCCGTTCCTTGTACTTGGCTGACTGGTTGATTTGTCTTTCCTTACACCCGCCGCCTGCAGGAAGAACGCCATGGAGGAGGAGTTGTTCCGCAGCAAAAATGACCTGATGTCTTTGAACAATCAGCTGCTGGAGGCCATTCAGCGTAAGCTGGAGCTGTCGCAGGAGCTGGAGGCCTGGCAGGTGAGCGGCTGGTGCCTGAGGCAGTACTGCCTGTCAGAGCGGCTTTAGCCTTTAAGTGCGTGTCTGTCTCCCCCTAGTGTTAAAAAGGCAGAAGTCATATCCAGTATGTGTCATGAGGGCAGTCACCAGAAGATTACAGGCAGCTCTCCAATTAAGTAAATCTGGACTTACACGGAAAACATCAGAGAGATACAGAACTTGCCGAACTGGTAACAAAGAAAACGCAGCACGCGAACACTAGGGGGCAGCATGTAGCTCAGAGGGCTAAGCCTCTGTGCCTATGGTTGGCGGGTCACTGCTGCAGGTGGCTGCCCCTCACTGCCAGCTTACTCTCACCTGTGTTTGTGTCATGGAGAGGAGAGCAAGGTGGGGGAGATGAACAGAGAATTTCCCCAAGGGTGTCATAATTTCATTTTTCACTTATAAGCAAATTTACACTGCATGTTATCATTTAATATGTGCTCTTTTGTATATATAACTAGTATATGTTTGGCTTATGTGTTCTTGCTATAAGGTGTCTTGAAAGGTACGGGAAGGTAAATCTGACTGCCTGTACTTATGACTGCAAGAAATGCATGAAGAAACTTTCAACTCATACAGACTCCTGTAACCATATAATTTCATATAACTGTTGTTTTAATAATGCCATAACAGTTCATGCCAGCAGGAACGGAAGTAAAGTAGGTGTCGCTGTGAACATGGTCTGTTTCATTAACTGCTGATTATTTCTCCTGTTTATTGTTTCTCATGGAACGTTTCAGGATGACATCCAGGTGATCCTGAACCAGCAGATCCTGACCCAGCAGCAGACTGAGCAGACCCTGAAGAAGCCAGCTGCCAACCCACTGGCCTTCCTGCGGCGGCCCAGCGCCCCCACTCTGACGCCGCAACGTGCCCCCGCCTTCTGGCTGGCCGCCGAGCCCGGCCCGGAACGGGTGCATGTGCCCTGGAGGGACTGGCTGAAACGCGGGAAGACGGCCTAGCGGCGTGGGAGCTGCAGGGGCAAAGGGAACAGGTCACGCCGGAACAGGGAAGGGGATTGAGCAGGTCGGCCGCTGGCCAGATCCTGGCATCAGACTGGAACATGAAGAAGACTGGGGTCTGTGACTTCACTGACGTCGGGATGCAGCATGTTTAAGGAACATCAACACTACATCACACCCTGGCTTCCACACCCAACAACGTGCTCTCAAATGCTCCTGGGTCAAAATGAACGAGACGGACATCGATTTTCCTTTTGAAGGAAACTTATTGTAAAATGAGAAATATTTAAATTTTATACATCTTTAGTTTTATTGCTTTTAGAAAAAAAATCATTATCTTTTTTTGTGATTTTTGTACAAGTTACGTAAGGGTTTGTTTTATACAAGGCTAAGTGCAGGACAGTATTGCTAAAAACAGATAAGCATCCCTTGGGCCAGCTACCACTTTTACATAAAGGCAATGTGTTTAGCTGAAGAAACGATTTTACAATGACCTTTAACATACAGCTGTGTGCCATTAAGGACAAAATCTAGAATTCAGCAATAAAATTTTTATTTTCCTGGGAACCTAACCAACATAAGTTATTAAAAGATGATTGGATAACTATGTCTCTATATTAATGCAATTTATAATATATTAAATATCTTGGGAAAGGCTTACTATAATTCTGTTATTAAGGTAGCGACTGTCAACCAAATTAGCCACATAGGCGGCCGCCTTGGGCGCTATCTTCTAACGGGGCGCAGACTTAGCAAGCCAATTTCGCTTAGTCTCGAAATCGCGCCCCGAGGGAGCCCGCAGTGAAGCTTGTTCTTCGACCGGCGTTGCTTAAAGGTACCAAATTCTCTTTGTCAATCTGTGACTGCATTCGTTGTGTACATAAATATTTCTGTTTTCTGTGTTACAGCCTAGAATCGATCACAAGTAACATGTTGGCGTCGGGTGCAATATGCGAGCTTGTAATTGAACTACTGTAAGTATTAAAGTACGGGACGGTGCATTGGCACGCCTGGCTGTACTGGAATTCCTGTCACCGTGTAACTGCTGTCTTTTATGTACATAGTTTTACACGTATTGTGTTTTTTTTGTCATTTTTATACACGTTTTGTGTATTTTCTAATACAGTACTAGCCTATAATGGGTCAGGAAGTGTGCAGTACACACAAAACAGTGAGAAAGAAATGTTAAAATTGCGTTTTAATATATGCAAGGTAATATTGTAATACTGAGAGAATTTTTGGAAATTCAAGAGAAAATGTGAATCAGAGCCGCTCATGATAATAAATAAAACGGGCTTTCCGTGCACGGAGTTGCTGGGCGTCCTTTGTCATGCTGGGTTGTTATTCCTGACCATGACAGCGAGCTGCACCCAGCCGGTCTGATCACCCCGTCCTAATGGGTTTCTGGGGGCACCAGAGAAAATATACAGCGCAGATGGCTGTGTATGCCAACGTGAGACCGGTAATGCTCGATAGGGATTTACAAGAAATTAATAAAGTTAGGGAATTATGCTAAAATATAAAATATACCGAAACGACAACATATACAGCAATTTTAGCCAACGTTCGCTTCAGGAAACCAGCTTCGGCATAACGACTTTTAGAGACCTGTTTTTCAGTCATCGACAGATGGCGACAAAATACATCTATAGGTATGATCGGGCCAGTACGGCTGCGCTCCGCCAGACAGATTCTCCCCTGTAATTAACGGCCAGTACTGCTCAGCGAACGTCAATTGCAGTTAAAGAACGCCAGAATGTTAACTGAAACCTGATTATGGATATTTTTAAAGGTATTTTCCGGGATGTCACATCTTTCCCGTATTAACCATGACATTATTTACATGGGGGCGGCATGGTGGTGCAGTGGTTAGCACTGTTGCCTCACACCTCTGGGACCCGCGTTCTGGTCTCATGTGTGTAGAGTTTGCATGTTCTCCCTGTGTCGTCGTGGCGTTTCCTGCGGGTACTCCGGTTTCCCCCCACAGTCCAAAAACATACTGAGGCTGATTGGGGTTGCTAAAGTGCCCATAGGTGTGCATGTGTGCATGACTGGTGTGTGAGTGTGCCCTGCGATGGGCTGGCCTCCCATCCAGGGTTGTTCCCTGCCTCATGCCCGTTGCTTCCGGGATAGGCTCCGGATCCCCTGCGACCCAGTAGGATAAGTGGTTTAGAAAATGGATGGATGGATTATTTACATGTGCATGGGGGGTCTTTTTCTGAAATGTTCATTGTCATTCTCTTTTCGAATAACGAAGTGCGTCACTGTTATCAACATAAACCCTTAGCGATTATCCTGCTGTAGCTGTGTGTGGCCTTTTGACTTCTTGTTACCGCCTTGCTAATTACAATAATTAACTTTTCCTTCCATAAAGATAGTAACAAAGTGTAAGAATCACAGGGCACATTGGTTCCGCAAAAAAAACACCTGACAAGACACACACTTGATCATTCTTACAAAAATATAAATATTGATGGGATGGTTATGTGACAGGTGACAGTTTTTTAACATGTCAACACATTCATTGCATGGCTGAGTCACAGACTGCCTTGAGTGATTTAGAATAATTATGTGAAATGGATTATGACTTATTGCACTCTATTGATGTCTTGCTTTTCAGTTATGATTCAGAAAGAATTAGAAAAAAATTCATCAACATTTCATCATCCTTCTATTTTATATACCCGCTTGTCCTATGCAAGGTCACAGGGATCTGAAGCTAGGGGCGCAAACAAGGAACAACCCAGGATGGGCCACCAACCTGTCACAGGGCATGTTCACACACCATTCACTCACACATACACACCTTTGGGCAATTTGGTAACTTCAATTAGCCCCAACATGTTTTTGGACTATGGGGGTAACCAGAGGACATGGAGGAAACCCCATGATGACACGGGGAGAACACGCAAACTCCACACACGGAGCCATGGCGGCCATTATTCTTCATTTGTCACCATTTGTTATTTTTAAAATGTTAGCTAGCAGTCGACAAACCAATTTATTACATTACTATGCATAATCCGCTAGGTGTATGAAACAAGCATGTAAGAATTTCATTGTACTTTACCATGCAATAAAAGAACTTTGAACCTTTGGCCCTTGTTTGGTTCGCTTAGCAATGACGCTGTCTCCTGACAGTCATGCTGTTTCTACGAAAAGAATATCCTGTTCGGATGAGCCAGTTATCTGAGAGCAGCTTCTGGAGACTCACTGCAGAGGATCTTAACTCCTGACTGATCGCAGACAATGCGGCGTCTTCCTGTTCTCCAGGGGTGGAGGAGCCCATGAAGTGCAGGCAGCACGTACCAAGCATAAAATCATAGGCGAGTAAAGTTTATGACCCATATTCGTTGTTCGTTTATGTAAACAAATGCAATCAGATCTCCTGGTCAACACGCTTAGGGTTGGCACACTAATAAACCCCCTGATCTATTATTGGCTTTTCCCGCCCAAGCTGTCATAGGTGATCCGGGAATTCAGGCGACAAACACAGAGCAAAACGAAGTGCAAAGACTGTGCAGATAGTGCAAACAAGGAAATGTAGTGCAGACGAATTAGAACGTACATTTCACACGAAAAACAATAATGAAAAACACAGAACATTGATTAGTGGAAATGAAACAAACAAACAATAAGGCAGGAAAGCAGACACACATATAAATGGTGTCACAGCCAAACAGGCCGAAAGTACAAAGTTCTTTTATTGCCATGTGTACATGATATAATTAAATTCTTCCTGCAAATCATAACATCAAATAAATAGCGGAGGGTAATACAGCAGCTGACAGTAAATTGTGCCACCATAGACAAACAAAGTTGGAAATTACATGTGCAAGGATAGTTAACGGTGTTTCGTTTTACATTTATAGGACTACAGATGTAGGTCCACTGAAATTCTTTGGTTTTCAGACAGCCCATCCTGTTCGCCCGTGGGACACACAAGCAGTCCGTCTTTCTCTCCTGTGAAACACTCCCACAGGCAGGTGAGAGGGAAGCCCGGATTGGCCACTGGCTCCTTCATTTCCCCCATTTTCCGGGGCCCGTTTTTGTGGATGAGGGCCTGGCTATGGGGCCCAGCAACAGTATCATTCTGCAACCAAAAGATTACAGCCATGAAGCTGGACTGTGCTCCTATAAATAAGTACAGAGCTGCAACGTTCCCCACCACTCCCTGACAGCTCAGAGCTGTCACTTGATGCTCTAAAGAGAGCAACTGGGTGTGTGTGTGTGCGTGTGTGTGCGTGTGTGTGTGTGTGTGTGTGTGTGTGTGTGTGTGTGTGGAATACAACCACATGAAAGTTTTTATGACTGTTAAGGTGTGTCAGAATATGTAACGTCTAACCCCCAGTGCATAACACATTCCATTTGTGCATCCATTCCAACCGTTAATCCAGTCGCAGGGATCCGGCGCAGTACGGCCTCCGAATGCCTTCCTCTGAAACGCTGCGCTCCTTGCAGTGTTGAACTGAAGCTGCTTTCACTTTGGATTTCTGCTGAGCTGTTTGAAACCTCTCAGGAGTACCTTCTCTATGCCGAGTTGGTGACACTTACAGCTTTTCCCTAATCCAGCTAATCAGTCAAGGGCAGTGGGGTTTTCAGTCTCTGTGTTAATGTTTCATCAAGGCCACCCATGATAACTAAACTATTTGCACTGCGAGGTGACAGACAGTCTGTTTCCTTTGAGCTATCAGCAAAGACCCTTCTCCCCTTATGCCTACTGCCTATAACAATTGACCCCCACCCCATTCTACCCCTTCAGAGGTATCGGTCACGTGGTTCTACTTTTACTGAGGTCATCAGAGTTCATCTGTCTTTCTCATGTGCAAATTCAGAAAACCCCAAACTGCGATGATCTGTGTCACACTGTAAGTGTATAGTCAACCCAGCCCACAAGCAGCGACCACGCCTCTGCAAAAATATTCACTCCCTTTATTTTACAATAATTTGAGAATGTTTGATTTGTTGTTAGGGGCGGCATGGTGGTGCAATGGTTATCAGTGTTGCCTTACACCTCTAGGACTTGGGTTCAAGTCTCTGCCTGGGTTGCATGTGTGTAGAGTTTGCATGTTCTCCCCGTGGCATCGTGGGGTTTCCCCCCACAGTCCAAAAAACATGCTGAGGCTGATTGGAGTTCCTAAATTGTGTGCATGTGTGGTTGGTGTGTAAAGGTGCCCTGCGATAGGCTGGCCCCCCATCCAGGGTTGTTCCCCTGCCTTGTTGCCGTTGCTTCCGGAATAGGTTCCGGACCCCCTGTGACCCAGTAGGATGAGCGGGTTGGAAAATGGATTAATGAATGAATGGTTTGTTGTTGTGGGTTTCTGCTCTCTTAAAAACTCAAACAGAAATGAGGTCCGTCGATCTTGCACTTTGAAAGAACTTTGCGATTTATTTTAAGAAACGGAAATGGAAAAACTGGGACCCGGCTGTGTGTGATTATTAAGTATGGTTATTGTAAGAAAATTATTTGTTTAATATTAGTAAACAGTGCATTTTGCACTCAGGAGTTTAGTTGTGATAAAATATGATCATATTCTGATATCTCTCATCATAGCTTTACATAGGGATATTTAACTTCATATTAAACTGTAATTCTGGATGATATTTGTACACCATAGCTCGATATCGTTACTCATATTCATTGCGCTGTCTCATTACGTCCGCGCTGAGTAATAACGTCGAAGCCCTCGACGGAAAGCAGAGAGCCGCTCTCCCGAGGGCTTCGCGTCTATGGCAACCAGCAGCCTGGGAGGCTACAGCCACTTAATCGGACATCTAGTGCAGTCGATCCTCGTTAAGACTTGACAACACAATTACAAATCACTTAAAATTGCGTAAAAAGCCAAATCAAACCCTAACAAAGTCTGTGTGCTACACAAAAAACTTCCAGAGACCTGTAATGTGTTTTCGCGTAGATGCCGATGGTCTATTGTTTAATTCGATCTCAAATACAAAATAATGGCCTCGTTATTCGTCATATCATATCTCAGGTTGTTTACTGAGTATACGTACCTATTGGTTTATTTGTTTAAGTTCACTGTACTTTGTTTTTGGATAGTTTTCTCGACCTTTTGAAATCCAACCGGCAAGTTTTTAGCCGGGGGGAATTATTTAAAACGACTATAATATCCGCTCTGGGTACTTTCCACGTACTGGCATCCTTTTAAGAATTTAAGCCTTTGGTTTATAATTGCAAATGACGCACTGGCAGGCTGGCTGATCTTGAAAACTTAGACAGCTGAATACTGAATTTTAATTCTGGGAGAGGAGTGTCCGAGGAGTGTAAAATCATTACTGGTATTTTTTATATGATGACATATATACATTTGTTTGTTTTTGTCGTGTATTCATATTTTCATTGTATGGGGATCGCTTTCATGTTCCCTTTTATGACGTTTTACAGTTCAGCGATCTACATAGTTTCAGGATTTATTTATCACGTGCACAAACATACACTGTTTTTGAATGCAGTACATTTTATGCAAATGAAAAGGTACCTGTAACATAAGAAGAAACCAACCAAATTGTTATTTTATCTTTAATAAATTGTCATTTTAATTGGCAGGCAATGTATCTACACTGTCTTCATTGTTGATAACAGGCTTTGGGTGTAGTTATTACACTTTGATTACTTTTTAGGTGTATTGTTTGGAAATGTAGACGGGGAACTCGAGACGCTGGACATGAGCGTGTCTTGCTTTTGTCGCAGAGAGGTAGGTGTAACAGAAAAGACCCAGGTGTCCTGCCAAGGCGATGTGCCCGAGTCTAGCTGGGCGTCGTCCATAATTAATATGAGAAGCTGATGAATATTTCAGTCTCGCCAGATGCCGTAAGTCATGTGATTTTAAAAAGAAAAACAATACACGTCAAACGTGAAATACATGAAATACGATAAGTGGCTTTATTGAAACAAAGACTCCGCGTTGTTAGCACATGTTTTCAGCTTGCTCTAGAGTGAGGCGTGCACAGGGACCCTCCCTTCATACGCTGAGACACACACCTAGAGGCAGACCCTCACCTCCCCCTCGCGTCCTCCGCCGTGCCTCCCCACTGCACCTCTTCCTGAGCGCTTCTTTGTGTCGAAGAACAGAGACCATCTTGTTACTGACGGGCTCGCGTTTGAATTGCAGTTTATACATATGGTCTTTATTTCACCATCTGCGCATTTACTCAATTTCATTTACAAACCACAGAATTAAACAAAACACATTTTCAAAGCTGTATACACATTGCTGGGTAAACATAACTGATTTAAAAAGAAGTAAACAGAACAGATAATTTGAATATCAGTCATATTAGGGGAGATAGTTACTCTCAAGTCATCCGAGGAGCTTGTTGTTAGAATCATTTAGGCCTATATACATATAGGCATCACTCTAAAACTTTTCTACAAACTTCTACATTAGTTATGTGACATTCAGTGTGTATACCATTTGGATCATTGTTACATAACATTTGGTGTCGCCCTAGTTAAATACAGCAACAACACCAAGGGACAAGAAAAACATCTAATTTTTTCAGAAAAAGATACAGTTCTTGCAAAGATTATTCTTAAATACGTCCATGTCAACATCTACCTATCAAAAGTTAGCGACAAAAGGAACTTAGTTGAAATTTTTAAGGCACATCCCATCGAAGAATCTCCGTACCAGTATGTGCCAGTCCCTGGACTGAACACTGTGTATTTAAATGTGAAGTCAGGACTTCTGAGCAGATACCGGCCCCGAAGATGTACGGAAACCCACAGCAACATACAAATAAACTCTACAAAAGCAAGAAGCTTTAAACTAAAACAAAATGTCACAAACGTGCAAAATGAACCGATAGCTCCGTCTTTCTTCCTTGTTAGCTTGCTCCTCTTCCTTGGTTGTTTTGGTCCTTCGTTGGGGGTTAGGGATTTTCAGACATTTACAAATATATATTTTTGTAGTTCACACGTAGTCTTTACGGTCATAGGTGCCCCCCCCAGCTGAGCGTGGGGCTGAGTACGCCATCCTGGTGGAGTTAGGGTTCTGCTCTCTGGGGGGGCAGGAACAGCAGAGCAGGGCGCCGCCGATGATGAGCAGGGAGGAGCCCCCCCAGCCGATGTAGAGCGCTGTTCCCAGCTCCCGTCGCTGTGCGTCCGTCAGCAGCGGGTTGTAGAAGTCCCGGATGATGGTGTTGGCTGACCAGGACACCGGGATGAGCTGCATGACGCCAGAAGTGATGAAGATGATGCCGGAGATGATCATCACCCTGGCTTTGGACGTCTCGTCCTCGATGCAGTTGGTGCACTTGGCCCCGACGATGGCAATCAGCAGGGCGATGAGGGCCAGTAGGATGGAGATGACGGTGAGGGCTCGGGCCGCCTGCATATCCCGGGGGAGAGCCAGCATGGAGTCGTAGACCTTACACTGCATCTGTCCGGTGCTCTGCACCACACAGGTCATCCATAATCCCTCCCAGATGATCTGCGCCGTCACGATGTTGCTGCCGATGAAGGCGGTGACCCTCCACGTGGGCAGGGCGCAGCTCACGATGCCGATGGCCCAGCCCAACACGGCCAGGGCGATCCCCACTATCTCCAGCCCCGCAGACATGGTCTCCGGCGCCCCGCGGGGTCCCGCCTCTCCCAGCAATTGACAGAGATCCTCTAACACACCCCCCGGGAGCCAAAGAGGCAGTCGGCACAGGCTACCCTGCGCTCCGGTGAAACTGATGTGGTGTAGCTGCATAACAACAGCCTTTTATACGGCAGAGCAGGTGGGGGATGGTCTTCTCACCAGTGACATCACCTGAATCAAGTGCAGAGCTCCTGCGAGTCCAGAACCCTCTCGATTTACAGGAGTGCAGGCTTCCAAAGGCTCCTTCTGCGCTGTGAGGAAGGGACGACTTACTGTTACTGAAGTGTACAAACTGCTTTATGCTCGCAGCATTATCGTTGCGTTTGTTTTTTTTTTTACTCCAGTAGGGCCCACGTTTATTGCTTTTACCCAGATTTATAATAAAGATGTGAGAGTTATTCCTCAGTCATATGATGTGGACGAGCCGAGTCGCAGAGCTGTGGAATCTCTGCGGCCAATGACTGGGATACATCACCTCTCCAGGCATCTCCTGCAAATGGTCCTGGGGCTGAAGAAATGTGCCACTTTTTCACTCTGAAAACTTGTGTGCATCATAGAGATAAAATTAAACATACTGATATTATCAGTAAAGAAGAACCAGCCTCACACCAGTCCGTGGAACCAGCAAAACTGTTATTTTAATGGGTTGACAAAAAAAAATGCAACCTAGCTGTTTCTTTTTCATATTCAAAGAAAGTAACAAACATAACAAAGTTTCAAGGTAAATTGTGGCACTCAGTGTGTGATACTGGAAACAAGAGAGACAGACCTGACAAAAGACATAATTAAGAGGCTATGCTTGGTGACGTAACCCGGGTGTGACTCAGTGCTTTAGGGCAGTGATGCTGTCTCCCAGGGCAGTGATGCTGTCTCCCAGGGCAGTAATGCTGTCTCCCAGGGCACTGCATACTGTCTCCCAAGGCAGTGATGGAGTCTCCCAGGGCACTACATCCTGTCTCCCAGTGCAGTGATGCTGTCTCCCGGGGCAGTGATACTGTCTCCCAATGCAGTGAAACTGTCTCCCGGGGCAGTGACACTGTCTTCCAGAGCAGGGCATGCTGTCTCCTGGGGCAATGATGCTTTCTCCTGGGGCAGCGACACCTTCTCCCAGGGCAGTGCATGCTGTCTCCCGGGGCAGTGACACTGTCTCCCAGGGCAGTGCATGCTGTCTCCTGGGGCAGTGATGCTCTCTCCCGGGGCAGTGATACTGTCTCCAAGGGGCAGTGACACTGTCTCCCGGTGCAGTGCATGCTGTCTCCCGGGGCAGTGATGCTCTCTCCTGTGGCAGTGATACTGTCTCCCAGGGCAGTACATGCTGTCTCCCGGAGCAGTAAGTTATTGCACATAGGCAGGGTTTCTGAAACATATCACATTATGTGCCTTCATGCAGAATATGAGGAAAAAAAACAACAAGGGTGGTATTTTACGGTTAGTAGGCTTAGGTATTTATATCATCATCAAGCGTAAGCGTACTCGATAAGTGGCTGTACGTACAAAATGGATGTATGGATGGACGATATATGGAAGGATGGATGATTGATGGATAGATGGAAGATGGAAATGATTCCTGATGCTATTAGCTATGGAGGTAATATTGCAAGAGTACAATTACTACTTTTATTGAATAATTTCGATACCAGTGGTCATTTGCCAGTGGCTTTTATTTCATATTTGCTTTAGGTGAGTTTGTGTAAAATGTAGTTTTTAATATTATTCTTTAGTTTTCTGTCATTTGAAAAAAAATATCCAAAGAAATGCACTGCAGTGCAGTGAGACACAAACCCAGCCTGGGCAGAGGCAGCCGTGGTGAGGTGGGGTATCCTTACGGCCCCACTTGAGCCTGCCAATGCAAACAGTGACTAAGTCAGTAGTGCTCCAGGGATGTGGAAGACAGCGCGCTCACTGGAGCGTCCAGTAGGAACGATGTCCTACGTCTTTGTCTTGCGAGTATCAGCAGCAAATTACCAGTGCCGTCAACAAAACAAAGCTGTAGCCAAGATAAGTGGGAGCCTGTTTTTTCATGGATGTCTCAAACTTTTTTGTTGACAAAAATCTTGTAGTGACAAAAGTTTAAAATCTGTGATTTAAATCTATGATTTAGATATCTAAAAATATCAGGTTTAAATAAACTGCATGCAGTAGGACTGTTAGGTAACGTAATTCAGGCTCTGTTTTCTCTTGGTAATGTTTGCCCAAATCCAGAGATTTCTGTGGAGTTTCGACTCCAGGAACCAGAATACGCTTTTGTAGTTCACATCAATCCTCGAAGCCTCATAGGACCTGTTCTTTGAAAGCCTGGTTTCAGCAGAAGCCTGATTTCTATGGAGCAGGCAGCTTACAAGACGACCCTGTTAGATCCACCTAATAGGTCATTTCACTAGCCTGAAATTTCACTGCTGTTTGGAATGTCTCCAGATCATTATCCTTATAGGTATTCTGATGTTATACATGCTTATCAGCACTTTTTGGGGCATCTGGGTCAGGCACAAATTTTTGTGCTAAAACAAGACGAACAAACCGGTGAAGACCTTGACCGTCAGTGGATCTGACTGCAGATCATCATGAGGATGCCCTGGAAATGTTTCAGAATATGTAAATCCTTTATAATTCTCACAAATCTAAAAATGGTTTACTGATTCAGTGAAGAAACCTCACTTTAAAAAGTACAATCTGTGAATATTACAAAACAACAGCTAGTTGTAATGCACATGAGATAGCTGTATTATTTAGGGTGTGTGTGTGTGATGTTAACGCAGCAATAAAATGGTGCCAGTCTTTCCAAGCAGATTTAATTCTGCATGTGTCTCATATAGAAGAAAAATTCTTAGGACCATAAACTGCAGACCTACCTCTGGTCAACAGCTGTCACCATCCCACCTGATAAGACTGGTTTGGGCCAGTCTGGAGTGTACAAGTGTGAACACATGTCATAAGATATTGTGAGTCAAATCGATCATATGGCCAAAACAAGCAACAGCGGAAATGCTAAATCAAAGTCACAATTAACCATCTTTTCTTTCCCCGTGCGTCAGATTCTTTCTGATGTGTAAGAATACACTTGCGGCATCTCATTTTAGTTTATGAAACAGCAAATGAATATAAAGTCATACTGTGCAGCCATACACAAGGCATTGAAAGGCAGATCAGATATCAATGAAGGATTCTTCTTTACTGCCTTTATTTCACAAGAGATCCTCCCCAGCAAGGTACCGTGTGAATCTGCATATAAAGCGTGACCTTCTGGAGTGTGATACAGGGACGAGGGGGACAGATCGGGTGCTTCCCACACGCGCAAATGGCCGCTGTAAATTCACTTACTTCCTTATCACGCTGGCGATGCCTCGTGGAATCCTCACTCCCCCCTGATCTGAGTTTTCCGCCTGTGTTCAGTTTGGCAGTCTTACAGACTGGACTCTGTTATCAGGGGTCTTTGTTTTGCTAAGTTGGGGTAGATGGCTGGGAGGTCTCGTCCCTTGATTCCTTGAACCCCACGGTGGGGAGGGGGGACCACCGCTGACGTGGGAATGTGGTACTTCAGTCGCTTTTAAATCCCTGGTATAAATCACCCGGAGTCCTGCTCCGCCTCACAGGAGTCTAGTAAAGCCTCTTTCTTCTGTGCCTCTCGGATCCCTCCTTCTGTGCTGCGTGCATTTCCAGCCTCATGAAAGCACGGCTCCTCAGCTCCCCCCCCACATTCCCTCTCCCCTACATGCACACATGTCCTCATTCTTTCAATGGCTTCTTCTTTTGATGCAACGAAGCTGCCATCTTTGTTAATTGGGCTTTTCCCGCTGTTCTTGAATTTGACTGATTTTGTGTGGCGAAATTTCATAAAGTATATATGTGTATTGTTTAAATGATTTATTTTTCTTCTCCGCTTTCTTAACAGGTGTTTCTGGTGCTATGTACAGATTAGGTTAATTATTTATTAGCAAATATTTCAATATCTATGCTAAACAAGTAGGGTTGTCTTTGATTTAAATCACATCAGTGATTTAGCGGTACATTACATAAATGTTATATATGATTGATTACGAGATGATATTTACCAGAATGTTGACATAGATGAAGCTGGTCGTAAGCCTACGTTTTGCACACTAATGCAGCTCAGCTGGTTGAGTCTCTCTAGTTGTGACCGGTTAGTCGCCACTTAGGGCCTCATCCTTGGCAGAATAGTCGTATCTCTCTTGAACCCTTGTGTGAGGCCCCTAAGCCCCTGAAATGCTCTACGGATGCCAGATAAATGATCTCACCCTGCACTCGGGCCTCTAACCTCACTCTCACCTGCACGGTTATGTGTACGTGTCTCAAGCAAGAGTAAGATGGGATATATGATAGAAACGCTCCAACATACCTGTACAATGGGCAAAGAAAAGAGTAAAAATATGATATATACAGAACATAAGCAGTCACTGTGCTTGTTTCCATATGGAAAAATCAGATGCCTGTGTGAGTGACCAGGAAAAGCCCTGTGTGAGACAGGCCTGCTGAGAAAGCCTTGTGTGGGACAGGCCTGCTGAGAAAGCCCTGTGTGAGACAGGCCTGCCTAGAAAGCCCTGTGTGAGCCAGGCCTGCTGAGAAAGCCCTGTGTGAGACAGGCCTGCTGAGAAAGCCCTGTGTGAGCCAGGCCTGCTGAGAAAGCCCTGTGTGAGCCAGGCCTGCTGAGAAAGCCCTGTGTGAGACAGGCCTGCTGAGGTTTAGGTCTGATGCTGATGTCATGCCAGTGAATGACGCTTTGGTGAAGGTGAAGGCCATGCGGCCCCCGTTCAGCGCCCTGGGCGAGTCACACGGCGGTTTGCAGAGAAATATAAACATTCATTTACCACCCTTTATTACATTTAAAAAACATGATATTACAGGCATTACCCAAAAAATACACAATAAAAAGGCATAAAAGAGGACCAGAGAGGTTTAAATATTAACACACACATTCTATTTATGTAAAATAACCTGTACATGTTTAACCATAAGTGGCAAAAAAATACGACCGATCATTTCAGATTACAACATAACATGACATTGAATCAATCGTTCATAAGGTACACAAAGCTGTTTTAAAGAAGTCCTGGTCCTGGAAGCGATTGTGTCAAATTACTCAATATTACAAAACCAGTGAGGATATTTTTCAGCTGATGATACGGGTCACAAACTATGTTTCAGACACAAGCGTGGGGGTGACACAGCACCATCCTCACTCCTTTGCACGGCCCCCTCCCTGTGATCCCTGGGAGGGGTGGCTAATCCCCGTGTGCCTCTGGACTTTGCACACAAACCATTGCAGCACTTTGTCCTCCTGTGTATAATAGACAGTTTGAACTGGGGACGGTAATGGCTAGGGACCTTCTGTCCCCGGGGTACGCCATTCTCGCCGTGTCGTCCGTCACCTGCGAGACATGTCCTTTTCGTGGGGAGGTGGTGGGGGGGGGGGTGCATAGTTCTCACACTTTATACGTAGTCCCTCTTGTTATAGCTGCTAGGTGCATGTGACCTGGTGGTGGAATACGCTATCCTGCTGGGGGGGGCGTACCTCTGCTCCTTCTGAGGGGGGCAGCTGCAGCAAAGTATGCCCCCCCCAACAAGAAGGAGGGAGGCCGCTGCCCATCCAAGGTAGAGCGAGGCTCCTATCTCCCTCTTCTGGGCCTCGAGGACGGTTGGATTGTAGAAGTCCATGACGATGGTGTGAGCGGACCAGGACACAGGGATGAGCTGCATCAGCGCGGTGGCCATGAAGGTGATGCCCGCTGAGATCATCACCCTGGCCTTGGTGGCCTCGTCCTCCATACAGTTGGTGCACTTGGCGCCCACCACTGAGACCAGCATCGCCAGCAGTCCCAGGACGATGGCGATGACTGCCAGGGCGCGGGCCGCCTGCATATCCCGCGGGAGCGCCAACATGGAGTCGTAGACCTTACACTGCATCTGTCCGGTGCTCTGCACCACGCAGTTCATCCAGATTCCCTCCCAGATGGTCTGCGCCGTCACGATGTTGCTGCCGATGAAGGCGGTGACCCTCCACATGGGCAGAGCGCAGGACGCGAGGCTTCCAATCCAGCCCAAGGTGGCTAACGCTACTCCCAGTATCTCCAACCCCAGGGCTGCCATTGCTGCTCCGTGCCAGTTGGGATGGTGCTGCTATTCGCCTCTGAGAAACTCAAAAAGAGTGTGAGAGATCCCGCTGAAACTATGACAAGAATTCGGTCCGACCATCCTTTTATAGTTGTGGGAATGGAGAAGGCGGGGCTGTGACATCACATGGAGACAAGCCAATGGCGTCTCTATCATATTTCCGTCGTTACCTGTGATGGTTTGAAAATACAGTGGTGTAATAGCTAATCTCCATGGTCACTCTCATCTTGATTTAGCTTTTGGAGTAAATGAGTACCTAGTACGACACTTCTGTGGGGTTAATCGTTAACGAGGGACCCAGTTTGATCAGGTCATAACCTAAAGAGTTATGCGTATAAATCATATATGCTGGGATTGTCTGAATGTCCCAGACATCTCGCTGGTTCACAGTAATTAATACTCATTCCTGGAATGATCATGCGATCAAAGAAACAGTCTGGCAAAGCCTAATAGATAGATAGATAGATAGATAGATAGATAGATTAGTTTTCTAATTGCTACCCATCTGGTTAAGAAAGGAATGAGACTTACTGACGTTTTTTGACATGGATTCTGGTCATTTATGGAAAGCACAAGCTCTGTTAACGTCACGTTCGGGCTGTTAGGTTTTCAGGCTGGTATTTCTTTCAGGCTGCCATGAAGGACACCTTAACCGGGCCACGTAAACTGGGCCGACAGGCGGAACTGAATGCGGGCCAAGTAGGAGCCTGGATATTGACGGGATTACTCACGTGGTCTGTTTGCAAATATAAATTATTTCACAAGTATGTTTTTCAAAACTAGAGAGCAGATATGGACCCTTCCATCCATCTTCTGTTCTTTCTGTCCATTCATGGTTATCTATCAATCCATCCATCTTCCAAGCGCTCACGTCAGCCTGGGGTTCAGGTGGCTGGCGGCAGCCGAGATGAGGCTGGCATTATTCATGCTTATGGTATGTACAAATACTCAAGATAAAACTTTAGAGAGACTGAGAACAGGGCTTTTAACGTGGGAGAGGAAAAAGTTCAGTTAGAAACGTTCTTATTATTGAAAGATTTGCCGTGAGGAGAGTGAAGGTGAGGCTTGTCTGATAAACCCCCCCGTGCTCCATCATACGGGGTTTCCCTCCCTCTCAACATGACACTGCCTGATGCGGGGGTTAATCTCCAAGCTGAGGGGGTCCCAGCACACACTGGGATGACTGGGAGCAGGGCAGCGAAGCTGCACGCTGCAGGGAATCTGCCCCCCGACAAAGGGGGACATTGTTTTCACCGAAACTTCAAGGACTGGAGAAGCTTTCAGCACGGAGTCAGTTTCGGGGTGTAGGAGCTGCCTTCTCTTATCACTCAGCGGTCGGGAGAGCAAACAAACTCCAGACTGGAATCTCATAGTGCTGCCTGTGATCTGGGATTCGTCTGGAACATTCCTCTTTGTGTGTGTGTGTGTGTGTGTGTGTGTGTGTGTGTGTGTGTGTGTGCGTGTGTGCGCGTGTGGATGCGTGTGTGTACCTGAATTTCCTGAAGGGACAAGTGTGATGTGACACAGGCCGGGGACACAGTACAGATGCTGTATTTGAGGAACAACATGAATCATCATTTTAATTCACACTGAGATCACCATCGTTAAAAGGCCGGGTCATTTCGGTTTGGTAATATACGTGCAGATGGGAACACAGGTCAATGAGTAATTTGCAGTAAAGGAGCCTTGTTTGCAGAAGGATGAACCGTTTTCATCCTGGGACAAAGACCCTAGAGGGGCGGAGTCTCCGAGTCCTCAGGTCAGAGGGTCATGTGATCATCGGCAGGGAGACCATCAGCAACGCAGCGTGGAAAAAAAAAACGAAACTGAAGAACAAAGCACTGCAGCAGTTTATAATAGTTTTACTCACACTTTAGGGTCGATGATACATTGCAGTAATCATGTTCACATACGTCACTCAGTAGTAGAACCGCACATTCAGAAAAGGATGAAGACATTTGGAATGCAAAGTGGGTGATTTAGGAAACATAAAAGTCCCTTAGACATATTTACATGCATGAATTACCTGAAGCTTGCTAAATGTGTACAACAGAAGACAGAAAGCTTTAAAAGTGTAGCAAACAGACTAAAGAATGCACTGATTTTATTTAAAAAACATGAACAGGAGAGCCAGTATTTTCTCCATACTGGAAGTCTCTAGAATGATTTATACGGAGTTTAATCAGCATATCTGTGTCATTTTGTGCTTGAAGGCACCAAATGAATGAAACTTACAACCGCTCAGTGACTCAGTGACGTGTGACATAACGCCCCGGAGCAGCTTCGCAGGAAAGCCACCGACCTGCGGAAATCGAACGCCGTGTTCCACACATCTGCCTGTCGCTTTAGTGACAGGCGGGAAAAGCCTTTTTGGGGAGGTTATCTGAAAGTGCTGAGGTCCTGCAGCTGGTCACACGTAATCTCTCCTGGCGTGTCCGGAGAAGGAGCCGGGCTTGACGGCCGAGTGGCCCACCGTGTAGGGGGCATAGCGCTCTCCCTTCGGGGGGCAGGAGCAGCACAGCAGGCCACCGCCCAGGATCAGGAGACAGGAGGCAGCCCAGCCGAAATACAGGGAATTCCCGAACTCTCGCTTCTGCGTCTCCTCCAGCAGGGGGTTGTGGAAGCCCACGATGATGACGTTGGCAGTCCAGGAGACGGCCACCAGCAGCAGCAGGCCAGCGGAGATGAAGGTGACGCCCGCGCCCAGGATGATGCGGGGCTTGCTGTCCTTGTCTGCAGTGCAGTTGGTACATTTGGCTCCCGCCACCGACAGGGCGATGGCTGCCACGCAGAGGAGCATGGAAACGACAGTGAGCGCCCGGGACGCCTGAAGCTCCTCAGGGAGACCCAGCATGGAGTCGTAGACCCTGCAGTGCATCTGGCCAGTGCTCTGCACCACGCAGCTCATCCACAGGCCCTCCCACACCACCTGGGCCACCACAATGTTCTGGCCCACAAACGCCGCCACCCTCCACATGGGCAGGAAGCAGGCCACCATGACCCCCAGCCAACCCGCCACGCAGAACGTCACACCCAGGATCTCGAGGCCCGCGGAATACATCCCCGCGTCTGCCCGTCCGCGCAGAGCACAGGCAGCGGAGAGACACCCGATCTCCCTCCCTCAGAGGACGGGGTATGATTTCGAGGTGAGAGAGAGAGAAGGCAAGAGAGGAACAGCATTCTACCTTTTTTATATTGCTAAGAAGACTGAAGGTGGAGTCAGCCTGAGCTGGCTTTGTGTCTGCCGCAAAGCAGGACCGGAATCTGTGCCGGATAATGGTATTCCACGTTCGCCATCCTGCCAAGCCGTATCCGGCAGACAAAAGGGAGCTTGTTAAAGGCTGGAAGGGGCAGCGGTGAATGCACCGAGCCAAAATTAAAAAAAACACATGGGCCGACCCAAACTGAGGGGACACCATGCAATTTCGCCTCTAATCTGTTCCTCTCATCAGTACATGGCTGCCCAAATTTATACGTATTTCTGGGATTTATGAAAAAGACAATCTATATTTGCTTAGAGTAGCTAGCACAGGGTGAGAGGCAGACTCAGTGGCCCTAAATAATTTATTCTTATTTGACACGAGTGAGTGAAGCAGCTGTTGCAAGTTGATTTGAAAGCTGATTAAACGTTTTGATTCACTTATTTACTTTTATGTCACTTTTTCACAAAGCAAAAAACGTTGACCACATGTGGTTTATACTGTGGCTATAATCCCCTTCGGAGGGTACCCAGAACAGCGCCCCCCACAGGCAGGGCAGCACACCAATGGCACAAAGCAGCTGCCTGGATTCCTGAACCTCGATGAAAAGTGCAGAGTCACCGTCCCAATGAGAAAGCAGGCCAGGGCCCCCGCGGACACAATGGCACCCTGTGTCTGTGGAGACCCAGAGACGTGTCACTCGATCTGGTGCCCTGCTCCCCCTCTCAGACCATGAATATGCCGTTTGTGTTGAAAGGAATAGACTCTCCTTTTATTCAGGAAAACAGGATGAAGAATGAGGGAAAAATGCATTTCGGTTATAAGACTGCGGAGATGCAAGGTGTGGCCACTTTCATCGCTGACAGACTGTTAACTGTCGAACTGACGTGTGTTTTGGTGAGTGGGGGGGGGGGGGGGGGGGCAGAAAGGCAAGTGCCCCCCTGAGTCTCTGGGGTGACCCAGAACACCGGCGGGGTTGCTATGGAAATGTAGGTG
>JABFEA020000039.1:20552984-20570449 GCA_019775915.2 Cyphomyrus plagiostoma | reverse complement strand
ACTGCCATGTGATTGGTTGATTAAATAATTGCATTAATGAGAAATTGAACAGGTGTTCCTAATAATCCTTTAGGTGAGTGTATATGATCAGGTTCAGCACAGTTCAAACACAGTTTCCCCTATGTGAGTCTCACTATAGAGAAGTTTCAGATGCACTGTTCATGTTCTCGATTGCAGTGGAATGATTGAGGGCATGATAATCATATGGAAATTTAAGCCAGTAAAGTGATGTAGCTTAAACTGGTGGGGGACTGGCACGTGATAAACCAGTGTTGGTTTCTCCCAGTTTTATTGCGAGGTTCTCATGACCTGCTGGGTATTTATGTAAGAATGTATCGAGCATTTGGAGAGATAAGGGACTTTTTCTGAAATGGGGCTCACAGGTTGTTGTCCTAAAAACCAGTTCCTTGACTGCAGAGGAATCCGGTCCAGCAGGATGTGAACTGCTCACATGACATCACTAAGCCCCTCCCCAGGAATTCTGGTTAACCTGAAGGTTTGCATTCTGAGGACGGCAGTGCGGAGCCACTTGTTAGCTGGAAGTTTCTGTGCCCGTGCTCCCGCGTCCCCCTGAGCAGACGGCATCGGCATGGGACGTGTGGGCAAGGAGATCGCAGGCCAGGTGATCTGCTTCTTTGGTTTCGTGGGAGTGTGTCTCACCTGCGGTCTGCCTATGTGGAGGGTGACCACCTACGTGGGCGCTAACATCGTCACGGGCCAGATCGTCTGGGACGGCTTGTGGATGAACTGCGTGATGCAGGCCACCGGCCAGATGCAGTGCTCGATCGAGGACTCCATCATGAGCCTGACCCCGGACCTGCAGGCCGCCCGGGCGCTCGTAGTCATCTCCATGCTCATCGCCTTCCTGGGCTTTGCCCTCAGCTTCCTCGGGGCCCAGTGCACCAGCTGCCTGAAGAAGGAGTCGTCCCAGGCAAAGGTAGTGATCCTTTCCGGGGTCTTCGCCCTCGTCGCGGCCGTCATCTGCCTGATCCCTACCTGCTGGTCTGCTGTCACCACCGTTTCTGACTTCCAAAGCCCCATGGTCATCCAGCTGCAGAAGAGGGAGATTGGGGCCGCTGTGTACATCGGCTGGGGCGCTGCTGGTCTGCTTCTCGTCGGGGGCTCCTTCCTCTGTTCATCCTGCCCTCCGCACCAGCCAGTGCACAAATACCCGATGTACCCTGCCATGTACCAGGCCTATCCGGGATCTGTCTACAGTGGGAGCTATGTGCCGAACAGGGCCTACTACTCGCCTGCTCAGTATGTGCCCAACAAATCTGTAGTAGCTGCCACAAGACCACATGGACATGAAGAATATTTATAACGGATTAAGGACCAGCAAAGGACAGCAGTTTTGACACGGACCCATGTTCCTCTATCTTTATATCCTGATTTAAGTCTTCACTCCATTTTAATACCCAGTAAATCAGAAAATAATGTGTATTAAGAATAAAATTGTCATTAAACATGTACAGTGAAACTTTTTTCAAATGTGTAATTATCATGTCAACTTCATTATGAATCTGACAAACTCTTTTTCACAATCTTGTTTTCTGTCAATGTCCTGCTGTTTTCCAGGGATTATGCCAAGTGCTTTAGAAGGATAACATTTTACGAGGGTGTAAAATCTCTTTTTGTTTTGGTTCGGCTCCCTCGTTAATTGACATGTAATTACTGTTCTATTTTTGTATATGATTTTAAATAAAATATTTGTAGTTGTAAATATGAGGAGATAAACGTCTTAGGTGTATTTTTTATGTATTATTTTATGGAAAATTCCAATATCAGCATTTGCTTCCAACATGAAGTGATCCCAGAGAGTGTGCGAATGACAGAGACGTCACCAGCACTGCAGCTGCTATGCTGCTTCCTCAATTCACTTTCCTCTGTTGTTCTTGAATGTGAGATTTTGATTGGTGGGCGCATGGCTGCTAGAGTGCGGCGTCCCCGCCCCTTCTGCTGGGTCCTCCTCACTGGAGCTGCCACTGAAGCGATGCTGATCTCACCGAAACCAAGTCGCATTCCTATGCCCCAAAGTGAAAAAATCTCACCTGGCTGGAAGTGAGGTGTGCGGCGGGGGGGCTGGGTGGGTCGGTGTGGTAGCTCCGCCCACTGAGTAGTCGCTAGGTAAAAGGTCCCCAGCTGGCGGCTGAGATTTGGCTCTCCGCTGCAGCTGAAGGGACTTGCCTGACGTCCCTGCCCGCAGTGACCAGAGTGGCCGGCGGGCGTTACGATGGTGTCCATGGGCAGGCAGGTGCTGGGCCTCGCCCTGGGCATTTTCGGCTGTTTTGGAACCATCGCCGCATGCGCTTTGCCGATGTGGAAAGTCACCGCCTTCGTCGGGGCCAACATCGTGACGGCACAGGTCATCTGGGAGGGAATCTGGATGACCTGTGTGGTGCAGAGCACTGGACAGATGCAGTGTAAGGTCTACGACTCCATGCTGGCTCTCCCCCGGGATATGCAGGCGGCCCGAGCCCTCACCGTCGTCTCCATCCTGGTGGGCATCATTGGCATCCTGCTGGCCTTCTTCGTCGGGAAGTGGTCCACCGTGGTGAGAGGCGAGATCTCGCAGGCCAAACTGGCCATCGTGAGTGGCATCCTTCTGCTGGCGGCCGGGCTGCTCTGCCTGGTACCTGTGTGCTGGTCGACTCACACCATCATCCGGAATTTCTACAACCCGCTGTTAAGCAACGCTCAGCGGAGAGAGCTGGGCCCGTGCCTCTACATAGGCTGGGGAGCTGCCACTCTTCATATCTTTGGGGGGACTCTTCTCTGTAGCTCATGTCCTCCCCACAATGAAACACGGTATAATATCGGTGAGCCCCCATTCAATTCCTACTTTCCTGGGATTGACACCCACAGATACAGGTGAAGCGACAATATATCAGCAATTAGTACCTCTGATTATTTGTAGAGCAAAGTATATAGCATTACATTTCCTTGTGATGTGAAAAAATGAGAGAGAGACAGAAGCCCCTCCTGGTCACTGGCAACCCTGAAGAGGCACTGCAATGCTTTAAATGTTAAATCTAACTATAGCCGAAATCATGCTATTATGTGATGTGACATGTGCAGAATCTGAAAAACATTTCATTGTTAAGACTGAATTATGTTCACTTGTATAATTTTTTTGCTGCGGCATTTGTCAAAGCGGTCATGCATTTCAAATGTGTTTGATTATGCAGTTGTATGTCATTGTTGGATGGATCAATTAAACTATTAACATTTCTTATTGTGCTGCTGATATTTTTCCAGGCTTCTACAATCAGCCACCCTGTATTTTGCAATTTTGCCTAATTTTAATAAAAGGTCTCGCCTGTTACCCAGTCGCCCCTTGTCTGTTGCGCCATTATCAGTGCTGTGGCTGGTCTGGGGTCAGTCGTAGACAGCCCTCAGTCCAGCTCAAGATTACTCTATTAATGGTGATTATATTTCACTGGGGGTGGTGTGGGTTAAACATTTCCGTGGGTGAGGAATGATTAAATTGGGTTTCGGACCGGAATTTGCCACTTGAGCGAATTAGGCAGAACAATTTGGAAGGGAGGTATATTTTCAAAGGGGATTGTTTTTGTAATTTCTTTCCCGCAGGGGAGAAGCCCACGTGCACGCCATTACCGCTCAAGCCGCAATTATAACCCTGTGGATAAAATATCTTCATCTGGTGTAACATTCAATGCACCATTTAGCTGCCCAAGAATAGGCCTTTACTCCAAGGAACAAACGTACACCAGCACAAACAGAAGCGCTGATGTGCGCAGTCCTACTGTCCGACATCCACATAGGGCTCCATTACCTGCACAAACCAGTCATTCTACCCGGTGGGGTTTCACTGACCTCCTTTGAACACAATACGGACAATGTGCTATTATCTATATTTATTGCTACCATTTAGTTACTATTACTGGGTTAGGCACCTTACAGAAGACCACTAATGACACCGGATAGAGTCCAGGAACAGAAAACATTTAATTTGCAGGACTGTAGAATTGTTACTATGTTGTCTGCTCTCTGGTTTCTTTAGCAGAGTGAGTGTTGGAGATTCAACCCGAATACCAGTGACATGGCAGTTTGAGATCTGGTCCAATGTGATGGCTCCCGAAACTTTCTCATGAGTCTTTGGGTTGGTCTATCACAGCGAAAGACTCACATGGTACAAAAACATGGGGGGGGGGGAGGCAAAAATCGAGGCTGAAAAAAAATCACCTTGAAAAATGATCTTTATGCAAAGACCTTCGCATGCGGGTGCAGGGAATCCGGCAGAGCAGGTATTCTGTGTGTTTGCTGTAGCACATGAACGCCTCCCCCTTTCAGAGGCATAAAAGCTCAGTTTCCATAGCTGGGGTAGGACCGGCACTCCGGGGAAAGTAGAGAAACACCAAGGGAGGTACAGCCAGGAGCGAGCTGCTGGTATCCACCATGCAGTCCACTGGGATGCAGATTCTGGGAATCAGCCTGGCCATACTGGGCTGGGTGGGAGTGATCCTCACCTGCGCCCTGCCCATGTGGAAGGTGTCGGCCTTCACGGGCGTCAACATCGTGACGGCCCACATCATCTGGGAGGGCATCTGGATGAGCTGCGTGGTGCAGAGCAGTGGCCAGACTGAGTGCAAGGCCTACGACTCCATGCTGGCCCTGAGCTCCGATCTGCAGGCGGCGCGGGCCCTCGTCAGCCTCGCCATGGTGACAGGCACTGCCGGACTCATCCTGACCGCTGTTGGGGGCAAGTGCACCAACATTGTTGCCGGGTCATCGTTGAAGGGAAAGGCGTTGAAGCTGGCCAGCCTGGTCCTCATCGCCACAGGCGTTCTCTGCCTCGTCCCTGTCTCCTGGACGGCCAGCTCCATCACAAAGGACTTCTACAATCCCACGCTGACAGACGCTCAGCGTAGGGAACTGGGGGCCTCGCTCTATGTCGGATGGGGAGCTTCTGTCCTCTTCATCCTGGGAGGGGTGCTGCTTTCGAACCCCTGCGCTCCGAAAAATGAGGAGAGCCTCTCTGGGAAGTACCTCATCGTGAGGTCGTCCAGCGGGACCAGCAGGGTGGTCTCAGTGCGCAGCAGGTCCGTCTCCCAAAAGTCTTCCATCCCGATGAAGACCTACTTATGACGGAGAAGTGTGGTCAGAAGGGACGGCCGCTGGCTTTAGGGACGTCTGTCTTTTTAACTGCCCTAAACCAGCATCCTCAGGTACAAACAAGTCAGTTTGTGTACTCATATACCTGTGGGAAGCCATACTTCTGGGTGTTTGTTTCACCTATGTGCTGAAAAATATATTAAATATATTTTTATTTAATACAGGAAAGTCCTTTTGTTAGCATGGCTTGCTTTTCGTTTCAGTGTTTGTTTTGTTTTCTTTGCAATAAAAACTTATTAACTGATTAATATTAAGGTGACTTATTTATGATTGATGGCACTGCAAACTATCAGCGAACCTTGTAGCTCTTTTTCAGGCAAAATAGTATTTAAATATTGAAAGAATATACAGCACACCTTTCAAGAAACTCCTCTACGTGTCTGGTGCCTCATTACATTCCCTGAAATGTTCTTAATATTGCACTCTGAGCCATTGAATCGTCTTATTAGTTTCTTGCTTTGTTTGCAGTCGCTGTGTTGCTCTCGCTCCCTTAACTCAGCACTGACTGGAAGTTCAGCCTGGCTGCACTTATGCCTACGTAACCCCTTACCTGCATGGATGTTTGTAATGACCTATTTCCCTCACCTGTATATTGCTTTGGACAAAAGCGTTGCCTAAATATGGAATATGCAAAAAAAAAAGAAAAAAAAAAAGAAAATGTAAACAAAATGCTATGTGTGATGTGTGTCCAGGGAATACAATAGAACTTTTTCCAAGTACTACTTCCTGGAGCACTCAAGGGCTCCACCTGCTGTCGAAGAGGTGAAACAATGTTTTCTTTTTCCATTGTTTGAGTTGGTGTGCAGTCACTGAGGCATTTCTCTACCAATCAGAGGATTTTGCTGACCGTCTTTTGGCTGGGGCTAGTTTATTATCTATTGTCGCAGCTGCACTTTATGATTTTGTGGTTAAATGCTTAGAAATTAGAATCCAAACATCAACATCAATCCACTTCCTATGACTGCTTGTCCTATTCTGGGTGGCAGCGGCTCTAGAGCGTATGGGCACAAGGCAGGGAACAGCCCAGGGCGGTGGGCCAACACACTGCAGGGCACAGACACAAGCACCACTCACACACCTGGTAACTCCAATTCAAAGCACGTTTTTGGGCTGTGCGGGGAACCCAGAGGAATCCCCATGACGACACGGGGAGAACATGCAAACTCCGCACACATGGAGCCCTGGTGGAGACTCAAACCCGGGTCCCAGAGGTATGAAGTGACAGTGCTAACCACCGCACCCCCTGTGTTGCCCCACATGTTAACATATAGGCTACATATGGGGGCAGTTTGTGGCTCCATGGGTTCGGCTGCTGTCCCCGTGATTGAAATTAAGTGGTTCAGGTCCCATGGCCAAGTGGGTGATTTCAGCATCGGGCCCTCAAGCAAGGCCCCTAAATCTGACTGTCCCAGGGCCTGGCTGGCCCTATTAATTGTATGTTGCTAGGGTTATTAATCAAAATTTAACAAGCGGAAGACACAAAACAACAAAGAACACCGAATTACATAATTAAGACTGCACGATCTTTTATTTCATGAGTAACAATATTAAGAAACAGTCGGCAAGCAAACTGTACAGCTGCAACTTACTCCTGTCTTATTTTGTGTTGTACTGCCACCTTGTGGTACAAAATATTTTTTCACCAAATATAAATTCATTCTGTTTTTAAGTGCTGAATGTACATTTGCAAAACATGTGAAAGAAGCCTGACATTCTTTGCTACTTGCCATTTTTTTCCTTTAGCGTCTAAGGAAGGCAGCCATGGCACTGCAGACCCTGGGTATCACCTTGTCCATGGTTGGTTTGGCTGGCACCATCCTCATCTGCGCCCTGCCCATGTGGCGCGTCACAGCCTTCATCGGGACCAACATAGTGGTGGCGCAGGTCTTCTGGGAGGGCCTGTGGATGAACTGCGTGTATGAAAGCACGGGACAGATGCAGTGCAAGATCTACGATGCTCTGCTGGACCTGTCGGCTGACCTGCAGGCAGCGCGAGGCCTGGTGGTCATCGCCATTGTGCTGGCCTGCCTCGGTTTCCTCACCTTCCTGGTGGGGGCGCAGTGCACCAACTGCCTCGGAAACCCCAGAGCCAAAGCTCGGGTGGTGTTGGCCTCCGGGGTCACATTCATCCTCTCAGGGCTCACCACTGTCGTCCCGGTGTCCTGGACTGCGAACAGAATCATCCAGGACTTCCACAATCCCATGGTACCAGAGGCGCTGAAGAAAGAGCTGGGGGCGGCGCTCTACGTGGGCTGGGTCACCGCGGGCTTCCTGCTCTCCGGCGGAGTGGTCCTCTGCACCACCTGCCCTCCGGAGAAGTCGAACCACTCCGTCCGCTACATGCTGGCAAACACACACAGCGGCAGCAAGCCCGGCTACGCCGTGAAGAACTACGTGTGAGGTTCTGCAGATCACTGCAAACTGAACCGAACGCCACACGTCGCTGGAAAGACACTAAACTGACACTTTCAAAGTTGTTTCAGATGGGATGGTTTCTGTAATTCAGTTAATCCGCTATATGTGAAAAAAAAATGCAATGTAAATAAAATTGAAGATTCAAGATTGACAGTATCTGAAAATCAATTTCTACTTAACACATATAATAATGTATAAACAAATTGTACCTTATGTTTGTCGTGTCAAAGTTTATTTTTGGATTAAGAAATGTTTAGATACTGCTGCGTGCCTTTTTAATGTTTATACAGATTTTTACAAGAATAAATGCATTTCATGAATATGGAGATTTGGGTGCAAAGCAACAAACAACCCAAGATGGGGTGTCAAGCCATCGAAGGGGCGATCTGGCACCTCCAACTAACCTCAGCGTGGCCATTACACCTACAGGAACTTCCATGACATCCCATTCTAAATCCATAGATATTAGTATGGAGCTGGTCTCCCATTGCAGCTATAACAGCTGCCACTTTTCTGCAAAGACTTTCTGCAAGATTATGGAGCATGTCTGTGGGAATTTTGCCCATTTATCCAGAAGAGCATTCTTGAGGTCAGGCACTGATGTTGGATGTGAAGGCCTGGCTCACAATCTGCACTGTAATTCATCCCGAAGGTGTTTGATGGGGTTGAGGTCGGGGCTCTGTGGGCCAGTCAAGCTCTTCCACACCAAACTCACCCAATCACGTCTTTATGGACCTGGCTCTGTGCACTGGGGCAGAGTCATGCTGGAACAGAGGGATCTTCCCCAAACTGCTTCCACAAAGTTGGAAGCATAAAATTGTCTTAATGCGCTGAATGATCCGGAGTTCCCCAGTCCAGCCCCTGAAAAACAACCACATACCATTATCCCTCTTGCAGCAATCTTCACAGCTGACATAATGTAGGCAGACAGGTAAAGTTCTCCTGGCATCTGCCAAACCCAGACTGCCAAACAGAGACGAGATTCATCACTCTACAGAACACCTTTCCACTGCTCCAGAGTCCAGTGGCAGTGTGCTTTTCACCACTCTGCAGTTACTGAGTCAACAAGGCATTGGCGACTTTTACACACTATGCATCTCAGCACTTCAACATCAATCCACACTCAACTCCACTCTGCTACTTCACGTGGTCTGTATATGTAAACATGGTTGAGGTCCAGGGAGAAATTTCACAAACTGACTTATTGCAAAGTTGACATCTTATGACAGCACCATACTCAAATTCACTGAGCTCTTCAGAATGACATCATACATCATAGATGTATGTAAACCTGACTGCATGGCTAAGTGCTTAATTTTATACACCTGTGGCAATGGGTCTGAATGATGAAGTGATGAAGAGGTGATGAAGAGGTGAGTCCCAATTTTTGTCCATATACAGCCATGGAAACTATGAGAGACCATTCTATATATTTAAACACATCTGCATGTTTAAATCCTGGTTAAATCCTGCTGGCAGAAGGCTATGTTGAGCAGGATGTCAGATTCAACATTTCTAAAACAGCAGCACACCCTGTATTCGCCTCTCAGTCGCACTTTTCCTCCTTTTGATCTAACCACAAACACACACACACACACACACACACACACACACACATATATAGCTGTCAGGCACCATCGTCTTATCGCTCTGTACCACTCGCTGTAAACGCTGAAGTTCCATCTGGGGGGGCCCAGGACCACCGGAGCTACCCGTGCCTCGGCGGTAGGCACTGACTATTTCTGCGTGCTTATGTCTTCAAAGTGCCAACAGCACTCTTACTTGCTAATTAATTTATGGTGTAGAATATCGAAAACATATGACTAAAATATCCGCCCATAATTAAACGCTTGACTTAAACGAGGATCTCCACAGACAACAAACGCGTTTGCAGCAGCGGAGAGTGACGCAGCGTGGAAGCTGACAGGCATGAAAAGACTTGCTTTCCATCTGGACACAGAAAGACTTTTGTTTCCGCCTTCCTCTGTGTGAAAAAACTGGAGAAGGATTGTTATGCAAGTCTGGCAGGAGTCTCCACCCAGGGAGGAATGCAGCCACGCCAGTTGCTTGCTCAATCCCGGCTTCAGACTCCCGGCGCAGCATGGAGAAGGTCGAGCTGGCCGCCTTCGGGCTCGGCGTCGCCGGCTGCTTCTTCGCTGTGGCGGCCCGCTGCCTTCCCGTGTGGCAAGTGAGTGGCGAACTGGGCAACGTGACGGGGGCGCTGCCGGTGTACTGGGATGGGGTGTGGATGGACTGGGAGCATCACAGCTTGGGCGAACTGCGCTGCGCCTTTTACCAGTCTCTGCTGCCACTGGGGAAGAACTTTCGCTCTTGGCAGGCGCTGATCACCTCCTCCATTAGTTTCGGCATCGTCTCTATTGCCATCTACGGCATCGGGCGGCTGAGGTTCCCAAAGTGGGTCCAGGTGAAGCCGGTGTCGGGGGCGGTCTTCCTCCTGTCAGCGGTGCTGCTTCTCATTCCGATGTCATGGACCACGCACGAGTCAGGGCAGACGCTGGGGAACCTGCCGTCCCTCCGGAGGAAGGTGGGAGAAGCCCTCTACGTCGGCTGGATGGCCACTGTACTGTTTATTATCGGGGGGTGCTTCCTGTGCACCAGGTGCCCCAAAAGAAAACGACAGGAGGTTGTGGACTTACCTGATACCGGGGATCCCTTCTTAACTATCAACAGTGCCTCGTTCCGACCAGGACAACTACCGTGCGCTTAAAGACAGGTGACAGGTGATTTAATAATAATAACCTGGGGACTGTATATGTCTTAAGGAGTTTCTAAACTCCTAGCCTTAAAAGAGACGGTGGAACCCTGATGAACTCCTAACATTACAGCCACTGACGAATTATTACGGGTTTGCATTTACCAACGGTACTGATTGTTCACAAGTTGCCTATGTTTACTAACCAGGGATGCTTGTTGGAATTCTGCGATAAAATGTAAATGATGTGAATAGACATGTTAATAATTATGTAATTTCAATGCATTTTTCACTTGTAATTTACACACGTGGACAATGTATATTTATAAGAAATGTTGTATGTTGTTGATGTGACCCTGTTTAAGACGGATAGATTGACGGATATTGAATTGTTAGATTCAAGAAGTTTGCCATTTTGTTTCCAGAAAATAAACCAGGTTTACATACCTATCTACGCCATGATTTTCCATAACCTGTTACCCAATGCAGGAGCAAGGGGCTTTGGAAATGCAAAGTTTGCACTCAGCGTGATAGTGACACATTGAAGATTGTTGACTTAATGTCTATGCCGACCAATTCATGGTAATTTTTGCTAAATTGATGGAGCAGATATCATGGTGCCTAAATAGATGGACATCCAGAGATGGGTCCTGCTGCTGTACACTAAGGCAGGCTAATTATCCTGAACGGTATGGCTTTGGTTCAGTTCTGTGGTTCATTACTCAGAACACTTTATGTGAACATACCAGAATTGGTTGTGGTTCGGTGGAAACAATGACAAGGACATCAGTCCTTGGAGGAAACACAATAAGGGCCTTATGGTGATATCACTCTGTCAGGCAAGGGATTTGAACCCACGACCATCCGGTCACTGACATAGAGGCCTAACCAGTAGAGCCCCTCCCCCCAAAAAACTGGGCTCTGGGCACTGAATCTGGATGTTAGGCAGCACCCCTGTTGGTGGAATCAGAAGGGGGCCCTGGAAGCAGGTAGAATGCAGCAATGCACACATTTCCCATCTGGATTAGTAAGAAGGGCCAGGTAGCAGCTCGCTTCAGAGGCTTCAGGAGTGTAACAGTCAGGTGCTGCTCTTTGCAGGGAGTATGTGCGTCTGCATGTCCAAGCAAGTACAGCTCTCAGCTTGCGTGTGTGTGTGTGCATTACTAGGGACAGTATCCTAACCTGCACCCTATGCATCCTCAGCTCAGTGCCTGACTATCCCTTTCCTGGTTGGATGCACAGTTACCAACAGGTGGACACTATGAAAACTATTTAAGTTGTCCGTTTTTTGGAGGAGTGAGCTGAACTGGGCCGGCCGGCTCCTGTATGTCAGATACCTCACGGGCATGTAGCCGGTGACATGCTCTCCACCCTAAACTCTTGTCTCCATGGCAGCGACACATGGCACAACTACACCTCATGGATATGCTCCAGGCATGTTCCACATTCTCTGTTGTCACGACAGTTGTACAGAACTTCTCTTCATCTACAGGAATCCACAGGCGTCTGGTTACGTCAACTTGTTCCAGCAGGCTGCAAAGTGAGGGTGACAATCTATTTTGTGTTTATGGGACTGTTCACAAACTTATAACAAAGGCATGACAAAGCATAATGCACAGTCCGGTGTGCCCCACAGCAACCTGCGTCTCAGTATGAGAGGTTAGCAGGTAAAGTGGAAAGAAAAGAGGATCTTTATATCTTTTCAAAAGAAAAACAGCATGACTCACCAGTCACATGCTAAACATACCGACAGTTTGCACAGAAGTGCTTAAATATATCTCTACACTGGAATATTTTAAAAATTCAAAAATAAGTTGTATATTTCACTCAATATAGAAAACTTGGTATGGATTTTTATTAGTCTTAAATGTTATATACACTCAGTTTTTCTGTTTTCATTACAAGTTTTACATTTCGTATAATTTAGGGTTATTTAGTGCTTAGTTACACTGGCATCCACAGTCTTATACGACTTTACTGAATACTACATTCAGTAAAAGTGAGGCTACAGAGAATTGTGTCTGTTGGGATTGAAATATGAGAAAACTGACAGATAATATTTTTAAATGGCCAATAATTTGTGGTTAATTTTCAGCGGAGTACTGGCAAAACCTTCCTGAAGCCACAAAAACCCACTGACTAAGTGTGAGAGGATTAACATGACACTTGATTACTTTAAACAAAAACCCCTCAGAGTTTTTACCTCAAGACAAAAAGCTTTAAACACAAACACTGATTGCAAAAAATAGGTTAAATAGTATATTTCCTTCTTTCGACTATTCCGTTATAAAATGGATCCATTCATAAAACAGAGAAGGAGGATTCTGAAGATCTGCTCGGTTGCCATAGTGTTGGGGCCCGTGTGACGAATGGGTCTCTACTCCAGCTTCTCATCGCCCTCCTCCACGTCTTTCAGACTCAGCACCTCCAGAGAGCCCCGCCCCTTTGTCTCACAGCGAATCAGCTCATCGATCTCCCGGAAGCAGCCGGGGTCTATCAGGCACACCTGCGGGCAGTCGGGAGACCGCTGTGAGCTCCGAGAAAACGGCAGAATGGGATGGGGCAGGTGGGCGGAGCCTCACCATCTCCAGCCGCTCATCGAAGTCCTCGCTCTCCACCACCTTCAGGAGGGGCTTCAGCTTCTCCTTCAGCTTCTTCCCCTCCTTGGCAGGTAGGACGAGGCGCAGTCGCATGTGGGCTCGCTGGATCTGCATCGACTCCTTCAGCTGCCTGATCACCTCCAGCGCCTGCCGTGATACAAGTTGACATTACTTATGGGAATTTGTTTGGCAAAGAGACTCACAGGTCCAGAAGGGACATGTGCTTAAAAACCCCTACGCAGAACGCCGATGCCAGTGTACAGTAAACAGCAAGCGCACCGGGTACTGTGCAGTATCACTGGAACCTATGCAAGATATTAACAATTACGCTCCATGGCAGTGGTTCCCAACCCAGTCCTCAGGGACCTCAGACAGTCAACATTTTTTCTCCCTCCCGGCTCCCAACACCTGTACCAGGTGTTTAGTGTTTTTGATTGGCTGGGAGCTGGGAACAACACAGCAAGATTGGGAACAACACAGCAAAAAGCACACAGTTTCAATAACGTTTAGGGAATGTTACAGAGAAATGGTGGCATTGGGCCAAACCAGTACAAATAACCCACAACGAAGACAAAAATAAAACATACTCATCCATCAATCATATGAGGACATATTAAGATTATTAATCTTAAAGGCAAAATAAGGAAATGAGGTTCCTCTGGTCAACAATATCTGTGTGGCAGACCTGCTGTTTCGTGCTCTTGTTGGCCTTCACAGAGTAATGGATGTCTTTCATGGCCTTCTCAATCAGGCTGACGGTGTATGGCCGCTTGGTCTCAGGGTTCACACACTTCTCCGCCACAATGGTTGCGATGTCCCTGAACATCTGCTCCAGCTGGCTCTGCCTCTCCTTGTCTGACACTTGAAGCTCACCCTTGGCTAAGATCTGAGGAAAGGGGGGCAGCTATCTGTTGTCAAATCACAAACATGAGTAAGGAGCTTCAAAACACATGCATTTAAGCAGTGAGGAGATATTGACCTGTTTACATATTTCTGTCAAATCGTCGGTCCCAAAGGCTTTTGACAAGTCCTCCTTCTTTGCTACTTGGCCCTTTGAAACATTTATGAAAACTGTGTTGGTCTGTAGAACTTCGTCAAGATCCTTCTCTCTGAGTAAGTAGGAAAAAGGTATTGTCACGTCAGACGTCATACGACGCCATAGCTGCATGACGTAGATTTAAAATGAACTACAGTGGAGGAGTTAAATAAAGCATATTTGTTATAAAGAATATTATTCGGTCAAATTCAGTAACAAACGCCTGTGTTAAACCGCGGCTAACCAGGTTCTCCACAATACAGCACTGACGCGTATGGAAATCAAATTAACTGGTTACTACATAACCGTTTAATTATGAAAATGACGCCGTTTGTTCAAATATCCAGCTGCTGTACTTACGCCCCAGATCTCCAGCTCATTACTTTATTTTTATAGCAGGCGATCTCAAATCTCTTCCCCCCCTTTTTCATTCTCACGACGGCCACGTTCGTGAGCCGGATTTGGTTTGTTGGCGTGAATATTGACATCTGTAGATTTTAAATCTGTAAATGTTAAATTAAGTAAGCCTAAATACGCAATAATACTGCTGCCAGCGTTGCGATCGCCGTGCGTCACATTAAAGTTCCGGACTGCAAATGAGTCAAAATCATAAGGGCCCGGACTGTTACGGTTCCGAACGGGAGAGCTATTACTACATGAAATATTTAGTCTCATAATGATTTCATTCAAAATAGGATCACCGATTATACATTTTATGCATATTTAATGCACTTATTAAGTACAGTGAAAAATAACGTAACTAAAACTAAACACTCGCAACAAATGATGCCAAAATGAAAGCCAAACATAAAAATATGTTACAATCTACGTATAAAATTAATTTTGATATTAGGTAATTTATGAAAACCTCGTCAAAATTTATAATTACAGATTATTATTGGAAAAACACTCCCCGTAGACACGTTGAGTTAGGTGCACTGTAACACACTGTTATTTTACGCGTGTATCATATGATTTCTGCCTTTACTTTTTACATTACTTTACAATAAGGTAGCATCATACAAAAAAGCACATTAACTGCACACTGAATTCCCTTAAAAATCCGCGCACGGTGCCTTTAAAGTGCTTTCCCACGATGCACTGCTCCCGGAGCCAGTATGGCCGAACCGGGTAAACGTGCTTCTTAACTTATTCTACTTTTGTTTTTGGCATTGTACCTCGTTGCTTTGGTACACTTGAGTCAGTAAGGCACGAAACGTCTCCGACGATGATGTTTTTCTCTGTCTGGCGTTTTCTGTGCATCATTACAGGTGCTTTCGGCGTCGAAGTGGAGGGTAAGTGCGAGTCAGCGAGTCCGGCGTGTTTGTTGTTGTTGTTGTTGTTTGTTTGTTTGCTCGTCATTTGCTCACTGAGCCCAGAGGGTAACAGATTACTTGGAAACCGCCATCCAGTGTGTCACAGGTAACCAGGCACGGGATATCCCGACTTCCGAGATTAACCAGATGACCAGTTAACCCTATTTTAAGAGCCATCGCAGACACATCGTGCACTCCGTGTTTCTCATTTCGCTGACCAGCCATTTTCATATACTGTATTTTGTGTTTTGCAGATGTCTCCGAGGACCAGTGGGACTACTCGGGGTACTTGATGTCAATATGGAAAAACAGACTGTACATGTACTCGGCCGCAGCAGTCTTCCTTGGGGTCTGGTTCACGCTAAAGATTGCGAAGAAAAGAGTAAGGGATTTATAATTATGTCTCATAATAAATGGTACCGACTGATTGTGGTGTTAATGATGCTAGTATTTGATATACATTTAAAGTTAAATGCAAGTTTGCTTACCTGTATAAAAACCAACTGCGACATCATAATATGACAAATCTTTATTTCGAGCTTTATTTATTATTAATTTTGCCCTGCTTTATTTGTAATATATATATGTCGGGAATGTCGACTTCAGACCTTGTCAGCTGGCACTTTCGTGTTTGATATTTGGGGCTTGTTCCTCTGGTCCCGGCAGACCGCATCTGGTCAGCATGCAGATGCTGGAATCAGCAAAACAGCAAAAGAGGGTGGGTATTCTGCTGTAAAGGAGAAGAGAAAGGTTCATGTGTCAGGGGTGAAGATTTTCTACGGATCACAGACGGGAACTGCGAAGGTAGGAGGCCTGTTCACATCTTTAGCAGGTGACATGCTGTGTTAAAAGTGCGTATTAAGGATGAGCACAGTGCCAGTTGACGTTCTGATGAGAGTCTGATGAAACAATTGGTAACTTTTTTTTTTGCCCCATGCACGGATGCTGTAATTTGTGATGTAATGCTTGATCATAGATGTGGCACTGTTTTTTTTAATGAGAAAAGTCAGTTTAAAATGAGCTATATCATTCAATACAGTGGCTTTAGTTGACTTTCTCAGGAATGCAGGCATGCGATGGATTGATTTTTCTGCAACTGAAACATTTACATCTAGGGCTGTGTTAAAAATGGCAGATCTTTCAAGAGGAGTCAGTTTAATGTATATCCAATAAATGTGTGCAGCTTGCAGCTTTTAGTCCATCTGATTCTCAAATGCAGGGAGGTTTGCACGAATTGGCCATCTGGCGTGGCCATTTGCACTAGTTGCCCATCTGTAACAGCCCTCGTCGGTGTCCAAGTGAGTCTGTGGGCTTGTCTCTGCTCAGGGATTTGCCATGGATCTGGCCAAGGAAGTGCAAGCCCTGGGCCTCACGGCAGAGGTGATTGACATGAAGGGGTACGACCCAGAGGACAGCCTGTCTGAGGAGGTGAGCTCCGATTGGCCAAGCAGGCTCTGGTTTCCACCATTCCTGCTGCACTAAGGAACCACATGGCTAATGGGGTGCAAGGAGCAGGGCAGTGGACCTTCCTGGGGGTCTGGGGAGGCAGTGGACCTTCCTGGGGGGGCATCTCTCGATTTTGCGTGAAATGCGTGTGTGATGGGAAGCATTGTTCGCCTGACTCTCTCTGCTCCTGTAGGGGGCACTGTGTGCTTCGCGGTTTAGGGCTCTGTGCCTGTGATTGGAAGGCTGCTGGCTGAAATTCCATTGGGTCCCTAAGTGAGACCCTTTGCCCCAGTTGCTGTAGGGACCCTGCTGTCTCACACCATGACTGCTAAATAAGTTTAGTGAAGATCTGTGGTGGGCTGACGTGTGTTTGCCTTTGTAGCTGTTCTCCTAACACCCTGTACCCCCCCAGTGTACCAGTAAATCCATCTGCGTGTTCCTACTGGCCACCTACACGGATGGGAAGCCCACAGAGAACGCGGAATGGTTCTGCAAGTGGGTGGAGGAGGCATCCGTGGATTTCCGCTACGGAAAGACCCACCTGAAGGGCATGCGCTTTGCTGTTTTTGGGCTGGGGAATTCCGTGTACGAGGGACACTACAACACGGTGAGGAGGAACATCATCGCCTCTGTCTGCATGTATGGGTCTGTGTTTCTCCGTCTCTTTGTCTCTGCGTTTGTCCCTGTCTCTATATGTCTCTGTCTGTCCTTGTGTGTTTGGGTCTGCGTCTCTTTGTCTCTGCGTTTGTCCCTGTCTCTATATGTCTCTGTCTGTCCTTGTGTGTTTGGGTCTGCGTCTCTTT
>JABFEA020000039.1:20526344-20545004 GCA_019775915.2 Cyphomyrus plagiostoma | reverse complement strand
CCCCCCCCCCCCCCCCCCCCCCCCCCCCCCCCCCCCCCCCCCCCCCCCCCCCCCCCCCCCCCCCGCAAGCGATTGCTACCACATGTGACTGCAGATGAGCATGGGGGTCACATGAATGAGCAGGGTGGGGTTGGCCTTGAAGCAGCATGCGGTGGACAGCTGGCATCTGTCGGTACATCCCTGTGCTGCCAATCTGAATCACTAGGGGGCACCACTTTGACACTTACCAATGGCACCAATGACCACCACCCTTAGCTTCCCACCCAATAAAAATACATTCAGATGTAAGTGGTGGGGTCTGCGGGGGCAGTTAGTCGGAGCTGCCAGGCTTCTCAGACAAGTCCTTGATATATTATGGCTACTGAGTACCTACACAAAGTGGGCTACAGTGGCAATAAAAGGTCCATTCTGACCATTAACATCATCATGTCCTTCCGGTAACGATGCTCCCAGATTAACTGACCAACTTGCAGGCACCAGCAACAAGCTCATCAGCAAAGGCGGCCATCTCTTCTTCCAGGAACCACTGTCTACAACCACGCCCACCAGCCACATCACCTGACCGTGCCATGTCCAATCACACCAGACTCAGGGACAGAAGGGGGTGGTGGGGGTCAACTTTACCTGCATGTGGAACTGGAGGGGTGGTCTGACTGGTGGAATGGTGGTGCAATGGTACGAGGGCTTCTCAAACATGCCTTTGATGTTGTATTGACCTGGACCAGGGACACCCTGCAGAGGACAAGACCAGGAGAAGAAGGCAGAACCAGTCAAGGTGGATGGTGGAGGGGGGGGCAGGGACGACCTGCCAGGAGCAAGGAGCAGGGAGATGGGTATCTGAGCAAATGAGGGACATCGATCTAATGTGCTGAGGCAGGAAGGAGGAGGACAGGTAGAGGAGCAAACGTGGCAGAGCCAAAGCCCATGCTGGACAGACAACAGGCTGCGGTAATGATGGGGTCGTCTAGCAGTGTCATGTGCCCTTTGACCCACCCCTCCCCCGGCAGTCTGCCCCGTGATGTATGAACCATTACAGTCCAAGTGAGTGATGGAGTCAGGCTGTCGGTAGAGGGACAATCGTTCAGACAAACAGTCTCGCCAAGAGAAAAGACACACATGTGGGAACACAGACACATGCACACACACTCACATACACACACACACACACACACACGTCTGGCACACAAACGAGCACTGCACCTGCTCGAAGAACAAACAAACATATGCCAAGAAACGTTCACAGAAGCAGGAACACAGAGCGCCATCTTCAGTGTGCAGCTAGAATATAGCATTCTGACTACCTCTCTGGTTCAGCTTCTTATAGTGAGATGGGCTTCCAGTTCCGGGAACTGATATGCAGAAAGGTATCCTCTAGGGACACCTCGTCGAGCCCGTGAGGTAAAAACAAAGAGAAGAACCTTCCGGAACATTATATCCCATCCAGCAAAGATGTACCATGGAACCGGTAATGTGACCTTCTGGTTAAAAATACCAGCACCGAACCCCTGACCCCAAAACTTCCTTGACAGTTTGATAAATGCAAGGATTTCTATTAAGAAATGCCAAGATTATTAAAAGGAGCAGGTTCTGCTGTCTGACCATGATGATAATGTGCTAGTTTGAATGACACATACTCACACAGACATCGAGAAACACAGAGGGCGTTTTCATTCAGTTTAAGCTGGACAGAGTAGACAATATTTATAATTCATCCATTAACACACCTGGATATTTCACCGGATCAATATGGATGAAAGTCCTTTATTCAAGGTTACTAGAGAAGAGCCTCAAACCAGACTCCAGTAAACTAGGGCCCAACATCTTTAACCAAAACGCGTATCATTGCCCGGAGGTTCCAGAAAGGACAAGCTGTATATCAGAGTGTGGTGCTAAGGTCCATGGGGACAGGGGCTGGAGACCTCAGAGTGACACCCCACAGTCTGCACCAACAGGTATTAAAGAGGCCCTTTGCTTCCAGAAATTTCCGCCATTACTGCTTTGCACAGAGATTTAGGCTGAACAAGCATGCCGATGACAGTGAGACACAGAATATACCTTTCTTGCTGCATCAAAGATGGAGGGCCCTTATCTTAGTGTGCCTCGTGAGTAGAGTGAACCCTTCACCTCCTTCAGACTCTCCGCCTGGGAGACACTCACACCTGGACCTAATCGCAAGCCCTATTCATCAGTTTCCTGTTTTATCTCTGAACACCTCGAGAAAAGACTCTGAGATAACTACCGAGAGGGAAAACAGGAAACAAACACAGCCAGGGCTTGTGGCCGGGCAGCGCGTGTTGAGATGGCCGGCTGGCCGCTGCTGTTTCAGGGCCGAGCCAGGAAGACTCTCCCCGAAGTCAGGAGAGGCGCGATGCCGAGAGAGTGATGGACCCACTAACGACCCATCTGTTGTGGGCAGGGCAGTCAGCCTCCCACTAATGATGACTGATGCTGGGGGGCTTAACGGACATGCACCCAGTGGACGAGGGACCCAGGCAAGCGTCTCGCGGCAGGCGGTACCTGAGACAGGCTCCGCCCGCTGGACGGAGGTTAACCTCCCAGAAAAAAACCAACCTGGCTGTGCCAACGCCCCCCCTCCACCCCAACCACCCAAACACTGCAGGACCCTAAAGGCTGAAGGCAGTCTTAAGCTCCAGATAAGTCAAACTGTGACTGTGACAAACTGGCTAAAAGCCCCTCCACACACCTCTGCCAAAGGGGGGGCCGGAGTGAGACCAAAACGCAGGCAGGAGCTGCATGTCTGTAGATGCTGCCACGTTCTCATCAAGGTAAATGATTAAATCAATACATGCGCAAAAACATAATTTAATGGTGAAGAATTAGATAGTAAATAAAGATCTAGGCTTTGTCTGATGGCTGCACTCTAGCTCCCCCTACTGGTGTTTTTTTCCTTCATTCCGGGCAGCTGTACAAGCCTCCAGGACTAAGCCCTCATGCTATGAAGTTCACTTCTCTTGCCCATGTCCATATAGGCATCCTGTCCCGTGCCCTCAGTTTTGGTAAATCAGAGAGGCGGCATTGGCTGACACCCACGGGGGCGGGGGGGAGGGGGCGAGGCGTGACCTGTCCCACACCCTGTCCCTGTGACCCCCAGGGGTCACTGTCATGACGTAAACAGCTACTGAAGACGGTAGGAGGGCAGGAAGCACACTGTGCCTGTATCAAACGTTGCATAACTTTCAAACCATCTGACAATAATAAGGCTGCTGTTTTGTTCGGTCCTTATTATGTCTAGCTGAGGTCATCTCGGCGTAAGCTGGATGATGCCAAACCATACAAGGACAAAAGCCTGTCATTTTTGTAATGATGGCTCCTACCTGGACGGACCTCTGGGAAAGTGGACACAGATTTGTTAATTTGGGATACCAGTCTATCTGTGCCTGAGAGAGAGACCATCAAAATGGTAATTATGCACCTGAACAGAATGTCATGGAAACCCAGCCCTGCTGTTTAACAGCTAAATAATCTTATACTGTTTCTGCCCTCTTGTTTCTATGGTGATTGCCGCAATGTTACATATTCCAGCCGCCTTGGCAAAGTTAAATACCGGAGAAATCAAACGAGCTCTCATACGCATAAGGCATCAGGAAGGGAGAAGTCTATTGGTCAGATTTCACGAGGGCCTCGGTTTAAAGGTTTGGATCTAGCCGAAAAGGTCCATTTCCGGGAATGAAAGGAGGATGAACAGAGTGATGAATCATCCTTATTGTTCTTATAAATTATATTTAATGCAAACTCATGACAAGTGCCATGAGTGGACTCTGTTGTGAAAGGCATTATATAAAAATAAACTGAATTGAAGTGAATTATTAAAGGAACCAGAGGACGACAGACACTTGCAGACTGATGACTGGGGGAAACTGTGCTTCAGGTTCATCACGGCCTGCCGACGACCCCCATTCAGTACGGCACATGGATTTTAAGACTCCACGCTGCTTTTAATTGACTCAATCAGGCACCTTTTGCTTCACATGTTCCATGTTAGACAAGAAAAAGCCTCAGACTCCCCCCCCAGTCAGTTATACATGAGGGGGAGGGTCTCAGATTAAAAATCACCATGCTAATGAGCATGAAGGTGCCATTGGTCATGGCACTGATCAGAGCAGCTGGCCATATTTATGGGAAAACATCTTTAAAAACCTAAAGAAGGATCCCTTCCAATTAAACAGTGCCAATGTGATGTGTGTGTGTGTGTGTGTGTGTGTGTGTGTGTGTGTGTGTGTGTGTGTGTGTGTGTGTGTGTGTGTGTGTGTGTGTGGCACAAGGCTGATTTGAGCTTGAGGATCCTGATTCTGGCACTGGATGGCGCTAATGAGCTGATTCGCTGGATGACTTGCTGTGTCCGACCCGGAGCGTGGATCACAGTCTGCGTGGTCCACAGTCTTTCCAGGCCAAAATGCATGAATGAATGCTAACCATTTGCTTGAATGCCAATTATGTCCTGTAGGAGGCGCTACCCTGCTCTGTCCCTACCAGCTGACTAGAGCTGCCTTGTGTCCGCAGGCATCATACTAACCCTGTAGGCACCGAGTGGCGCTGGAAGATGGATCCGCCCGAGATGATCTTGCAGGAGGCCATTGAGAACCATCAGACCCTCATAAAGCAGTTCAGAGGTATGGTTCCCCTTCTCACGTTTGCCGCGTTTGCTGTTGCTTCTGCTTGCCTGGCACCCTGGCAGTGGGTTCTTCCTGAAGGTAAGGGGCGTTATGCAGCACACGTTTATTCCTCCACCTCTCCTCTGATGTTGGTGTGCGTGTAGCCCGCATGATGCCCAGGAAGGATTTGGCACCGTCAGGAACCAGGGATACTGAGGTGGGGATGTCGCTTGCATGGTTCTGGTTTGTTCTGATATGGTTGTGCTTCCTGGACCTCGAGGGTGAGCAAGCAGGTAGGACAAGTACAGCCCGCGTTGACCCCCCCCCTTCCCGGCTCACTGGCTGCCTGTCTTCCCCTCGTCCTCCCTGACTGCCGGCTGTCGTAGCTGTCCACAGTACACAAACTGCATCTCACTGAACTTTAGAACACTCGACAATAAATGCTCCGCTGGCCTGAATTCTCAAGTTCCTGGGGTTTGGAGTGGGGGGGGCGGACGACAAGAGGAGAGATGTCAAACAAGAGGAGAGATTTTTCTAACGAGCAGTAAGTAAAAACGAGACAGTTTCTGGGCTTACAGCTCCGAGTTGGGTGTGTGTCTGTCTGCCGCCCTTAGGGGGCTTATTCATTTCCCTGCTCGTCTTGCCCCAATAAGGATCTACTCATCATTCTTCCCTGGTTGGGGGCATTAACTAGGAGCATGCTGGAGTTTAGCAAATCATGGCTGGTTGCTGCTTCCCTGTTGGCCACAAGGTGGCGTATGCAGCATCGAAGCTTGTGAATCCGCCTTCCTGTGATCATGTGCTTATCTGGGTCTTTCCACCCAAAGGAGCAAATCAGATCGGCCATAACTTGCCCCAAAGTCAGAGAGATGTGTACGACCTGGAACAGTGAAGTTCAGCGCTCGAGTTATGAGATGTCAGAGGGGACATTTCAGCCTTTTGCATGTCGTTAGATTGGATTTAATTGTTGCTCCCTGTGTATAGTAATCGCTATTATTGTATTTACAATTATATATTTTATGGTAGGATTTTCTTTGCAGTATCTCTTTACTATGTCGTACAGCGTCTTGTAAACAGTCAGTTTTTTTAAATGTACTTTATAAATAAAATGACCTGACTTTGTGATCCGTCTCTTCTCCCTGAGCCTGTTCTGTTTTGACTTGGCTGAAATCCGTGGATGTGCTGGAGAGCGAGCCTTCAGCTTCCTCCTTACGCGGCGCTGAGGGATGTCTTCGGATTGTTGTTATCAGTATCACTGTCCTCTCCTGGGGGGGAATGATACCTTAGGAGGTGCAGATAAATCTCTCACTCTCCTCCAATGGGGACGGTAATAATCCACCTGCTCGACGGCCCAGATCCCCGGCTGTGTAGCGATGTGCTTCTTGCTCGTCTGATCCTAAAAGCTCGTACCGTGTACTTCCTTGGTTCAGGATTAGTTTCCTGTTTTCACTTCTTTCCAAACTAATCCCTTCAAGCTGAATATTCCGCCTCCTTTGTTTATGCTGTAAGTCTGATCTCGAAGCTAAAGGTCTGCAGTTGGAGTTGTGCTGTTTCAGTCTGTGTGAGGCCGCCGCCCTTGTGGCAAGAAGCGGAAGTGCCCACGCGACGCCCCCCACGCAATTATTAGCCGTGTGACATTTTTTATTTGGCTTTGAGAGCAGGGTGGCTCTGTAAAACCCCTCCCCTTAATTATTTAGAGTGATTGCTGAGAGAGAAACTGGCAAATTCAGCACTGAGTGCTTTCCTGGAAACATTTATCTTTCCTTGTGAAAGGGTCACTTTTGTGGTCCTATTTGTCATCTCCATCAGCGTGTAGCTCGTAAACATCCGGCGGCCCTCTTTCTAGAACAGGGACGTCCCTCAGATTTGCTTCTCCGCTTTGTTTTCTCACCGCACGGCAGTCGTTTTGAGAAGGTGATCGTATTTCAGGCCCGGGACTGAAATGGGATTTGTTTATGGCTGTGTCCTTCTTCATATACTGGTCGTTTGGCTTCTTCCCGGTGCCCTGAGCTCAGGGTTACTGGGAATAAGATTCCCCCTTAGCCACTGATCTGACCCTGTCCTGTGTTGAGGGGTAACACGCCTCCGCTTCGGCATCCAGGTCCTGTTGTCGGTAAACCACTCTGAATGTGTGACCCTACCTGCAAACATTACGGGAACATCATGAGAACTTAGCTCACCCCCGGCCAGTGGATTTGTCCGAGCTGCTCGGCACCGGCCCAACATGGGTAAGTGGGCTGAACCCTCCTCGGCGGAAAGCAGCTGGTCCGGCAGTGTGTGCCAGTTTGGCGTCATGCGCGGTTGTGACCCTGTGTGCTTCTGCTCGCCAGCCAAACCCCCCCCCCCCCCGACATGAAAGAGCTGGTGCTGCGGAGCTTAGGAACAGATGAACAAGGAAGCAGAGTAACAAATTGTTGAGAACCTGAGCTAGCAAGCAAACCATTGTCTCGCGTAACACATTTCTCTTAATTTTTGTAATTTGGTGCTATTTATTCATTGTCATGCATTACTGCCGGCAGCCTGTAGGGGGAGTGCCTGATTGCTGGGTGTGTCTTGCCAGGGGTCCCTGGCGTGCTCCCGGAGCGCTTCGCGGAGGGCCTGGCGGTGCAGCACTGTGCCCTGTCCCTGGTGGGTGAGCCCATTATGTACCCGGAGGTGAACGCTTTCATACGGCTGCTTCACCAGAAGGGCATCTCCAGCTTCCTGGTCACCAACGCGCAGTTCCCCGAGGAAATAAGGTGAGGGCGCCACTGTATAAATCTGATTGAAACGCGTGTTACCTGGGAACGCTGTCTGTCTGCCTCTCGGCTAAGCCGCTTGCCCGCCTCAGCCTCAGGGACGGACGTCTTTTGTTGTGTTGGTGTTCTGAGCCGCAGCGTCCTCTGACTTGGCCGGGGAGTGGGGATTGGTTGCGGCATGGCGCCTCCTGAGTCCCTGCCCCTTCGCGCCCTGACACAGGAACCTGGTGCCAGTGACTCAGCTGTACGTCAGCGTGGACGCCAGTACCAAAGACAGCCTGAAGCGTATCGACCGGCCGCTCTTCAAGGACTTTTGGCAGCGCTTCCTGGACAGCCTGAGAGCACTAGGCGAAAAGGTATGGCTCCTGCGGTGGACGGGCGGCCACAGGTTCGAGGGTCATGTGTATTTTGAGCACGAAACAGCGGCTGCTCTGTAATGGGCAGAGACTCTTCCCACGAATCTTCCGGTTCCTAATGAGCACAGCTGGGCTTCTCTCTTAATTGGATTTTTAAATCTGCCTCTGTACTTTTTGCAGGGCTCTGCTATGTTTTAAACATTATGGATCCAGTCCAAACGGTAGCTCTGCAGTTTTCCTATGGTTTACTACAAACTGGGGAATGATGTAATTAAGTCTGTTTGTTGAGAAATGGGCTTTGGGTTTAAAAGTGCACAAATACTTGGACTCCAGACATTGTCAGAAGAATTTGGTTTGGACATTTTTCAAAGTTGCTCTTTCACACACGGCACATGTCAGAAACATTTACACCTACTAGAAATAATCTGGTTGGTTTCGATGAGGGGCGATGCTTGGGTAGAGTATGCGAGAGGCGAGGCACAGTGAGAAAACAGTACACCGTGGAAATCCATTGTTTTGTTTATAGCGCGACTGACGGAAGATCCTGAATCTCGCCGTCTGCGGTTTGCGGTGTCTGTCTGTATTCTTCCGTTTTGATGCCAGTTACATGATACAAATGTCATCCACACATTCACTCATTTGAAGTGAATTCTCCAGAATTTTCCCTCCTCCATTCACACATGGGGGTCAAGTGGAAGTCGCCCGGACTTTGTACGAGGGAGCTAGCAGGGTAAAATCCACCTAATGCCTGTACGTTTGTGTTTACATGCAACCCCTCCGGGTGTCTAGCAAAGTTCAGGGTGGCAGTACGAGCCTGAAAGAGTAGGAAGTAGCTGCATAAAGACCCACGTGGGCGTGAGTGAGATGGATGTGCCTCTGAGGAGGAGGACTCCTCGGCGTAAGCCTGGCGCGTCTGCTGCTATCTGATTAACGACCCAATGAAGAACGGTCTGGTCACCTTGAATCCTCCTTCCTGGGCGCACACGCCCCTCTGGCTTCCCGCGTCCCTGGCTATGCGGCGGGTTCTCATCGGTGACGTTAGATCAGGTACAGTTATGTTTAGCCAGTTGGGGAAGATGTCGTAAATATCACGCATGTTTTGGGGTGAAAGTAATCGGGCAGCCGAGAGGACGCCTGTCTTGAGGCCCCTCAGGGGTGGGCGGCTGGGTAGCCAATATCATTGTACTGCTTTGCTGTTGATTTATGAGAGGGCGGTTTCTGATTGGTTTTCAGGTGGACCTGCCTTGTTCTACTGTTGCCACGGTGGTTCGGTGCGTGTAAGAGCTCTGTCTTCTGTGTAAGCAGGAAACATGGCGGCCGTCGCCCTTCCGCCTGGCAGAGGTGGAGATTTCAGGTCCAGAAAGTACAAATCCAGACCAGGATTTAGTTTCAACCAATCAGTTGAGCATAAAGAGTCACAGTCATAGAGTAACTCAGCTGGTTGGTTGAAACAAAATCCTGGTCTGGATTTCAACTTTCTGAAGGTTTGAAGGTGATACTCCAACTTGGTCGGTGGACATCTCTGGGTCCAAAGTTTTTGAGGCTGATCCTCCGATTGGCCATGACCCGCGCAGTCAGTGGTGCACTGAGGTGGTGAATCAGCTGGGGGTTATGGGTAGGGAAGGCCGCAGGGATCTGTGATGTCCGGGGTGAACTTCTCCAGGCTGGTGGAAAGCTGGGAGTCAGGCGTCATCCCGGCTGACTGGAAAACGGGACTTGTAGTCCCTATCTGGAAAGGGAAGGGCGATCTCCTGGATTGTGGCAACTGCAGAGGGATAACACTGCTTTCAGTGCCGGGTAAGGTCCTTGCTAAGGTCATCCGTAACAGAATCCACGGTCACTTGCCTACCTGCATTCTGGTTTTAAGCCTGAGAAGTCTGCCATCTACCGCATCCTGTCACTGAAGGTTCTCAATGAGCTGAATATCAGCAGAGGTTGGTTGGCATTTTCGTAAAGCATTCAACTCACTTGATGAAGTTGCCCTGTGAAACCTTCTGAAGCATTCTTCTGGAATGTTTTACGGGACAGTGAGGCTCTCACTGGGGGCTCTCACTGGGGGCTCTCACTGGGGGCTCTCACTGGGGGCTCTTGAGAATGTGGGAGGGGTCTAAGTGTCTGGGTTTACGAGTGTCCTGGACAAAAACCGAGATAAAAGGCCTTTGTTGGCCACTATAGTGATGAGACCAGACTGGACGCATTCAATACTGTCTCTTTGGAGGATCCTTGGGTACCGCTGGTCGGACTTCGCGTCGAATGAGAGTTTGCTAGAGGAGTCCCGAATGAGGCACATTACCTGCATTATGAGGCAGCACGACACTACAGCCATGTGGCGCGTTTCCGTGAGGGTGATCCGGCTCGCAGGATCCTCATTGCTGAGGACCTGAGCAGCTGGACCAGGCCAAGCAGATGCCCACATTAACACCTGGACGTGGCAAGAAGACGGCAGGTAGATGGACTGGACTGCAGGTTAGCCTGGAGGGGGTCACCTACTCGGATTTCGTGGTGGGTTTGGCGACTCGCTGTACCCTGTGCATGCTCTCCAACCCGATCTGACATTTTTTTCGAACCCACACCTCCCCACAGACACGCATGTCTGAAATTGTCATTCGATTCACCCCCCCCCTCCCCTCCTGCAGTTTTCCCAGCTTATGAAATTTTCGTATGACGTAAACTGGTCTGTGATCCCCTTACTGTCGCTGGACCCACAGAAGCTGATGTTTGGGTCACAGCGAATGGCTGTCCCGTTACCCCCCCTCCCCCCGGTTAAGAGGCACGGCGCTCCGCAGCAGTGAGGCGATACCAGGCAGCCTACCCCTGGCATACAGGTGCCCTCGCCATCTCTCGTAGACAGACCAAATATCCACTGGGCCACATGCAGGAATGGTGTTGTTCAGGAACAAAACAGCTAGCTGGCTTTGTTGTTTGCATGCCATTGATGATATCATCTTGGTTTGGAGGTACTGATCATCATCCCGACCTTCTACTGACAGGGAGATGGGGAATGCAGATGCTCCGCCTGGCTAGCAGGTCAGCTAAAGGTGATCTACTGTTTCAGTTTGCTTTTTTTTTCCTGAGTGGGCAGAAAACGTGGGAAGGATGCGACTGACCTGGTTCTGTCCATCACATGCTTGTTCTCACCGGGGCCCGACCCAATGCGCTCGGCACACTGTGATCCGATCGTCCGCACTGGTTCTTTCACAGAAACAACTGTCAAACGCCCCTCGCTCCCACGCCGTCGGCCGTTCACGACCTGGTCTGTCTGCGGAAAGCCAGCGAAAGCTTTCTTTGGATGGAAACTCAGAGGCGTTTTGGGATCTGTGAGGCGTCCTGAAAATCCAGGCTTTGTTTAGCCGGGACACCTGTCGGTCACTCTTCCACAGAACCTAATGAGCTGTCGATATGTGGCCTCCCCTAGGGCTGACGGGAAGTCCACTCGCCATGTTTACCAGAGGGATTACTAGTCCCTGGGGAGTGGTCATCCGGTGGTGCCTGTGTCTGCTCAGCTGTTGACTGCGATTTAACAGGCACTTCCATGGGCACCTAAAGGGGGCCTTGAAGGGAACTTGCTGTCATGTTTTACGGGACAGTCATTCTTTGTATTGCTATCTGTGTATGAACCCCACCCACCCGTAAAACCGGGGCTCTGTTATTCTCACTATTCCAGTGGTACATCTGGCTTATTAAAATGTGAACTCCGAGATCTGTAGGGTGTGAACAGATGGTTTCCTTATAGTAATAAAGACAGCCGTTTGGGGGAGGGGTGGAGCACCGAAGATAGACAGACAAGGTGACACACGCGTCACATGAAGGACGCCCCCCCTGGGAGTCTCCGCTCCCTGGCCAGTGCTGCACGCTTATGAGGTTTCTCTCTCCAGCCACCTCCCTCCGACCAGCCCTGCTTCTCATTTCACAACTGGAGCAGTTTCCGCACTGCCTGTCGCTGCCCCTAGGAGGCAGCGCAGACAAGCTCTCCATTCCAAGGATATTGCAGTTGGGTTTAGCTGATGACCTTCAGACTGATGTTTTGACAGTATTACTGTGCAGATGTAAAGTAATTTTTCAATAATCGAATTTCATTCTTCTGGAATGTTGCTGCCTGTTCCGCCGTGTGCGCCACAGATGGCTACCTTATCTTGTAGTCTTTTGTTGCCGTGGTGTCGTCTTCATCCCCGTGTCTCCTGTGCCCCCCAGCAACAGCGCACCGTGTACCGCCTGACCCTGGTCAAAGCTTGGAATGTGGACGAGCTCAAGGCCTACGCACAACTCGTCTCCCTGGGCCAGCCGGACTTCGTGGAGGTGAAGGTGGGTCCCATGCCACGCTTGCCAGCCTTTGCCTCCCTCCGCCAGCATCTGTCTGCCCGCCTCCACCCTTGTACTCACGTCTTCGTCTCTGCCCGCCTGCCTCCGCCCGCCTCCCTCCGCCCGCCTGCCTCCGCCCACACCTGTCTTTTGGAACCCCGGAGCGTGGTCCTTTTGCGTGGCCTGTTTTCTCCAAGCTCAGCCCGTCCCCCGGTGAACTGAGGATCCTGACATGGCTGGCAGTGCTGAGCGAGGCGCTGACCCCTCTGCGTGATCTCCTATTATGGGATGTCCTCATGGGATAAGGCTTGCGGCCCTTCACCTGTAAGTTCTGGTAGCCTAGCAACAGCGATCTCCAGCTTCCTCCCGCAAGGTGCCTGGGATTTCCGGCCGTCTCGCGGGTGTGGCAGGAACGCGGCCGGGCGACGCCTCACGGCCGCGGCTCCTCTCCCTAGAAATGACGGTGGGATCGTCACCTTGATGGTGCGGCTCTCTGTCCTTCCCTCTCGCTCTCTGCGCTCTTTTCTGAGCTGTAACTTGCTGTGGCCTCAGGTTCTCCGTCCCTGATGCTCCTCCTGCTTACTTCCCTCCCATTTTAATCTACTTTTTTATTTGTCCTTTTTTAAAACGCTACCCTAAGGAACGACTCAATGTTTCTGCCCCCTGCCAAACACCTCTGAACTGGTGGTTCCCGTTCTTTATGGCCTTGCTGAGTTGCGTGGCACTGGTGCATACTCGTGCGTCCTGGTGAATACTGATGCCCACTGGTGTGCCGTGTCCTATCTGCAGTGCACGACAGCGATGCCGCTGCAGACCAGCCCTACAGGCGTGTAATTATAGGAGTGTTTGTTCTCAGAATGAGCGCAGAGGCTTAATGACATCGCTAATTAGTGAAATGAGTGCAGGGCGGCAGGCAGGTGGTTCCGGGTTATCAGGAACGGCCCTGCGTGTGTGTTTAGACTGACTCTCACACACAGTAACGTGTTCCGGGCAGATGCTGGGTTACCTGCCTCTGCACCCCTCTCCTGTGGCGTGGCATCCCCCCCCAGCAGGCCCTTCATGAGCTGGCGGCTTCCTGGGTGACAGTCTCTGGCTTCCCTGCGAGTGACGCAGCTCTTCCCCAGTCACCTTATCTCCCCTGCGGTGTTTTAACTAACGAGCAATAAATGCTGGCGACCTGTCGAAACACGGTCTTTGTGGGGATACTGCGTCGTTTGTGGATACAGAGGGGGAACCTGTGATTGGGGGGGGGGGTTACTCCCTGGACTTTTAATTGAACCCCACCTCTCACAGCCTGTGTGCCACTCGCGGTCAGTCTGTCAGGGCACCACAGGGTTTTCACCATCTGCCCGGCCGGGTCCTGCTGATCTGCTCGTTAAGTGTCTCTCAGTCGCTGCTGTCAATCCACCGCGGCACTTTCCCTGAGCCCCAGGCCCTTGGCAGGGCCCCCGAGGGATGCTTTTCTTAAAGCTGCATTACCGGGCAATTAGCGTGTTATGCGGTGTTGGGCACTGACACTGAGATGGAGTTCTGCTGCTGTGGGTGTAAATTGGGCCTGTGTGTGTGTGTGTGTGTGTATCTATGACTGTGTGTGTGTGTGTGTGTGTGTGTCAGAGGTATGCTCCAGTCATTATCATGTTAGGGTTTCTGTGAGGGTTTATTTATATATTTGTAATATTAAAATTTCTTTATTATTGTAAAGTCTACCAGAATACTTTCCGCTCTCCCCAGGTGTAAATGGTCCCATGCTGGGCATTCAGGGGGGTGTTTGTATAAATTCCCATCTCGCTTACGGGGAGCGGCAGGAATCCATAGCATGCTGTCGATTCCGTAAAGGCTTATCTGTGTCATTGAGCATTATGTCCGCAGTCCGCTGATAAACACAGGCTGGGATCGGGTGGCTGGGTGTGTGGGGGGGGGGGGGGTTATGGGGGTGCTTATGCAGAGCACGGAGCACGTCTCCGTTCTGCTGTCGCTCTTCCCTCTCGAGCCGCGGGCAGCGTGTCCCTCCCCGGCATTCCAGCGGGTGGCTCATCTCGCTGACCTTGTTCTCGCTGCACAGACGGCGGCTCTGAGAGGAAGCCGTCGGAGAGGACATGCCGCCATGTCCCGCCATGGGGGGGGGGGGTCTCACCATGTGCCCCCCGCGCCCCTCTGTCCCCCATCCACACCCGTTTATGTGCCCCGGTCCTTGACATGCCCTTGTGAACACGTGTCCCTGTGTGACGTTCACCACAGTCTAGCGTGTGAAGGACTCTCTTGCATCGAGGCGTGTCACTGATTACGTGTGAGTGAAAGCCTGTCTTGTGTCCATCTGCTTTCGGGGGGGTGGGATCTGACGGACCTCCGTGCTCCAGATCGAGGGATTGCCACGTTGTGAGAACTGGCGCCCTCTAATGGAGTTTTTATTTTATTTTATTTATTTTTTTTTTTTTTAAAAGATTGACTCCAAGTGACGAGGAGGAGTGGTATGGGATGAAGATTGCCGTCCTGCTCCGTCTGGCAGCTGCTCCACGCCGGCTAATCCGTTTAGCACTGATTTTCTTCTCTTATTTTATTAGTTTTATATGTGTGTATGGTGGGGTCCTCTGTAACCTTGAAATGCACAACACAGTCTGTCTGCATGTAGAATCTGAACCCGGACCCCCAGTGACAGGTCACCCCACCAGTGCACAGGTGCTGGCTGCAGTAGTAATTACCTACACACACCTCGGGTTCAGATCCCATGCAGGGTCCGGCTGTTGTACCTGCGAGCGAGGTGCTCTACCTTCCGCAGCGAAACATGGATAAAACTGAAAATGGCCGCTCTCGAGACTGAATGTGGGCTGACCAATGTAGCACTAGAGGCTAAATTTCGAAGCATTTAAAGTATCGTCACAGATGTGCCAGAGCTCTGTCAGCAGCCAAAATCTCCAGCTACTGACCCCCTGTAGTGGAGTGTTAATGAAGTGTCTAGCCGTGTAAGAGGGCCAAGGTGGGGCCGGGTTGGACCCTGACAGTCCTACTTTGCTTCTGTCCCCAGGGGGTGACGTACTGTGGGGAGAGCTCTGCCAGCAACCTGACCATGGCCAACGTGCCCTGGCACGACGAGGTCCTGCACTTCGTCAGGCAGTTGGCTGACCTGTTGCCTGATTATGACATCGCCTCTGAACACGAACACTCGAACTGCGTCCTTATTGCCCATCGCAAGGTAGGCCTGCCCGCACCGTCCAGCTTAATGTTCCTGACCCCAACCACCCGCCGTCCTGTTCCATGCCACTCCGGCCCACCATCCAGTTCCTACGCACACGGCTTCCTCCGCCTTCTGTTGCTGTAACTCACTAATAACCAGTGCACTGATTTGACAGGCCCCAGTATTTTAGGGTAACTTATCGTCTTCATTTAAAACGTTTCCACCTGCAGAGGGCCTCCCTGCTTAGGCTGTACACACACACTGTCGCTTATTTTGTTTATTGGCCTGTTCACTGCTTGACTTGAGCTGTTTTGGACCGTATGAGAGTTGCCGTTCTGTAGTATAACAAGGTAGGTGATATTTCTCTTTTGAATTATTCTCCTGTCCTGTGCTTCTATGGCTTGGTGCCTATAAATGCACCCAACCATGCCTCCATCCTATTACACACCAAACCCGCCCACCATCCTGTTCCACACCACTCTGTAAATGCACCAAACCCGCTCGCCATCCTGTTCCACACTACTGTGCAAATGCATCCAACCGTGCTGCCATCCTGTTCCACACCACTCTGTAAATGCACCCAACCATGCCTCCATCCTATTACACACCAAACCCGCCCACCATCCTGTTCCACACCGCTGTGTAAATGCACACACCTGTGCCACCATCCTGTTCCACACCACTCCCACGCTTCTCTGTAAATGCACACACCCATGCTGCTGTTCTGCCTGAGAGAGGCAGCCTGGCCCTGCATGCTCACGGCCCCGGTCCTTGCCCCCCCCACCCCCCCTGGGGTGTCGAGGACCAGCGTCCTGCCTCTCATTACTCTGTCCCCTCTTCTCCTGGAGAAGCTGCTTTCTGCTGAGCCGTGTGGTGCAGAAAGCAGCCCTAATTTGACATTTCATCACCTACTGCCCGTTCTCTGACTACTTTCATCTTCCTTACCCCGCATGTAAGTTGCTATTTGCGTTTTGAATTCCTAATTTACACCTAGACGACTATGGCACTGCAGAATTTCTGTTCTAAAGCAGGTTTCCTTTCCTCATTTTATATTCCGGAAGCGTCTGCCCCCCCGTGATGCTCTCTCCCACATCTCTCTGCCGTTCCACCCCCCCGTCGCCTTTCTGCTCTCTCTCTCTTGGGGTGCCAGCCTTGCTGGCCGGCCGATGGGGAGCCACTCGGACTTTGATCTTTATCGAGTGTGTCAGGTTTGGCCTCTCTGGGCGCAGCTCCTGGTCCCTTTCAGGTAGTGCTGAGGGGGGCAGGCAGTGTCAGCGGAGGATGGGGCCAGCCGGCCTGGGGGGACATGCCTATGGTGTTGGCTGTCCTTTCCACATCCACCTGAGCACCAGGCAAGATATGGCCTGTAGGAGGCAGTGGTAAGCAGGGGAGCTGGTTTGCATGAGTTCTGGATGCGATTAGAGTATCATCGGAATGTTGGTGCCAGGGGGCATGGTTCACATTGGGGGTAATTAGGACAGCTGTCAGTCCCTTTATGTACCAGGTTTTTTTTTCCTGGGGAAGCCTGGCAAGACGCAATCAATATGTTCTGTTGTTGTTGGGCCCCTGAATTTGCGCTTGACTTTTCCTGCTGTGAGTTCAGGCCGGTCTGCATTTTCAACACTGGATTATTCTGATTTCATCATGGCGTCGAGCTCTGGGTTCACGTCCGCCCAGGGACCTGGAGCAGAGCGGCCCGCAAACTTCACCACGGTGCTCCTTTTGAAGCTGGGATTTAACAGCAGTGTTCAGGTGCCTCTTCTGTATTCTGAGGAGCCCTGGTGCCCTGAGGGCCTTAAAGCTGTTGCATCTAATTTAATCTCTCTCCAGTAACAGCGCTCCACTTGCCATTCCATTTTATGGGTCATTTCTTGAATGAGATGAGTCCATCTCCCAACTCGCCGTTTCTCCAATCCCAAAATGCAATTGGGGGGGGGGGGGGCAGACCGCGGAAGGAAAGTCTGGGGTGAGTCACATACAACTAGTAGGGAGCTTATTAAATGCTGTATTTGAAGTGCTAAGAGTCCAGGTACAGAGAGGATTGGACATTCAGGTCATTTCCCTGGATGGTCTGGTGGTCTGGGAAATTGGACATGGGGGGGCATGAAGCTCCCTGAGAGACTGCCCCCTGTGGGGCTGGATGAGGACACACAGAATCTTTAGCTGTTCAGCACTCAGCATCAGCTTGGATAGGGATTCTGCCCTTTTGGGGGCGGGGTTATTCCCCTAGTGTTTGCTTTCCCGGCAATTTGATTGGCCGATGCGAGACAAATGCTTGCTGCATCAGTGCTAAGCTCTGGGCTTTGCTGATGAAAGTGTGTGAAATGGGGGGGGGGAAGGCAAATTAAGTTCGGCGCTTCCCCGCAAGATGGGCGCCTTTGCCCTCACAACTCTGTGCGTGCTCTGATTTCCAGATGTTTCCGATTCCGTTAAAATTCTGCACCCCTGTCTTTCTTGGTCTTTGTTTCAGGAACATATCGCACAGTCATTCCTTAAAATGACAGCACATGCCCCTGGCCCCCACATGTGCGGGGGGCTTCCCGGTCCGTCTCGGCTGCCCTTTGCATGCCTGCTTCTTTTAACTGCTTGATGTTTGTCCGGCAGTTCAAGGTGGGTGGCGAGTGGCACACATGGATTGACTACGACCGCTTCCAAGAACTTGTGCGTCTTCATGACGACACCAACAGCCAGACCAGCTTCTCGGCCGAGGACTACATGGCCAGGACCCCCGACTGGGCCATCTTTGGAGCCTGCGAGAGGGGATTCGACCCAGCGGACACCCGCTTTCAGCGAAAGAACAAGACCAAAGATGTGTCTGGGTGCTGATGTCAGTTTAGTGACTGATCTGTGGCCCTTTAAGTTCAAGATGAGTTTTCCTGGTATTGGAGGCCATGGGTGTGTGTGTTCTGTTTTTAATCCTGTGCTCTCCTGCCTAGGCGGCGAAGCCAATCTCCACTCTGCTTTTAAGTCGCACATCATCGTTTTCTGCTTAGATGTCACTGTCACACATCAGCCATCCCGTCTCTGCGTCCGTGCGGAACCTTTCCTGCTGGATTACCCTGCTGGGCGGGGCTCGGTGATCTCAGGGGAATCACTAAATGCTAGTGCAATTTTTACTCCCTAGACGGACTTGATTTGGCTGTTATGTGCCTTCAAATCCCCCCCCCTCTCAGCGAAGAATCTCAATACCTCCAGTGAGAACACGCTGAACTCAAAGGTCAGCAGAAGCAGCACTGGGTGTTTTTAGTCATTTCCTTGTAACTGCAGTTGTTCAAATCAAGAGTGCAGCATGTTTTAAGTGAAATAAAGTGCTGATAGTATCTCAGACTTCTGGTCCTTTTATTATGCTGTGTATGTCTGTCTGTGTGTGCATCCCCTGTAACTAGGCTCTGTGCCATTCTCTCATGCCCTGTAACTAGCCTCGGTGCCATTCTCTCGTGCCCTGTAACTAGCCTCGGTGCCATTCTCTCGTGCCCTGTAAC
>JABFEA020000039.1:20504351-20517413 GCA_019775915.2 Cyphomyrus plagiostoma | reverse complement strand
GTTGAGCATTGGGGGAGTTGAGATCTCTACCCATTTTGATTTGGCGGGGCGCCCCGGGGGGGGGGGGGGGGGCGCCCACTGGAAAGGACATCCCGGGAAGGTGTCGCACACGCACTCTCCATCGTCCCCGGATTTGCTGAATCTGAGGTTTTCTTTCTGTTAAGGCACTGCAGATTTGCAGACCTGTAAGGGCAGCCATGGAGTTGTAGTTACTTGTGGCTGGTTTCCCAAAAGGCGAGTGACGGTGGTCTTTTCTGGGACCTCGTTGGTATGTTTGAAACTCGCTTGCGCTGATGACCTCAGCAGTGTGGCGGCTTGGCCCCCCTTGCCATCTGTTCTCTTCAGTGCGTCACGGTGGCCGAGCCAGGGCGTAGAGTAGCGTCGTGGCCCCTTGTGATAAGCGGCAGCCATGGTCAGCGGCGCCGGGTCACCTGACCTGTCGCCCGTAGACTGGCCAGGCGACATTAGCGCAGACGATGACCATGGCGTGTCAGGCTAATCCCAGCTGGTGCTTATGGTCACTCAGGTCAGCCTGACCTGTCAGAGCTTTGATGTCCTCAGAGTTGTTTACTTTAATTTGGCATATCGCTGCCCCTTGGCTGTTAGCCTCTCCTGTACAAAACTGTGCTGAGGCTCCCTGTCGTGTTTGACCCCGTATATCTTAGAAACAAGCAGGATGCCTGAAAGCCAATCAGTCCTGCTGTTAATCGTTCAGTGTCAGAGGTCAGTGAACTCTAGAGGTGCATTATGGGCCATGCAATGCATGACAGTTCCTTGAGTTGTTAGTGCTGCAGACGGCAAGTATTTTCATGGGTAATTGACTCCCAAACCTTGCCGTTGTCTTGCTTTAATGCGTAATATGAATCTGCAGCTGTCAAGCAGTGAGTTGCTGATATTTACTGTGTCGCACGCATGCCACAGCTGGGGGGGGCACTAATCCATTAGTGTTTATAGAGCCATAGGCTAGCCGTCGCATGTTAGTCTGCCATGGAGGGGTGCTCTGCTCTCTGGGAGGCTTCTGAGAGGAAGGTAGTGAACAGTGTCACCCCCCGCTTGCTGTTCGGTGTGACGCATGGTGGGATTCATGACTTCTGCTGTGGCAATTAAAGCTTTGCTGCTTTTTCACTTTTTCTTCCCTCGTTTGAGGGGGTCTTTCTTGATGCGTGCCTTTAATCCCCTCCGTCAGATGGGATTATGCTGTGTCGCAGGGAATCGGGGAAGTGGCCACAGGCCAGTCTGATTTAGGATTCTTGGGCCAGTTATCCGGGCCCCTGTACGTGGGGGCTGGTTTTGTGGGGAGCAGTAAAGGAGCTTTGAGTTCATGTTATGATTTCATCTCCCCACTGAGGGGACCGGCCGCATTCCTGAACCTTCTTCTGGATGCCTGTGATGTTGGCCGGGGTTCCTGCTGGATCTTCTGTTCTGCTGGCCGCTGTTGCCCCTGACCCGCCCGCTCCCCTTCCCACCCGCTAGCCCATCCCGCCCGCTCCCTCGAACTACCTGCTCCCTGGCTAGCCGCCTGCCCTCTCTGGGGATTTGCAAATGTGTTCCGCTCTGATATAGGAGGTATAAAAATCCGAATCCCCTCCTGTCCTGCTGTCTGCCAGCATGGGACTAGGGTTTTGCCTTTGACTGAACCGTTGACGTCTCCTCTGTGGTTGAGATAAACAACCCACCTCTCTAGCGTGCTTCTTTGCCCAGGAACACGTGAAAGGTGCTGGTCTATCGGCTGTTGGTGTCCTGAGCCCGGCAGCCGTGGATGTGTCACGTGACCCAACTCCTCAATGAGGCTGCCTGTCTGCCCCTTCGCCCTCCCTGGCTATTCTGGGAACCCTGAGGGTTTGTCTAAAGATTATTAATCAGACCTGGGATGTATCCAGTAGCGTTTGTCTCTCTGTAAAGCGAGTGAGTCCCCCTCGTTTAACTCCCCGGGGATGGAATGGATGGTCGGCACTGGCTGTCTGTGAGTGACCCGTCATGCCAGGCTCTCTGTGATGTTTTTGCCATTGCATGGGTCATCCAGCTCTCGTAATTCCCCCTAATATGCAGTAGGAGGAACAAGCCAAGAATTCTCTCGTTTCTCCTGCTTTACATATTCTCTACACTGGGTCCTGTTTCCCTGAATAGTACATAAGGAAATGCAGCCTTTTTATCAACAGCTCCCAGCTTCCTCTGTGAGGTATCGATTCTGGCTGCGGTGGCTGGGTTTCCAAAGCCCCGTGGAGAGACCAGCTTTCTTTGTTTTAATTTACAGTTGAGGTTTGTTTTCATTGCTTTCCGTGCCTCTACATCTGAAGTTACAGCATCTGTGTAGTTTGTTAATGAAGGTACCAGTTAATTGACTTTTTTGCCTCACCAGTGACCCAAAGAAGAGGTCTGGGTAGACCTTTGGGAAGCTGTTTCTGCAGTAGTGGCTTTCCCGTTGCGTGGTTCCCGGAAATGGTGGTACAGGAGTTACCGCCGTCAAAACGGCGACAGCCACCGCAACGGCGCCAATAATGAAACCGTTAGGCCTCCAAATCCTGCGACCGCTTGATGATCCTAATTTAATGCGCGGATGATGCGTCAATTAAAGTGATGTCGTGCCCTAAGGGTTCTAGGTGGGTGGGTACAGTGCAGCGATGTGTTAGAGGTGAGTGTTCATGGTTCCATCTGCCTCTCCATCCTGTCTGCATGAACTCCCACCCCCAAGGAGGGCTAGCTTGCTGCAGGATGGTCTTGACCAGAGGGTGGGGCTCGGTTTCTCTTCCCTGCCCCACCCTCCCCTCCCCTCACTCCCGTCTCCCACGGCGACGCAGGGGGAAGATGCCCTTTCACCACGTGACGGCCGGCCTGCTCTACAAGGGGAACTACCTGAGCCGCTCGCTGTCAGACGGCAGCGACAGCGACCAGCTAGCCAGCATTTCCGTGGAGGAGCTCGACGGTGAGTCAGCCGCGCTGATGAAGGGCTTTCGCAAGGTCCTTTATGGCGCCCGGGACCAGAAATACGGAAACACATTTTGGGCAATTTGCTCATTATGGACTGATAAGGAAGCACGACCACAGATGGAGAAACAGTCAGTGCTGTCACCCAGACATCACAGCTGATCAGCCCCTTTACACTGGTCACGGTTTAGTCACTTTGCTTGTGATTTGGTGTTAACTGGTCCGTGATCAGTCAAACGGAACAGATCCCTGCATATCTCCTGCATGGCGAGCCGTCAAAAACAGGGATTGTTTATCAACAAGAGACCTCTTACTGTCCATAAACGGGCTTTGTGTTGACATGGTTTGTTGATACTGAGCGTGGTGGGGGGGCACTTAGGGATGAATTGGGGGGAGGGGTGTGACAGTGAAGGTCCCCGTGTTTGTGCTGGTTACCTGTTCTTGCAGCAGATAAGGATTGTGTGTCTGTGTGTGATGCAAATGTGAAGGCAATTAAAAGAAAGTGATTCTTCCTTGTCATGTGACATGAGTCATCCCAGTCGCCCCTGCCTTCCAAAGGCCGTGTAATTCGGCTCGGTTCTGTAGTCCATGTGGGACCTGCTTACGGCCCGGGTACGCTCCTCTGCTTCGCCGCGACCTGAACCAAATCCTTGTTGCTTGAGTGAGATGGGACATCCGCCTTCGTATCGGAGACGCCCTCCTAAGGGCATCGCCTGGGTCACCCAGTCTGATTGCGGTGGCAGGGAACTGCTCTCTCCAGGGGGGCCTGTAGGGGGCCCCGCTCTCCTGATAAGCACTTCACATTATATCCCAAAATATATTCAGGTCTTCCCAGCTGGCAGACCTGCATCTCCTGCGCAAACACCCACGTGTTCTCCCTTCACGGCGTAATAAGCCCAGGATTTAAAATGACGCTCTGGCATCGAGTACGATTTATAGGCGGCGGCTGACGCTAGGCGCAGGATTTCCCAGGTTACTGCGCCATGACATGAGCTCGGGTACGCTGGCGAGCCTAATGCAAACGTCCATTATGGGTCAGCGGATCCGTCGCATTTTACAGTCGACCTGGCTGACACTGAGACAGGAGTCCAGGCTGTTTGATGGAGACATTTAATGTAAGAGCACGGCTTGTTCTCCTACGTCTGCGTTTCCTGCAGCCTGCCTTACTCCCCTATGCTTCTGAGTGAGTGCGAAGCTTCTTCGTGCTTAAATAAGCCCAAACTCCCCTGTCGTGCCCCCGCTGCCTGGGACGCCGGTACTGTGGAACCTGCCCGTGCTACGCCACACGCCAACGCAGTGGAATTCTACCCTGCGCTTCACCGGGATGGGTACCCTCCCACTGGCATGGCGAACCGCTTTCGGCGGGGAACTTACTTGCGCCACTTGCTGGTCGATGGAAGAAGGTGCATCTTTCCCAGTAGGCCCCACTGCGGACAGACATGTGGTGTGAGATTCATACTTACCTGCCATTTTATAACCAGAAAGGTGTGATTTTTAATCCCATAAACACCAACAGGAAGTGGAGCTGATGCTCCATTATGCAGCTGTGATTATTTTTGCCATTATTCCCAGATTACTGCCACTTTACGACATACAAAGTTTTTTACAATTCATAATTTATGCTTCATGAAGCCTTCTGAAGTCACAGGCCAACTGGATTAAATGTTTCTTTATTAAAATGTGACAAATGACCAAAAAGTAATTATTGTTCTCTAACCTTGGAAGTACAGTTGGGTGAAAGGTTAATTCAACTGACAGTCGCTCTTTTCTGTGATCTCACTTACGCTGCAGTGCCGACATATTGCTGCTGTATTGATCAGCACTCCATTAATTTGGAAAAATAAAAAGTGGATTCAGCTTCCGGACGTGTTGTCAATTCATTATTGACGGTCTTACAGCTGCCGGCTGATGTTATATTTTGCTGTCAGTCTTAATTAAGCAACTGCTTAATGTTTGGCACACAGTGAGTCTAGCCGCCCTGTAATCTGTCGAAACGTCATGCTTTCCTGAAAAGCATTTCAGTAACAATGCTTTACAGCTGGCTGTGTATGTGTGTGCATGTTTCTGTGTGTGCGTGTGCATGTGTGTGTATGTTTATGTGTGTGTAAATGTGTGTATAAGTGTATATGTTTCTATATGTGCATGCGCGTGTATGTTTATGTGTGTTTCTGTGTGTGTATGTTTGTGTGTGTGTGTGTAAGTGCGTATGTGTGTGTGTGTGTAAGTGCGTATGTGTGTGTGTGTTTATGTTTCTGTGTGTGCATGTGTGTGTAAGTGCGTGTATGTGAGTGGATGTTGGTGTGCGTGTATGTTTCTGTGTGTAAGTGCGTGCATGTGTGTGTATGTTTCTGTGTGTGTAAGTGCGTGCATGTGTGTGTATGTTTGTGTGTGTCTGTGTGTGTAGGTTTATGTGTGTGTATGTTTGTGTGTGTTTCTGTGTGTTTATGTTTATGTGTGTGTATGTTTGTGTGTGTCTGTGTGTGTAGGTTTATGTGTGTGTATGTTTGTGTGTGTTTCTGTGTGTTTATGTTTATGTGTGTGTATGTTTCTGTGTGTCTGTGTGTGTAGGTTTATGTGTGTTTATGTTTCTGTGTGTGTTTCTGTGTGTGTATCTAGTCTCTCTCTGCTCTTTGGTGCTTCACACTGGCACTGCGCTGTGCTGCAGCCTGCAGTCACGGTGACATTTCTAGCTCAGTCTGCATTCGGCTGCCTCTCCCTGCACCCTTAGCCTTCACCCTTCTGACATCAGTGTCTCCTTTAAAGACGCTCCCCCCCGGTGGGTCTCCGTCGCAGCAGAAGGGGAGTCGTCTGGTGCCCCAAATGGCCCGAGATGTCAGCTGGCATCCTCGCAGACGTGTGACGCTTGTCAGGAGTGGTGACATTTCTCCGGGTGATGATGTAACTCCGGCTGTTTAGTTCTGCTGCGGCATTTGGACGCCAGGATTCCTCACGTTTACATTTTCCTCCTTTTTCTCTCTCTCACCCTCTTTCTCCTCCTGTGAATGGTAGACTTGCCTATTTTTAATCTGGGGGAGGTTGGGGGGCACAAAAGGCAGCAGAGAGCTGGGGCTGGAGGGTAAATGTGAGCCTGGGGTAGATAAATCCCACATTTCACGAGGCATTGTGGAGATGCTGAGGTGAACACCGGCTTTCTTCTCTCTGCAGAAATCCGGGAAGCGTTCCGAGTGCTGGACCGCGATGGCAACGGCTTCATCTCCAAGCAGGAGTTGGGAATGGCCATGCGCTCCCTGGGATACATGCCCAGTGAGGTGGAGCTTGCCATCATCATGCAGCGGCTGGACATGGATGGTGAGTCTGTGCGCCTGCCCTGCATGCGCAAACACTCCACTGACATGGTCATGGATAGTGAGTCTGTGCGCCTGCCCTGCATGCGCAGACACTCTGCAGACATGGTCATGGATAGTGAGTCTGTGCGCCTGCCCTGCATGCGCAGACACTCTGCAGACATGGTCATGGGTGGTGTCTGTACGCCTGGCCTGCATGCGCAAGACACTCTGCAGAAATGGTCATGGGTGGTGAGTCTGATATTAGATTAGATATTAGATATTTGCAGCCTCTGGTATTCTTACTGATATCATATGTCTTTGCAGCCTCTGGTATCCTTACTGATATCACATGTCTTTGCAGCCTCTGGTATCCTTACTGATACCATATGTCTTTGCAGCCTCTGGTATCCTTACTGATATCATATGTCTTTGCAGCCTCTGGTATTCTTACTGATACCATATGTCTTTGCAGCCTCTGGTATCCTTACTGATATCATATGTCTTTGCAGCCTCTGGTATCCTTACTGATATCATATGTCTTTGCAGCCTCTGGTATCCTTACTGATATCATATGTCTTTGCAGCCTCTGATATCCTTACTGATACCATATGTCTTTGCAGCCTCTGGTATCTTTACTGATATCACATGTCTTTGCAAACTCCAATATCCTTAGATAAACTCAGATATCAGATATCTTTAGAAACTCTGATAACCTTCCTGATATCGGATATCCCTACAAACGCCTATATCTATACTGATATCAGATGTCCTTGCAAACTCCGATATCCTTCCTGATTTCAGATGTCCTTGCAAACCGCAAGATATGCAAAATCGTTTAATTCATGAATTTAATTAATTCAGGATTACCTGTCACTTTTATTTCAAGACACTTATTTTTATTTTTTCTACAGTTTGGCAAGACTAGCAAGCAAGTGTTAATAATAAGTGTGCAATAGCTGGACCTTCCTGGGACCTGAACACACTGTGAGATGTATATTTTTACGCTAGCCAGACTGACTGGCTCTGTCTTGAGGTGTAATAAGCATGTTTATTTTTGCCATGCGTCTCGGTGAATGTGTGTCTCAGCGAAACTGGCCAGGACCGTCGGCGTGTTACTGGCGCTCAGAGATGCACAATCGCTTCTCCCCCCGACGAAAACAGCCTCTTCCCCAGCATCGCGCCTGGGTCCTGTGGCGGTTTGTAACCCTATGCCGAAGGGTGACACTGATTTGCTATTGAAATGCAGAGACTTTGCTTTCCTCCAGGGAGACAAAAGGTCTGGGGGGGGCAGTTTGCATTGAGCTGTTAAACACAGACCTTAATGGCTGGCTTTAGTTTGAGTGAAAAAAAATGGAAAGGTGATGGGAAAACAGGATGAATTTCATATTGAATGTTGTGCAGTTCCGAGTGAGGGGGTTTTGTGGAAACGGGGTTGGAGTTTTATTATATTGTGTTGCTGACACTATTTTCAGAGTGTTTGGGTTAGTGTGGTGACTCTAAGTGGGAGGTAGAGAGAGACTCCGGCACAGAGGCCGCCATTCTGCCAGAGGAGCATAGTCGGCCTACGCATTTGCTGACTCTGTCTGAGGCAGTTTGGGCAGCATTAGTGGAGGGGGCTCGTTCACACTGGGGCGTGATGAGCCCCCCTCCCCACTCTGTCTAGTTAGTCACCTCTCCACAGGGGCCTGCTCCAGTGATTACTGCCCGACTGGAGGAGTGTTAGCCCCCGAAAATTGACTCTGCTTGTACACATTTACACTCTGTGTCTTCGCTGAGATGACTTTTAAATGGCTGTATTTTTTACAGAGTCCCTTGGGATCTGCTGTCGAGAACTTGAACCAACAGCCTTCACGTCATTAGTTCATGTGCACTGGCGGCATGCACGTTTGCTTGTGTTTCATTGACTCACACTCAGTCCATCTTCTTTAATTCATGCTGAGTCCCAACTGAAGGTCTAACTGGACCATAAAGACGTGACATATGAAGGGTTCAAACCGATCATCGACATCGGACAGTTCATCCCGGCTTGAATGGGGCGTAATCCCCATTAGCGTTTAGCCTGATCACCTCAATGAGCTGTCTCTTTTATTGTTCGACAGGCCCAGTTTACCTGTGAAATTATATTTCCACAGCTGTCCTCGCAGATGCCTTTTGGGTCCTTGCAAAATGTCAGCCCCCACAGCGGTACAGTTGCTTCACAGAATTCTGACAGGCCTGGTGCTGTTTCAGAATGAATGGCTATGCCAGTGTGGGTGTGGGTGCCGATGTGGGTGCGGGTGCCGGTGTGGGTGCGGGTGCCGGTGTGGGTGTGGATGCGGGTGCCGGTGTGGATGCGGGTGCCGGTGTGGGTGTGGGTGCTGGTACGGGTGCCAGTGAGGGTGTGGATGCGGGTGCCGATGCGGGTGCCGGTGCCGATGTGGGTGCGGGTGCCGGTGCCGATGTGGATGCGGGTGCCGATGTGGGTGTGGATGCGGGTGCCGATGTGGGTGTGGATGCAGGTGCCTATGTGGGTGCGGGTGCCGGGTGTGGGTGTGGGTGCGGGTGCCGGTACAGGTGCCAGTGAGGGTGTGGATGTGGGTGCGGGTGCCGGTGTGGGTGTGGGTGCGGGTGCCGATGTGGGTGTGGGTGCAATGCAGGGTGGTCTGTGGAGATGAGCACTGATTCGGTAAGACTAGGGGAGATTGCTCGCGGGGGCGTGGGGGGGATTGGGTCGGTTTTGTTGCATAATTCATTAGCGAGCCCCTGGCGTCTACAGTGTTCCTGCTGCCTTGGGGACAGACTCACGTATTGGTTACTGGCCTGCATTCTGCTGCATTCCGCTTCACATCCCCTTGGCTCCAATCCTGCACCGTGTGCCCTGCGGCTTCCAAAGTGCCGTTTAATTCGCACCGACTCTTACCTGTTAAGTCAGGTGAGCTTGCTTATTACACAAATAATTGCCCCATTGGGGAAATTACGAGCCATGCCTCTTGGCTGGATTTTGACTGGTGTTGGCAGGGGATTTGGGTCACTGGACGTGGAATAAATAACAGCACATTAGAATATGCTTTGGTAACGGGGGCAGCGGAAAGGCGTCAGATGACCTTTTCCTGGGAATGATCCTGTTCTCCATTTCAGGCGACGGCCAGGTGGACTTTGACGAGTTCATGACAATACTGGGACCCAAGTTGCTGTCGTCGGAGACGCGAGAGGGCTTCCTTGGAAATACGATAGACAGCATATTCTGGCAGGTAAGAGACATAAGTCCCGCTAAGTTGACGCTGACGCTGGTCCAGACAAGCGGCCCCGGCTGAGCACAGTGGAGCAGACGCTCCTGATTTCCGAGGAGAAGCGGGCTCCTCTCTGATCCTGATGCCAGCTGGCTGCTCCTGCGGGCTCCGCTCGCATTTGGTTAGACCTCAGGCTGACCGCGGCGCTGGAAATCCACGGCATGGTCAAAGGGGGTGGAGAGCTTTAGGCCCGCCGCCAAAGCAGGCGTCGGCTGTATGAGCTCAGATGTACAGACGTGAGATATGCTTCCAGGTGCTGGATTCTCGGGCATCACTCCATATGACGCTTAGTGAAATCCACATTGTGCCATGTGTGAGAAAGCGGCTTCGTTCACTAGCTTATGTTTTATAAATCTCCTTCCCAACCCTAGGAAGGCTTTGCTGTTAAATATTTATTTCCTCACCACAATCCACCCCCAATCAGAGGTGACACTCAGCACATTTAATAATCAACACAGCTCTGAATTGCTGATATCAGACAGCAAATCTCTGTATTATCTGACATCAGGACCTCTGGCTGCCTCTCTTTATAGTTTGCTACAGTAAACACTGTAGATCACACTGTAAGAGGTCGGGTCCAGCTCGTTTTCGCCCAAGCAGATTGCTGATGAGAGCCTCCACCTCTGTATCTTTGCATAACCTGCATGCAGATGAAAAGCTGCATTTTCTGCGTGGAGCCACCATTTCTGCAGTCTCCTTCGCGTCTCCAAAGGCAGCGCCACGCTCCTCTGGATGGTGCCCCCCCACGCCCGCGTCCTCGCTCTGCCCTCAGGGGGCCTGCCGCCTCTCCCCTCCCCTCTCCTCCCCTCCGCTCGTCCCTCGTTCATTTGCTCCGCCGTCTCCCCGCTTAGCAGAAGTTCACATCAAACGGAGCGAGGAGCTCACTGACACTCATCTCGGTGTGTTAATTACAACTCCTAATCAGTTCCAGAATGGAGCAGCGTGCTGTTTGCGTAATGAGATGATGATGATGCTCCGTGAAGGGAAGCTGNNNCCCCCCCCCCCCCCCCCCCCCCCCCCCCCCCCCCCCCCCCCCCCCCCCCCCCCCGAGTGGCTGCGGCTTTGATCTTAAGTTCACCGGAGCCCATGTGAAGAGAATGGAAAACACAAGTCAGCTGACAAGAATTAAGAGGATGCTTTCACTTCTCTGGGTCACCCTTCGATGTTCGTGCTGCATCGGTCTTGTTCCCTCTGTACCTCAATTACATCCCACTTTTACTTTGGCCCTGCTCCTAGGCTGACTCGAGATGCCTTCACCTGCCGACAAACACATTCTGCAGATTCAGTGTCACCCCCTAGTGGTGACTTTTGTGGCAGTTACAATAATATCTTTGAACTTTGTGATCATTCTACAGAGACCTGCTTTGATCTTCTTTAGAGGATACGGGGAGCTAATTGATGTAACTCTTTGTAACACGTGCTGTAGGGCTTGTGTTTGAATCCCTGACACCATGGTACCACTTCACTGTATGGTTTAATTGGCCTTATAAATTGTGTGAACAGTATTAAATGAATTCGTGAGAGACTCAGTGCTTTAATTGCAGTTCAATTATGTATACAGTGAAATAATGTAATACCGTTTCCTATGATATATAATGATAATAATATACTGCGGTATGGTACACTACATATGTTTTTAAGGTAGTGTATGAAATGAAACAGCAAAAAGAAAGGCTTGTGTTATTGCAATGATCATTCATGCTTGTGTCAATAAGTCTGCATTTCAGGCGAGCGGGTTCCCCGCATATGATGATGAGCAGTGTAAATTATCCCTCATTATTCATGCATGGGATTTTTCTGGGGCTATAACACCATCTTGCAATATTTAAATCAGTAATGTGTCATTTGTAGCTGGCCTATTTCTTATTAAAGAGTCTGTCTGAATCCTGGTGGGGGGGATTGTCGTAGGGCACGGTCCCCGCTGGCGCGAGGAGGGTGCATGCTGGCCGTCGCTGGTGAAGTGTGATTTATTATTATTATTTATTAGGCCGAAACCATAACCCTAACCCGACACCGGTAACCCTAACCCGACACCGGTAACCCTAACCCGACACCGGTAACCCTAACCCTAACCCGAGACAAGTAACCCTAACCCGACACCGGTAACCCTAACTCGACACCAGTAACCCTAACCCGACACCGTTAACCTTAACCCGACACCGGTAATCCTAACCCTAACCCGACACCGGTAATCCTAACCCTAACCCAACACCGGTAACCCTAACCCGACACCGGTAACCCTAACCCGACACCGGTAACCCTAACCCGACACCAGTAACCCTAACCCGACACTGGTAACCCTAACCCTTCCTCTGCGGATTCGCCTCCTTTGGCTCCCAGGTTACTTGAATCTCTGGGTCTCTCTTCACTCCAGAGGGATTTGAGCGGGGCAGACCACTGTGTGTGTGTGCCCAGCACAGACGTCGCCCAGCACAGACATCGCAAAGGTCCAGCTTCCTGGGCACTGGAAATGCTGCTGTTCGGCCCGCGTTGATACCTTCTACTGCACGCTGCCTTGTGTTTAGGTGATAAAGGTGGGGGGGGAGGCAGAAAAGCCATCCTTTCATCCTGAGCACCTTGACACCCCACGATTGTGATAGACGTCAGTTTGAAGTATCTTCAAAGCTTCTGCTCCTGAGCTGTGTGGTGGGGCGACTCTATCTTGCTAATGTGGGGTTTTAAATTGATGCATAGTTGAGCTCTTTCCAAAGGCACCTTGAGATGCTCGACATGTCAAATGCCAAAAGATGGAGGGGGAGAGCAGTGGGGGGGCATTCTAGGGGGGCAAAGCCAGCTGACGAGTTGGTCGCCCTCCTCACCTGTGCTGTTTCGCTGACACGTGAGATCACTCCTCTCGGCCATTTCGCTGCTAGACCCCTCTTCGCTCCCGCACCCAAAGGCACTCTCTGTCCCCTCTTCCCATCCACCCAGAACCGGCGCATGCAACTGGGCCGAGTCCTGATCCCAAGAAGCCCATTTGATTTTCTCTTGGGCAGAATAGCTGAATCCTTTCATAACACTGTGTGTTGTTGTGAACAATTAGCTTTTTTGTGCAAAACAATGTTGTTTTCCACCAATGTGCAACGTTTCAGGAACATGGCACATAATAAACTGCTGGCTGTCCCTGGCTTACCCACGCAGTACACACCCCCGGCCACCGGGTGGCTGATTTTCTTATGCTATAGAGCCACTTGGTGTCTATGAAGCCCCGTAAATCTCAGCTTTTTGAATAAGATCCATTAATCTTTAATTTCCAGTCCTTTGTTATGGGGGTTTTCTGTATGCCATTTTTCACCAAATCAAATTCGCTGAATAATGCATGTGGCGCATTGATTTTTCTTTTTCTTTCGTTTTTTTTTTTTTTTTTACACGCTCTGAAAACGTCCGTCTTCCCTGTCAGAAATGCAGACGTTTTGTCTTGCAGTCAATTGAACTTCCATTGCAACCGCTGATGGCGCCCCTGCATGCCGCTGCATCCACAGCGGAGAGATTGAACTCCTGGGGGGGGGGGGGGGGGGGGGGTTAACGTACCCCGCCCCGGAGTTAAAAAAATAAAAATTAAATAACATTGGGGGGTTTGT
>JABFEA020000039.1:20478407-20498862 GCA_019775915.2 Cyphomyrus plagiostoma | reverse complement strand
CCCCCCCCCCCCCCCCCCCCCCCCCCCCCCCCCCCCCCCCCCCCCCCCCCCCCCCCCCCCCCCCCCCCCCCGGGCGTCTCGGGGGGTGTGTGTGTCTCTGGTCTCCTCCTCAGGCATGTCAGGGTCTTCCAGGACCGTCCTCTACTGTCTTAACTCTCCCTTGAACAGCCTAGATACTTAAACAAAGTAAATCATTTATCAACCGGGAGACACATGAATGAATGTGGCGGACGGACTCGGCTGGGGGCCTTGGCTGGGGGCCCCTGGCTTCTCTGAAGGTCATACTTTCTGCAGAATGAAAGGCTCTGTAGCAACCCAGGACCTTGACACGCCCCCGTCTCAAGCCAGCTTATTTCCTGCGGATTTTCAGGCAGGAGCACAGAGACCCCACTGTGCCTCATCTGCTGGCATCTAACCCTGCGTGTCCAGCCTGCGGTGTCCAGCCTGTTTATGTCACTCCCGTGTTTAGCTCTGCCTGCCTCTATATGCCTTAACATTGATTTAATGATTCTATACATTTCTTTTGTGTATTTCTCTATTCATTGTTGTGGCGTGTAGCAGTATCACTTCATGTCACATGATCCATGCTCTTACCTGGGTAATGTCCACTTTCTCTGTCCCCTGTCCCTTGTCCCTTGGCCTACATGCTGGCTCTCCTTTGACTGAGAGAGACACCCCTGTAATGTCAGTCTGAGACTCCCTCATTCAGTGTCGTTAAATGCTCTGAGGTTCCCGCCGTCTCTGCTGTGTAAGGAATCCTCTTGGATTTATCTCTCCATTATTAACCCCCTGTGGCATGTTGGCTTTTTTGCCGTTTGCTTTGAAGGAGATAATTGTGGCATTTTAATGCTGCTTCATTTGATATTACCTACCAATAAATTCTTAAGATGGATGATAAGGTGGTTAGGCCTGAATAAATTAATATGCTCTGTGGTAATAATTCACCTTAAGTGGTTTTCTTGGAAGGAAACAAAATCACTGAAGCATTTGTCTGAGACTTTGGTTGCGGTCGTATTCCTGGCCGCATATTTCGGAGTTCTGGCAGATGTGTTGGCTGATATTGAGTTTTTTTTATGTACTTTTTTTTTCCTCTTGTGCAAGTTGAGGCTGTCCCCAACCTTTTATGGTGCGGGCTCCACTGTGCAGCAGCGCAGACACACGGGATATGGCTCTAGGCTCAACGCAGCGACTGCGCAGCTCGACATATGAGTTTGGACAGCAGCTGGAAGATTGCCACAGGCCTTCCGATAAAACGAAAGACAGAAATAAGCCAAACCTATATGGCCTGGTTTCACTGCTGCTATTCAGAGTCCATGAAGAACTCTGTTGTGGTGGAAGGGAGTTCTGGAAGTGGGCTGAGGACTCTGGAGAATGAATAAGACCCTGTAATGCTGGTGAAGTCCTTCACGCAGGTACTTGCTGGAGTGACATAACTGGCAGAGGCCGGGAGACGTCCTTGTTTACAAACACTGGAAGATCGTTCTTTATTTCAGTAGCCTTTGCCTTAAAGTCTGGAAGTCAGGATGTCTCGGTGTCTTATCCAAATCCCTTTTGAACTGCACATTTACTCAAAACTGAAAGATATTTGAAAGTATAGAAACTGAATATTTCCCAGAACACTCTATACTTATATATTCCTTTGACAAATAATATTGTATCTTTTATTGTATCTTTTATTGTATATATAAAAGTGAAGCCGTAGGCTGGAGTGTGACAGTGCTGAATTCACCCCCCTTGTGCTGTCTGCTACTTACTGGGCTTGGCGACTGTAATGTCAGGCTTAGTGAACCAGAAGAAAAGTCAGACCTGTTTAAGTTGAGCAGTATCAGTGATTAATCCATGCTTCCCTCTGGACAACTGCCGCCTGCCAAGCGAGAGCTGTAAATTGAAGTTTTGTTTCTTCAAGCGTAGTAAATATTTAAACGACAAAAAAAAGCGGATAGTAATTTGTTCCCCAGGGTGACCCAGGGACGGGCCCTGCCGCTTGGGGCAGAAAGCCGTGGACATTTCTGGAAACTTGTCTGAGGCTCTCTGTGTTTCAGGAAGCGGATGGATCCCAAAATAAACAGAAAGCCAGAGAACATCCCTCCATATCAGGCGCCATCCTCGCTCATTCTCTGGGCTAATAAATCATTCAGGAGAGACAAGCGCATGCCTGCAGCTCTCCGTGCCTGCGTGTGGCACCGTGCCAGCACTGGCTATCCCTGGTGAGTGGGTCACCCGCGTATTAATTCTGGGCTCCATCTCGCTCACAGTTCGACATGCAGCGGATAACGCTGGAGGAGCTGAAGCATGTCCTGTTCCACGCATTCCGCGACCACCTCACGATGAAGGACATTGAGAACATCATCATCACCGAGGAAGAGAGCCTGAACGAGAACTCTGGGGGCTGCCAGACGGAGTTCGAGGGGGGTGAGTGTGGCCAATCTTGGGAAGTACCAGCCAAGGTCTGATGTCTGTCACTGGCCCCCATCACTGCAGCTCACCCTGGTGATGTGGTGACAGTGACGTCATGCACCAGTGTGATGTCTCACCATAACCTCACTACTAATCCTGCCCTCACTGTAAGATCTGAGGGAAAATCTGATTATGTCATAATGGTTGTTATGATGTCATAATGGTTGTTATGATGCTGTCAAGCTGACTTTATGTTGATTTTGAGCAGGTCCTCGGCTCAGCATATATGATGACTACCTCACTGCTGCACATCTGGGCTGCGGCTTGAGGTTGGGCTCCACTGCGGGGCATGGATGTCCTGGCAGATTCAGGGGCCCTCGTATATGTAAAGTTGGGCGGGGGAGGTCTAAGGCGACGTCTTGTCAGGGGGCCTGGAAATTCCAGTGGCGCCTCTGATAATGGCCAGTATTTAGATGGGAGACCAACTGGGAAAGCTAGGTTGCTGCTGGAAGAGGTGTTAGTGTGGCCAACAGGTCAGACCATCCTGTGGTCAGTGTAGATTCCAGGGCAGTGATGGGGACACTGTGCTGTAAAAATGGTGCCGTCCTTTGGATGGGACGTAAAACCGAGGTCCCGACTCTCTGAGGTCATAAAAGATCCCTGGGCATCTTACCAAAGAGTAGGCGTGGTACTCCGATGTCCTGCCTAAAATTACCCACTATGCCCCTATCAAATCTGGCCTCCTAACCATCCCCTGTATCTAATTGGTGAATTCTCTCCTGCCTATTCACCACGTCAGCTGCCAACGTACTGGGGTAGAATGGCTGCCATCACATCACCCAGGTGGGGGCTACACAGTGGTGTTGGATGAAATTGGCTCCCCATTGGTTCTGTTAAGCGCTTTGGGTGTCTTGAAAAGTGCTATATAAGTGTAACAGTCATTCATTAACTCACCCAAATGACAAGGCGGAAGGTTTTAACACGTCCTGCAAGTGCTGTCCGCACACCCGTAATTCGCAGGCCGCAACACTAACGTAACGCCGCATCAATGCTGCATTAACCGTGCTGTAACGCCCAGGAAGTCCCAGTAACAGCAGTAACTCAGACCGCATTCACGCTCTCTACGTCAGCACTAACCAGCAGGAACAAAGCCTTGCTACCGGGACAGAGACTGTTCCTATTTCCTTGTCTTTCCATGAATTATTTATCATCCGGTCTGAATAAAAATGATAATGTCATACGTAATTATTCTGAAATCCACGGGCTGTTCATGCATCTCAGCGCGTGCTGTCTTTGGAGAAGGTGCTTTCATGTTTTTAACATCCTTGACAAGCACTCGCTGCAGGAAATCGAGTGGAGTGAAAATTAATACTATTTAACATGACTGGCTGTAAACAAGGGATGTTAGGTGGAGAGCAGCCGGCTTGGCCTCTTGTCATGAATAAATTGGTGTGGCTTTGAATGTTGATGGGTGTTCCGAGTGAAGACCCCGCTGATGTTTATAGGGTTTAGCAAGAAGGCAAGCCAGTGCTTGTCTGAGGGTTTTGTTTTGCCTGGGAATAGTATTGTGACTGCTGGCGTCCATCACACTAGAGTTGAGGCCGGAACAGAGTGTGGGGGAGTGGGTCATGTGCAGAAAATGAGGAGAATCTGGCAGAGGTGGTGCTGGGGTCAGAGCTGACCTGGGGAGCTGACTTGGTTTGGCACCAGCTGACCCAATGCGGCTCTGCCACCACGCCGGCTGGAATTCTACTGAAGCAGATTCCAGTTCGAATCACTGCTGCAAGGCTGGGTCAGGTCAGCTACATCACTTCTCTCCAGCACTGCCTGGTCCCTCCCGGGACTCAAACCTGCAACCATCTGGTGCACTTTAGTGCTTATTAAATGCTACCTGCTCCCAGCACTGCTTGCACCAAAAATATTCCCACATAAGATCCACTCCCTAGGAAAGGATGGTTCATTCACAACAAAAGGTCTATGATAATTCTTTTATGACATTGGAAATGTGTCATAATTTTTTTTTACACCTGGTGAATATTGACAGACCTCATCAGTGCTGACAACTTAATCTCCTTTAATGTTACATAATTACATTCTTGGTTTCCGGAAGGGATCCTCAGGTAGGCTCCGTACCTACAGATGTTCTGCTGAGCTCCTCATGTCTCTTTCCGTTCTCCTGTCTCTGATGCAGTCCACCCCAAGAAGAAGAACAGGCAGACGTGTGTTCGCAAGAGCCTGATCTGCGCCTTTGCCATGGCCTTCATCATCAGCGTCATGCTCATCGCGGCCAATCAGATGCTGCGGAACGGCATGGAGTAGCCAGTCAAGCCACACCCACTAACCCCCCCCCCCCCCACTGTGAGCGGGAGAACAACCTGCATGTGCATGCCAGTGGGTGATGTCATTTCCTGTTTTCTTAAAAAACCTCTGAAATTACCGACAAAAAAAAGAAAATCAAACCCACCTCACAATAAAGACGACGGACTGTGAGGATGAAACTTGAGCGGCACACATGTCTTGCAAGACTGAAGCCAGCAGGGGGCCTCGTTCGGGGTCTCCCCTCCATCTCTCTGGCAGGGACATTCAAGGGCTGACCTATCCTGTATCACACTAATGCAATAACGTGCAGGAGTCCGGAATGCTCTCTGAGCTGGGGGCCTGAGCTAAGGCGTCCCGCCCAACGCCTGTCAGTCCTGCACCTGCTCTGTGTGCGCTGGGAGCTCTCGCAAAGTGCTTAATTAGTTCCACATTTTCTTGGCATTTTTAAGTGATGCCATAATTCGGGGCAGCACTGGAGGCGGGGGTATTTGTATGTGGTGGGGTTTCAGAGTAAGGTAACAATAGTAAGGTCTGACTGGACCCAGTAAGTGGGAGCAGCTGCCCAGCCGAGCTCCGCGCTTTGGGCCCGGACAGCTTCTGTGGGATGAGCGATTCTGCACCATGTCTCTCTGTCACTGTGTTGCATCATTTGTTTTATCAGGGATTTTCTGTTTCACAGCCGATTATGAAACGATTACACTGTACAAAACCAGCCATTACAAACAGACACACTGCCAGGTGAAGCCAGCGGCCGTGTTTGTCTGTGTCCACGCTGGAGGTGTCCTTTGGGAGGCCGCCATGCACGCCTGTGCGCGTTGTAGTGCCATCTCTGGAGCGTGGCTGCAGCGTCTGACCTCGGTTTTGCTGTCCTATTGTGAGCTGACGTTCCCCTGAATCCCCCCCCCACACACACACACACACACTATTTGCTTGGCCCTGCAGTCTAGATCTGTAGCCCTCCTGACCAAACTCGCCCCCCACTACTAGTGACAGTGCCACGCCCACAGGTAGCTCAGTTGGCCACGCCCACAGGTAGCTCAGCTGGCCACGCCCACAGGTACCTGTGGCGCAGTTGGCCACGCCCCTTTAGCACACTGAGATCTATTCCCATTCCTCCACTCGGAAAAAGCCTTGCTATCCAACTCATTCATTAAATCACATGGCCACCATTTATGAGTGTCTCTCCATTTAAATCACTCTGGCTGATTGGCTGGATGGATCAAGGCCGCCGGCCACATCCCCTCATGCTCCCAGCAGTCTATGCAGCTGGGGTCAAACCATGGTAGCTGTAGCTTGTGGTGTTTTGGGACAGGATGACAGCTTTTACACAGAGAAGTGAGAAGATGCTGCTAGAAGGAGGACCGATGCTAGGCAAAATAAGATGAGGGGCACGGGACGGACTAACCCCCCCCCCGAAAGTGGCCCCGGCAACGAGAAGGCGCCATGGTAACCTGTCATCCGGGGCGATTTGCACTTCGGAACTCCTGTACACACTCCTGTTAGTTATGCACATTTAACCACCTTAAGTTTTCTATGGACTGCTTTAAATCCAGTGCATGCACAGTGAAATATCCTGTAAATAACCCCCCTGTTATAATCATTGTGTCCAGTCTGCGGGGACGGCGATTTCTGTGCATATTGTATGTCTTTCCCTCCAGCCACAACCAAAGTGGCGTTCCCCACGTCTTCTCGCAAGTCATAAGCATTCAACAGAAGGTATTAAACACAAACCGTACCACATGCAGTGAGAGGGTGCTGTGAAAAGGCAGCGTCAATTACTGCGTGCGTGCGTGAGTGTGCGCGTCTCTACCAGGCTACGCGAACAGCTCGGGTACTTACAGTTGTGAAAAGACCCCATCTAGTGGTTGGATCGGGAATTATCGCTCGTGTCTCGCTGCTGCTGTCCTTGTCAGTGTAATAAGTGTTGTGGTATTGCAAAATGTGCACTGTACGTTCATTAAATGTCAATTTCACTTAATGGTATGAAGGCCTGAGGGTGGCTGAGAACAAAACCAATATAAGAAAATTATTTCCCCTTCTAATAAAACAGAATGTATTTAATATTGAATGGGTAAAATGATTTAGATACAATTTTCTAATATATATTCAGTTATTGTAAGGTATTGACTCTTCTGGTAACACTGATCATTTCTAGAGCTATTGATTTACTTGGGTAAATATGAGGGGATGAAAGTGAGAGTTTCCCTTTAGTGATCCTTATTTAAACACCGGTTACAGAGGTTTGAATGCGTGTGCCCGAATATCTCGCCATCTGTTGAAGGCTTGTGATTTACAATGCAGTTCTATTGCTGCCGTGGTAATACTGGGCCTATAAAACCAATCTGCAAAAATTCAAAACATTATTTTTCTATGCTGCTAACTAATATTTTCACCGAGGAAAGAAAATATATGTAAATAGCTGACTTGTTACGAAAAGATTTTTTAAATTTATTATTATGCATTTAAGTTAACATTAAGATAATTGTATTGTAATGTGCTTTTACCCTGGTAACATGCTACGAATTTAACTTAAAAGGAAAAAACCCTGGGAAGATTCATAATGGTTTACCTCCTAATCGTTCACCTGTCTATAATTTTCCACCATTATATTTATCACGCTTTCATGGAGACGTCATTCTGTGTTTAACTTCTTTCCGAATCAGCAGGGACGGTAAATCCTGAGCCAGCCGCCTCACAATGAACTTCGATGAACTTCCTCCAAAATCCATTGTCAAAGGAAATGCGGAAAACAGCAAGCAGTCTTATTTAAACTTCTGTAGCACGGTGGTTAAACTTCATATGTGTATAAACATTTGTACATTCTCGGCATACAAAAATATTGACATATAAATATATGTAAACAGCATGCAGATTGTACACATGTAGAGAAACATATAGAGATTGTTCTATAAGAAGTTATGAAAAAGGTTACTGTAAATATTGAATTCTGTACAAAAAACAATGGAATCATTTATGCAATAAAATCCTTTTGTAATGCTATTTGTGCACATTATCCCTGACTCTGCTACCTGGAGAAGAGTGACGCTTTATCTGAGTCTGCAGCTTCTGAGCATTTGTTGATTGTACCCCGAACGAGTACACAGCTCAGGTGATGGACTCCCGGTTGAACCCGATTGCTGTTTCAGCTCAAGCCGGATTGGCTGGCAGGTGAGAGGGGGCGGCACCTGTGGCAGAGGCTGCTCACGCTGCCTACAGGCTTTAGTTTTGCTGCGGTTCCTTCTGTTTGATGCTTGTTTTTCTTGCGGTTTAACTCCTTCCTTCGTGCGTTTGGTTAAATGGTCCTGAAAGGCGTGTTATACTACACGTGTCAATATTGTCTTTTTGGTTTTGGTCAAACGCACCCGGCCCATGGCAACGTCCTGCCTCCGCATGGCTCTGCACCTGCAAGCTGCCTCCACAGTCGTCCTAATTGGCGTTCCCCTGCAGACTAGGTGTTAAAAACCAGCTGGAAGCTGCAGACCAGCTGGGAAGGTCTGCGGCTCAAGCCGTTCCTCTTCTCTGTTTGCCATGTGCCCCTCTCTCTATGAGCGAGCTCAAACATTTCAGTTGAGTGTACTGCTTGAGATCTGATCAAATCCTGTTAATTAGTCTGAATTAAAAAGAGCCATTGAGGGACCTGGGAGGTCTGGCATGCAGGGCCTTGTGTGGCAGTAAGTGGTCACGTGACATGTGCCCTTATGGTGACTGTAAGCAGTCACGGGACGTGCTCATATGGCGGCAGTAAGCAGGCTAATCCTGCTTCTCGCTGGCCTGCCCTTTCAGGCGGCTTCTCCGCGTAGCTGGGAGAGCACAGGTGTCTGTGACGGTTCTCCTCCATCCTTGTCCTCTATGTGTCGCCGCCTCCCTGCCCTGGGCCTTGGTGTCTGAGCGGAGCTCGGGTGATGTCTCCTGGAGCTGCCAGAGCCTCTCAGGGGATGAAGGCAACGGCCCAGAATTTCTCCAGTGCAAAAAAATGAAACGGGGGGGGGGGGGGGGCGTGGAATGAATGCTCACGCTAATCACGTTTTATTGTCCCTGTATCATCTCCCGTTGGGTCACGTGGCAGGAGTGCAGCTGGAAAGGGGCATTTATACACGATGCTAATAGCTTGTGACATGCCCCATGGCTGGGAACGATCCGAATAAATAATCTGATAAAGCACCGGAATCGCCACGCTCTCCAGTGGAAGGTAAGTCTTACTGTCACTGGGTGACAGACTGACTCGGCAAACCTCCTCCAGTGAGTCAAGCGTCTGCGTTCAGCGGCGTCTGCGTTTAGCAGCGTCTGCCTTCAGCCGCGTCTGCCTTCAGCGCGTCCCCTGAACTGGCCTTCGGCCCATTTCCCCTCATTCTTCCCACCGCATCGTGTTTCTAACCTTCCCCTCGACATCTGCATTTCTGCCTCCGCAGGTCGTTGCGTGTCGCTCGCCTGTTCTGTCCATTCCATCCACCCAAATCTTTAGCGTCTACGCTACTAGGACCTACCCAGCAGCTAGAATCATAACAAAAAACATGAAAATGATGCAACGACCCATTACAAATCAAGGTGAAAATGTGAGTATTATGAAATCAAAAGCTGTTGATTTGTCACTTGTGGTTTTTCTGTCTGTGGAGCCACCTGGTGGACATATGTGGCCTTTACATGCATGTTGCACTCTCAGTTGCCCTTCAGAACCATTTATGCCAGCTAAGGCTACATACTGGGAGCCAGTCGCGAGGGTCATGGAGCACAGGGCAGTAACGCACTCACAGTCACCTGCTAAAAGCAGTACATTCACTTCCTCATCTGGGGCACCATCTTTTCAGACTGTAGGAGGAAAACAGCAGAGACACCATGGCAACTTCAACTGTACAGGTATAATCTACACACACATCAGTAAGTCAGCTTATATTCTTATACACTTTATATGCCAAACGACCTTGCAGATTGCAGTATCTGATGGATTATGATGTTTACATTGCTACTTAGCATCTGTGTCTGAATTGTCGATAACCTGGAGCACCTACAGACACTTCAGATAACAGTCAGTTCAGACCCTGGAGCTCCTCATTCTCAGACGCGTCGAAGCTTTGCGGCTGCCATATCTGCAGACGCCCCCAGCCCTCGCGCATCGGCTCTCGCTGCCTGTATGGGCTCGTCGCTGGCTTAATCTCCTCCGGAGCCGCCAGCCTCGCGCCTCCGCCGCTGAAGAGAAGGCGAGCTATGTGGGCCAGCCCGCAGCCATGCTGATTGGAAGACAGCTGTCATGTGACGTAAGGGGCTGGGGCTTCTCAGTGGACGCTTGTTGTTGAGGGCTCATTGACATGCACAGCTGGCAGTCGGAACGGCCCCCTGTGTGCCGACGGGCCCCACGGGCCCCGAGTGGCAGCATGTCACGCTGTGGGCCACGTGTCCCACCCGCTAACATAACAGCTGTGCAGAGGCCCGTGCTACCAGCACACCCCTGCTGCGCGTCTTACCCCCGACGCGGGGGGAGCATCCTTAGGAGGGAGGTGCCCCCCCCGTCCAAACATGTGGCTTGGAGCCGACTTTCCCGCAAGACTGGGGTGACATGCCGTTAACGCTGTCCGGCGGTTGTCATGGACACAGCGCCACGTCCTGTTTTGTCTCGTCTGGACTGGGAAGCGAGATATCAAGAAGCCTGCGGCCGGCTTTCACTGAGGCGTGAGTCACGCTAAACGGCTAAACAGCATGCAAATCCGCGTTTACCGTAGAAATGTGCCCGTTTCCATCCAGCGGCAAAGGCGAGACCAGCTCTCTGACCCTTTTGTTTTTTTACACCAAAGATACACTCCTTTTTTGTGGTGCTTAAACTGTTTTACACACACACACACACGCACAATCTACTACAAATAATTTGTGCCTGACCTTGTAAATTGCTTTCCCAGAATTCCCCTTCACGCTGCTTCTGATTACCAATGCACAGCTTTTGCTTTCCATCTCCGGTGTTTGCTGACCACGCGCAGAATTTTAAGTCATGATAGCATGTTTGGCATTTTTAAACGAGTGTAATTATACGGCATATTAATTATGAAGCATAAAGATGCTAAGCTTTGCCGTGCAATTAAATGCCCACCGCAGCAGGAGAGTTTACTACGCGCCCGAGCGGCCGACCGATCTGTGAGTCAGACTCCGAAAGCCGAGATCATATCATTTATTGGAAGACGATTCTGAGAAGTTCCAGACTGTAACGACCGATCGACAGGAATACGTCACATTAGACAGACTGAAGGGTGACGACATGGCCAACTGGCATTACTGCTGAGTCCCGAGTGCCCAAACTGGGGCCGCGCAGCCCATCAGAAACTGCTCCCCGTTGTAGGCCCCCGACTTTGCGTTTTAAATGAATAACAACGACCAGCGGTGCCATGAAACCAAATGGATAAAGACGGGGCAGAACTTGAGAGTTCTAAGGCTCCCACTGAACCCGCTACGTGTGCATGACGTGAGGCGGGACCGAAAAACCTCCAAAATAACCTGCTTACATGGATTTATGCGCGACACTGGCGTCAAAGCAACACCCAGAACTAAATCTACCCTATACTTAATCTATCTCTAGCAAAAATATCGGGAACATTATAGGTACCGGGAACTAATTTCACTGAGGAATGGAAAACGAACAGCACTTCTCAAACACTCGAGAGTCCAAACGCAGGAATGCAACAGCAGTGCATTTTCCAAAAAAAAAAAACACCTGCTTCAACACAAAGTGCCCCTGTATTAAAACACCCAAAGTCTGAAATGGTTCCTTCTCCCTCTAGGGGTCAAGGGTCCCAGTTAAGATAAAATCTGGATCATGTTTTTTTTCCCTCTTTTTTTGAAAGGTCAGTCCCCATAATTAACAGGACGCTCCACAGTGCCCCCAGTGGCCGGCAGTTCTAGTCGCCGGTCCTCTGACGAGCGTGCCAAGTGGCGCCGTGGTCCCGGAGGCCGGCTGGGTGGAGCCGCCAGCAACCCCACGTCACTGCGGCTGCTTCATGGTGTTTTTGATGCTCCACCGCTGCCCCGTGCAGACCTGCAGCACCAGCAGGTGGCCGAAGTTCACGTTGGCTGGGATGACCTCCAGGCAGCGTCCCGTGCCTCGGTTCACAATGGCCTCGTTCTGCGCGGGAGGAGACGACACCAAAGGTACAGACGCAGAATGCAGGGAATCGGGGGCCTGGGAGGCTCCCGGTACGGCCTGCAGGGGGAGCCTGCCACCCCTACCTGGAAGAAGTTCCAGGTCTTGTGGCGCACGCTGGACACCTTTTCGCAGTTGAGCAGCTGGGCCTGGTTGCTGACTTGGTCGTCCACCAGACAGCGTGTGTCCTCCCCGGTGCTGCCCAGGGGGCCCAGGTGTAACTGGCCGTCCGAGGTGAAGCGGCTCAGCTGTGAGAAGCAGGGTCAGGCTCGGTGACCACACACCCATGCAGCCTCATTCTATAATGCGTCAGGCGTGGCCCTACCTGAGGACCCCATCCGTGGCACGGGTGCAGGGTGGCGGTGTGGTTCTCCTTGATTCCCTGGTCCACGCAGAGGTGACTCACTTTGGCATTACGAATCTGGGCAATGAGACACACACGCAAACACAGGCAAGGCTGGAGAGCTCCGCTTCCTGCGCTATGAGGTGTTGAAATGAGTCACGACCGGTTACATCCTGGTACCGCATTTTCAGTTCGCTGCTTCTCTGCGAGGACGTCTCATGCGGAACCGCAAACCCAGAACTCTGACGACGGGGAATCGGCCAAAGCCCCTTGCAGTTTCTGAACTTTATCGGGTTCACAGAATAAATATCTTTGCCTGCTATAGTTGAATAAACCGAGCGCTGACCACCTGACAGCGAGTCACTCACTTCCCCGTAATAGACGGTGTTGTTGTATCTTCTCATTTCTGGATAGACGTTGTCCAGGTACCACTCGAAGTTCTTACACTGCAGCCTTTCCCTCAGGGCCACTCTTTGGGAGATGTCGCCGATGTCGATCCCATGATTCTGAAAGCGTCACAGCGGTAAGCAGGACGCACACCGCGCCAACGCGTCTTAAACTCGGCCGGCCACCCGGTGACAGCACACGTACCTCCATGGGAATGTTCCAGGCCAGGTAGACGTTGGACTTGTAGTTGTCCATCCAGACCTCAGCCACACGCAGAGCGTTGCGCCTGGTGTGGAAGGCGATGTTGTTGTGGTACGGCTTCTTCACTCTGGCTATGTGGGCAACCCTAGAGCAGGGCAGGACTTCCATGCTGCCTCCACACAGCCAGACCTGAGCACACACACACACACACACACACACACTGTATTAGAGCAGCATACACCACGCAACACATCTAAAGACATCCTCTGGACCCGCAGTTCCGTCCTAGAGGGGTGGACGGATCTCCTGAGACGCAGCGGCTATTCTAGGCGCCCGCCGCCACGTGGCACACTGACCCGGATTCCTAGCTCTATGTTCTCCCCTCCGTACACGTCCATGCCAGGGTCGAGCAAGCCCAGCTCTCCAAAGTAAGCGCGATTGGCCACGAAGGAGCAGCCGATCATGGCCGGCGTCCTGGAGGGAAAGGCGATTTTGGGGCGTGATGTTAAAGCTGACAGGAGACAGAGAGGAGCGCTGTCCGCAGGTCTCTCCCAGGTAGATCACGCCCCGCGCGGGAGGCGTACCGACCTGATGGGGGCGGAGGTGTCCCCGTCGTCCCACCACTGCTTGGGTGGATTGATGTACATGCACCAGAGCTCCCAGTTGTAGCCATGGCCCGAGTTCTCGTAGCGCTCTAGCTCCAGGTTTTCGTGCTTGATGTTGTCGATAGAGGGCAGGACGATCCGCCTGTGATCCTCCTTGATCCTGGCGAGAACCGGCTCAGCCCTGGGGGCGGCGGGTGAGAGGGGATCACATATACTCTGCATTTTCAGTCACGCGTCCGGCCCCCTGCAAATGCCCCCTGACTTATACCTTACCTGTATGGCTTGACTGATCCTGCCCCCTCTGGAAACACACACAGGTTCTGCAAGGTACTGCTGACTGGGGACCATCGCCCCCTAGCCCCCTCAGCCCTGTAGCGCCCTGCTTTCCGCCCTGGGCTCTTACCACATGGGGGTGAACTCCACATGCGCGTCGAAAAAGCCCGTCGCCTCCCCAGTCGCCTCCTTCCAGCCCTCGATGCGTGCCCGGATCAGCCCCTCCCGCTTCTGGTTGCGCACGATCTTGATGAGGCCGGGGTACCGCTTGTTGACGTACTCCTCCAGGGGGGCTTTCAGTTGCTCTGCCATGCAATGGGGGGGGGGGGTGGATTTGGAAGGCAGCTGGACAAGCTGCATTCGCGATGTGTTTGCGGAGGTCGCTCTCTAACGTTATCCGGACGGCTCCAGAGAGACGCTCAGCTTTGATCTCTGCTGATGGAAGTGGACCCCCCCACTTGGGAATGCTTTCTGAAAATCAGCACCCGTGACAACTGCGGAGGGGGGGGCGGGGAGCAAGCCAGGGCTGCATGCATCCCTCGTTCAGAAACCACCCCCTTGTCCATATGACTGCTACCTCATCCCTCCTTACACTGCTGGCCTCGTGCCAACTGGCCCCCTCACAACCCCCCCCCCCCCCACCTTAAAGCCTTGCTGAAATGAGTCCAACACATTAAGTGCAGAAATGGTATTCACACATCGGTACAAATGAATGGCCCGGGTTTGGCCTGTAATATCAAATTGCAAATAGCAGCCACCTAATTTCTAATGCCAGAGAACAAAGGCGTCATTAATGTTAGTCTCCGTATGTGGAAGGTCTGCACGTTCGTCGATTGGCTGATACTCCCTGCACTGTATGACACCATGCATGGGTCTGGGTCCTACACCAGAAAAACAAGCCCAGACTGCCTCTTCCTCTGCAAATCAGTGACGCTCAGCTGAATCTAATTTCCGGTTCAGCTTGGCTGAAGCATTTGCACAACGAGGAAGAGAATTAAATCACTTTTTACTAACCACCTGTGGTAAGCAGAGATATGAACGGTAATTTGGAGCAGTTTAAGATCTACTCAGAAGCTGTACTTGGTGTGGTTTTAAACAATGTGGGACTAATCCCTGTTTTGTCACCCAGGCACTATCCCAGCACCCCCGCCTTACGGAAAGGGCCTCCCCACCATCATCACTGTAGTCGTCCACCAGGATGATCTCCTTCAGCAGGTGTGCCGGCGTGTGGTTGACGGCGGAGTGCACCGAGCGCAGGATGACCGACAGGGCCTCGTTGACGAAGATGAAGATGAGCGAGAGCTGTGGTAAGTCCCGGGGATACGTCACCTTCTTGCACCTGGAGATACGGAGAACACCGAAGATCGTGATCAGGGAGCCGCACTCCAGGCCTGCCCCGTCCGGTGAACCGGTGTCTGTTAGTGTCCCACCCCACCCCCCTGCCGCTCTCATGCGTGGCACCGTGGGCGTCAGATATAGAGCCTAATTTTAACCAGCTCTCTGTGCTACTTTGATAGCAGCCTGCTGAGCTGCCAAAATAGCCTTACTATTGAGTCCGGGTCTATGCCTGTCATGGTGTGGTCTACGCCTTGCCACGCCCACAGGACTGCCTCTCCTGTCCTGGTGTGGTCTACGCCTTGCCACGCCCACAGGACTGCCTCTCCTGTCCTGGTGTGGTCTACACCTTGCCACGCCCACAGGACTGCCTCTCCTGTCATGGTGTGGTCTACGCCTTGCCACGCCCACAGGACTGCCTCTCCTGTCCTGGTGTGGTCTACACCTTGCCACGCCCACAGGACTGCCTCTCCTGTCATGGTGTGGTCTACGCCTTGCGACGCCCACAGGACTGTCTCTCCTGTCCTGATGTGGTCTACACCTTGCCACGCCCACAGGACTGCCTCTCCTGTCATGGTGTGGTCTACACCTTGCCACGCCCACAGGACTTCCTACCCTTTCATGGTGTGGTCTGCACCTTGCCACGCCTACAGGACTGCCTCTCCTGTCATGGTGCGGTCTACGCCGTTCCGTGCCCACAGGACTGCCTCTCTGGTGTGGCTCAGCAATGCAGCTAATGACCAGCCCCTTTGATCTCAATGGATTTTCTTACAAACTGTCCTAGCTTTTTCCCAGAAGCTTTTATTTGTCTCCCCATGCCCCAGATATTTTACTAAGGTGGTGACATGACTAGGTGAATAAAAATTCCCCACAGTAACAGCTTCCACTGGGTCTGGGTAGGCGAGGACACTGGCTTATCCAGCTGAAGGCTCTGACAGTGTTTGCAGGATCCCACACTGGTTGACTCGAGGTCAACCAAATATTTCTTGGGACTGGCAATGTGTGTGTGTGATCTCTGAAGTTCAACATGTTTTCCAATATTGTCAGATACTTGTGAAACAATGACAACTGACTCAGAATTTACAATGAAACCACCCAACAAGGTACATTCCTGTAAAAGACCTATCTCAGTCTGTGATGATCCCTAAGGACGATTGATAATGTTTGACCGAGGGACCTTCTTAAACCAAGACTTTTCTGGGACTTGAACTGATTCTAAGTAGCACTGTAGACTATAATATTATGTTCTTTGTGTTTCTAGCCATAGCCAACCTCACTAAGTGGCAGGCTGGTCATTGTAATGGTCTGACACAGGCCACCTATAACCTACACTCAGAACTATATCTGACTCAGGGCATCAAGTGGCAGACCCTAATGATAGCACCACATATTTAGTAAATGTTTTTGTCCAAAGTAAGCGAGGAAAGCCTGCACCCAGAACACAGGGTCAGCCAGAATCCCAAGGAACCCCCGGTGATACCACAACTCTACCGACTTCAAACTCCATTGAACCTATGACATTCTGGACATAGGCACAGATCACACTACCTGACGGTGTTAAAAGGCCGTGATATTTTTGGTACCACAGAGGTATTTCCTGACCTGATGTAGCTGCATCAACAGGTAAATGCAATGCCAATTTATGCAAGATACCGTTACACCAAACTACTGTATATTATTAGAAGTTAGTTCTGTGCTCTTGCACTCACTTGCTTGGGCGGTAGTCTGGAATGGATCTGTCCAGGGAGATCTTGTCACTGAGGTAGGCATTGTAGCCGTACTTCTCTCTCAGCAATTTTGCATCATTCTCTTCTTCGGGGGTCAAGGTGGCAGGAAAGCCCCCCTCACCTCGACCTCCAAAGCCTTCGATCAGACCCAGTGACTTGGAGAGTCCTAATCATTAAAAAAAAAAAAAAAAAAAAACAGTCCCTTAGCTTTGTTCATGAGGCACATTATAAAATTTTAACAACAAGAGTAATGCCACTTGTAGGTGGTGTTTTACTAATATTAGTCTGTTAACTCTGCTTTGGATGTATAAATCTAGCACTTCTGTAACGGAGAGTGTAAACTTACCATTGAGCTGCCTGTAGACCACATCCTCCAGGGAGCCGAGTCTCTTGAGCAGGGTTTCATGACTGACGCTGGATGCTTGCGCCGTGAGATTATAGCGAGCGTATCTTCTGGCATCGGCCGCGAAGTCCTGCCCGGCGGCTCTGACGGTACGCGAGTTGCACCGGGCCCAAAAGGTGACGAAGCCCGCCACGGCGATAACATTGAGCACCAGCAGCATTCTCCATCTCCTCAACGCGAAAGCCATGAAAGTTGCCGATGCCCGAAATCCGCTGCGCCGCGTCTTTGCGAGAATATATCACAGATGAAAGTGTCCACACTGTGGCAGCCGAACGCGCTACCTTTCTGTAAGAGGGTGTTTAAGACGTTCATACATCAAGACTAATCCTCAAATTAAGGACCAAAATAAGGCGTGGAGCTTAAACACTCCCACAAATTGACCTCTTACCATTCCGCAATGGAGAGAAATCTAGGTTGCATCCGCCTTCGGCGAGAGCTTCGTCAGTGTGTCCAAGAGTAGTCCATAAATCTGTCACTTAAAGATCATCCGTGCAATGCAGGAATAACGCAAACATCGTATCGCTGGCTGCCAAGTCTTTAAACGATCATTCCCATATGATGTAAATATTTAAGTGAGCGACGAGCAATGAAGGCTGCGCGGGCAAGCATCCTCATCCTACCCAAAGCTGTAGAAATGCAACTCAGAAAGAAAGGGGGTGGAAATAAAAAAATGTAAACGTTTTATGAATATACATCGTCAGAGTGGATGTGCATTTCACTCTGCATCCGACTAAAGCAGGAGGGGAAGCGCGGCGATCCGGTTCCTCAGCCGAAAATCGTGTCAGCGCACCGCCGCAGCATCCTCTGCTTTCGGGCTGTAATGAAACACACGCCTGTCAAACGCGCTGTCACTTCCAGCTCCTTTCGCCACACTCTCCTCCTGTAATAGCGATTGCATTTGCATCCCACCTTGTACAGCTCTTGTCGTTTTTTGTTTATATTGACTTATTTCCTCACGCTGTTCTTGTGATTCAGACAGCGCTTTACTTGGGTGAAAGACGGAGGGAAAATGCGGAATGGAGGACACCTAGATGAGATCCCGTGCGAGCTTTAGAAATAGCAAGTGCAGGCAAACTACCGGGGGACCAGATTAAAGTACCAGTCTAACCCACGGGGTGTTTCTGAACCGAATGAGGGCTCTCCGTTGACAACCAATGCTCCTTGTTTATCGTGTATTCGCCTAAATGTTGGTCTAACTTTAGCACCTCAGAGAAATGTAGATCAGTCGCCTGCCAAAGGCACTTTTTGTTAAACACCGAATGCAATCCCTCTGTAGTATTAGCCACTATAATAATATTAGCCGCCGATGTAATTTCACGTTGCTTTGTTAACAATTATCCATGCGTAGATAAAGCCGACACCAATACATTTTATTCGAAGGGGGCGGTGATTTTGATGTGGTTCTGTGGGTTCATTATTTTTATTTTACTGTTATATTTTTTGAATACGGTATGCCCAGATTTGCAGGCGTCGAAATGCGGGATAGCTGCTTGCGGAACTGGGTCACCCAGATAGCTCGGAGGAGCCGAAGCGGCTGGCCGCAGAAGCAGCCGGCGGGAAGACGCGTCACAGGCGGCCCGGCCGAGTGCACCGGATTATTCCTGGGAAATATGACAGGTTGTGGCGCTTGGGGGTCGGAGGCGAGGGCTGGGGGAAGTGTGATTAACATCATCTTTAAGCAACTCAAATAAATTAGATCACGGCATAATTAACTCGCATATGTGCCGTATTGCGATTATAGGTCCAATCCCCGTGGCGCTTCCTCCCCTTATTTCTATACACTTGCTCTAAAATCCCGGGTAATCTTGTTTATCTTACATTTCTCACCTTTAAATTGTGGAATGTAGAAGGAACCCCTAATCGAAGGCAGGGAAACGGGATGAGAGACACGTCATATAATTATTATGAGCTGGCCCTTATTATGCGGGAAAAGTCTCAAATGCGTTCCTCTATTAAAATCAGTCAAATGAATCCCATTCATATTGTGGTGTCCCACAGACCCAGACATAGCGGGAAGACTGTTGCATCACACCTCTGTGACCAGCCTTGAAGTCTCCGCCGTGGCTTTGTGTGTATGGAGTTGGCATGTTCTCCCGGTGTGAGTGTGGGGTTTCCCCGGCTACTCCGGTTTCCCCCCACGGTCCAAAAACTGAAGCTACCAAATTGCCCATTATTGTGACCGGCGATCAGGCGAGCAAGTAAGCAGGCCATTCGAGTCCGGAAGTGCAGGCAAACGGGATTTATTAAGCAAAGATAGGGCTAACGGCGAAAAACAATAATGACGGAACTACCCACACTAACTCAGACGCGGACTAAATGCACAGGAAAAGCTACAAATAATAGGATACAGGTGAGAACAATCAGGAATAAACACGAGGTAACGATGTGGGCGTGGCACACAGGAGTATCGGACGGAGCTGGGTGTGACACCCATAGGTGTGTATGTGTGAGTGAATGTGCTGTCAGAGAAAAGGGCTCTCAGTCCTGGCTCTGTTTTGTTACCCAATGCACAACAAAAATAATAATGTACCCCTAATTTTGTACATTGAAATAGGTACATTTACGTATAGGCCTAGCTATAGGGTAAAATTGGCAGTCCCTTGAGGGTATAGCCCCAGTGACAAGTATCTGTACCCTCAAAGTACAAATTAGTACCCTGCGATGGATTCCCTGCTTTGTGCCCATAGCCTCCAGGATAGGCTCCGGGTTAGGCTCTGGGCAGTGGTGGAGAAATAGGTGGGGCCACACCCCTGAGCCCAAGCCCTCCCCTGGATTGCAGAGGCCCCCCCCAGCCAAAGGATGACCCTCTCATATACTAAATACAAATAAAATCACACTAATATAATTTTTGTGAAGTTCTTGACAGCTAGAACATATTATTCATATCCCTACTGTGACTTGAGATTTTATATATCTGTCATTTTTTGTATACATTCTTATTATGGTGGGTGTATGGTGTAATTTTTAATGTTTAGAAAGAAAATCTGCAAAATCCTTACAACAAACTTAAAATATAATACATAAGTAATGTTTTGAAGTCAAACTCAGCTGTTCCTTTTGTATTTAATGGTTTTCCATTTGAGGAATTTGCAAAAAACTGCGGTACATGATGGGTAGGATATTAGGCTGCCTGACATTCTCGTCTGTCTGACGACTGTATATAGCCCGATTGTACACTGCTCAAAAAAATGAAAGGAACTCTTTTTAATCAGAGTATAGCATCGAGTCAACTTAACTTCTGGGATATTGACCTAGTCCGTTAAGTAGCGGGGGGGGGGGGGGGGGGGGGGTTGTTAAAGGGTTTAACGTGGTTTGGTTTTAAAAAAGAAAACAACCGGGGCCAAA
>JABFEA020000039.1:20426184-20448430 GCA_019775915.2 Cyphomyrus plagiostoma | reverse complement strand
GCCTGGAGCAAGCCTCACTCTACTGTAAGCCTATACAAGTTTGTCATTTGTCATTGTTGAGTATAATTCTCACGTGTATCATCCTTAAATTAAGAGTTTTCTCAAGGTCGGACTGCTGGCTGTGGTGTAGGAGCTGCTCGGGGTGTATGGAGAGGAATCAGGAAATGCCTGTTAGCCGTCTGGAGCAGAAGGTGTTTGCTGAACCTGCATGACTCTGCTGTGATAACACAGCAGCACTGACCTGTAAACCGTGAGGCTGTCCAAGCCTGCCTCAACCAAAAAGACATCTACTCGGCTGTGATGTGACGTTCCCTAGCCCTACGTTTCACAAAGCTTCAGAGAGTGATGGAAAATTGATAAAATCAGGGAAATTCTTTTCCTTCACGTCCCGTCAGTTGGGTCCTTACCCCCTCCTAAGAAGGCAGGAACCCTGCCGATGGGAAAGAGGGCTGTTTGTAGCTGTAGATTTTAGTCTGAAATGGCCTGAAACCCGATGAATGTACCTAAAACTTTCCTCTTCTGCCCTGTAATTATTTGTGCCGAGCGCCAACAAAAAGCTTTCATCCCTTGAGAGTCTCGCATTAAGAACAATCACCCGCCAAAATCACGCTTCAAGTACAAACAGCCGCATCTCCCAAGTGATGCCGTTCTCGTTACCACCTCAAAGTGTGGATTTGGGCTTAGTGACCTCTAACCATGCCTACCTGGGTAAAATGGGCTTGGGCTTAATGACCTCTAACCATGCTTACCCGGGTAAAATGGACTTGGCTTAGTGACCTCTAACCATGCCTACCCAGGTAAAACCCAGGAATAACATGTAAGGAAAAAGGTGGCAGGTTAGCAAACCTGCAGTGGATATTCTCTACTGTCCATCTATGCAGTTACATTATTTTAATATCTGACCTAAATGAATACCTTAACCCCGCCTCGTGCCCATAGCTTCCAGGATAGGCTCTGGACTCCCCGTGACCCAGTAGGATAAGCGGGTTGGACAGTGGATGGATGGATGGATGATTACCTTAATTCCCATGCTGACACTTGTTTAATGCTATTCAGGGCTTGTGGGATTCCTGTGGGAATCATTGTCCTTTGGGGTAAGGCTGTCAAAATTCCCCATGCTTAGGGGAGGGGCTACCTATTGATATTTGGGGGGGTGACTGACCTGTGGAGATGCAGACAAGGAGGTAGGACAGCGGAGTGTAGTGGGAGTGAATGGTGTCCAACATCTCTGGCCTCAGGAGGACACTGGAGGCACAGACAGACACACGGACAGACAGACACATGGACACACGGACACATGGACAGATACAGAGACAGGCACCACAGATCCACATTCCATGCATTAGACTCAACACTTTATACAAGAAGAACAGAACATTTAATCTTTAGTGTATAGCAAATAAAGTGGCGAATCAAATATGATTGCCAGTATATTCTAATATACAGATAATAGGATTTTGCTGTATATAATGTTTGATCGTTTGGGTGTAATTGAGATTTTCAGTTATGTGGCTGAGCTTCTGAGAGGAAACAATGAAACATGAGGAACCCAGCCCTTGAGATGGATATCTAATCTGCTGAGAACCTCTCAGGCAGGTCCTTTACCCAATGGCTAAGCCGACTGTGGTGTACAAGCAAGAAATTAACAGGTGCTGCATTGAACAAACCACTCAGGTCTCTATTCTCCTACTTGAAATCTTGTTTTATGGCTTTAAAGTTTAAAAAATAAGATCCCAATGTCTTCTCGGATTCTCTGAACAGCTTCTGAGAAGCTCATGAAGTAGAAGCTCATTTCATCCTGCCCTTCCTATTAATTTATGACTGTATAACAGGTCTGCCCAGTTCCTCCTGCTCTGAATGAGCTATGTTAGCAAATGTTCCTGCAAGAACATGACATTATTTTCCCAAAATCCAGTCTAACTAACGAGCTTTACCTGCTTTGGCCTGATCCCAGTCTTCTGTATGTGCAGTGTGCACCCCAAGTACCCTGAGATATCGTGACCGTTTCGCATGTTTAAGATGCCGATCTGACATTCCACGCTGCTACGGCAGCGATTCCCGCTTCAGACCCACTTCGCCTTCGCACAGTGAAGTAGCGATGACTTTTGCCCACTTTCAGGTGGAGTGCTGAGCGCACATGCTGCCCACGCCTGTCTTTATCACAGAGGCTGGGACCTGATAGTCACACGCTCCTTAGCGCGCACTACTTAACACGTTACTCACGACCATGAGCCGCCGCGACCTCGGGACGACACCCCCGGCCCCCGGTACTCACCAGGAGATGGCCCAGGTGCCCGTGAGCAGCGAGTGGACCAGGGACACAGACAGGTTCCTCCACTTCCACACGCGGAAGTCGTCGCGCTGCACGCCTTTGGGCAGCGGCAGAGCCTGCAGGAGTCCATGCACGGCCCTGAAAGCCAGCGAGGAGGCCGCCACTGCCAGCCCGGGGTGCAGCTGTACTGCCGATAGCAGCCCTTCCATCGTCTGCCGCCCGCGTCCCTCCGGTGGCAGCGCTTCTGCTCTCTTCCGAAGCTCCTCCTCGCTCAGTGCCACTTCTCAGCTCCTGTGCATTCGTATTCGTACAGGTTTCATGGACGGACAGACAGACAGACAGACAGACAGACAGATGGAGGGAGGCAGATCCTGTGGATCCTGTGTGATGACTTTTTCCAGAGAGTAACCCACCCACCCCCCCACCTCACTTAGCCGGCCCCCACCTCTCTGCACTCACTCACGATGGCCCCCGGTGACAGTGGCAGCGCAGAAAGCGTCACGTTTGTCAGTCACGGAGCATTCGCTGGAGATTCTCTGGGATTGACCCCAACCAGCCTTGCTGGGCCCTCCCCGCCTGCCCCCCCCCCCCTTTCTCAGCATGTTGCTCCTCAGCCAGTCTGTGAACCAGCAGCGAGACGGGAGGAGTGGCAGAGACACCCGGGGGCGTGTGGGCGGCAGCCTGCTTCTAGAAATCTCTAAAAGTTTGGGCGGGGCAATGTTGACACACAGAACAACAGCTAAAGCAAAAATGCTTGGCACTGTGTTTTGAATGAAGCATAGCGGGAGAGAGAGAGAGAGAGAAAGAGAGAGAAAGAGAGTGAGAGGTTTAATCAAAACATGTATTGTCCAGACTGAGACTTTAGCATTGTTTTGCATTTGGGATGGAAATGTTAGGAGCCCTTGTTAGGAGCCTGAAATGGACTTTCCCAGACAGTATCTACCCTCCCAAAGACTGGGCTGACCTAGGCTATGTTTCAGAGCTTCTCCTGAAGGACGCTTTCCTGTCAGCGTACTTTGGCGACATCCTCACTCTTTATAGAGGTACCTAAAAGCCAGCCTGCTCCATGCCTCAGGCCTCTCTGGCAGGTGGAGGCTGCAAATATACAGCTAGAATTTTGGGCTAGAATTTCATTGACTGGAGACCCAAACTCATACCTGTCCAAGTTCTAGTTATACATATAATGAGAGGTTTGGAAAATGCAAAAGGTTTGTTTTCAATTCCGTTTATTTAGATATAGTCAGATACCGTGCGATATTTTTTTGCGTTGCTGTAATGTGGGGCCTGGGCGGTTCTCCTTATGGTTCTGTTGGAGCGCCATCTGCCGGCGGCAGAGCAACGTGCAGCTCGGACCAACTTTTGGATGAAAACATAAAGTAGTTGCAACAATATAATATTCATAACAAGAAAATCAGATTCAGTAAGACGCGTCATGTATTATATATACATTAGGGGGGATTTCTAAATATCCATAATTATTGTTTTTTTATGGTGAGATGCTGGTAAGCATTGCTTTTAGCCAAACGTAATTAGAAAAGTAGATAATAATTCAAAAAGAGTATTCGATATTAATTCAATAGCTTAATTTCCCTGCAATTGACTTATTATGTTGTCTGTCTTTCGCTGAATTTCACGGTTGTATCTAATTTATTGTAATCCAGTGCTTTGCTGTCACTAGAGGGCACAATTTCTTTACTTGACGAGCTTCGCATTTTTGTAACCTTGTTTCATTTGTCGGCTCTGTGTCGCTGTCGTATCTTTGTATTGTTTTCCTAAACCAGGTAACATTTTTGTACCATTTTGCTTGCACTCGTCTTCTGCGTAAATTGAAGAAGGGACCTTAAAAACCATACTGGGAAATTGGTGAATGTGACGAGGTTAGTGTCTCTTGTCCCCAGAACCATCCCTGTCGCAGTAATGAGGATAGTTCGCTTTCCTTTCTGACCGTTGTCCCAGAAGACCTGTTATTATTTGGTGTTAAGAAAATCTCTTCAGCTCTGTATTCTGTCACCAGTTGTCTTTTAGGTCTGACTTAAGCTTGTCTCAATAAGTCCATTTTCCCTTTGAAATCTTTTAAACTTTCTTCCTAATATTTTCTCTATATATCGTTTTTTTTTGTTTCTTTTACCTCCTAGGGGACATAAGCCCACAGGCTGAAAACTCAGCAAAGTATGGTCAGGTTGAGAAGGAGACGCAGTAAAAGCTCGTTTTATCCTCACGAATCCCTGTTTTGTGAGGTTCAGTCGTCACACCTGCATGATAAATAGTCGTCCTGCTCACAGGCAGATGCGAAGCACCCTTTCATCACGGAGGGCAGCAGAGCCCGATACCCACCGGGCTGTGGACCTGATGACGCCCACCCCCACCCTGCCAGCAGGAAGCCATGCTGCACGCATTGACCTCCCCAACTGAGCTCCCCAAAGGCCTCTGCCGGATCTGAGGCGCACATGAGAAGCCCCCAGGTTCCGGGAGGAGCGACTCACCGAGCGACAGGCCACCAAAAGTAAACATCCGGGTGGTCAGAACTTGTAATTGTGTTCTCCTTGTGGGAGGAGGTGGGTGAATTTGTGATTTTCTCCTATATACGCATGTTTGTCTTTTTGGGTGACGTCCTAGTGGTCTTCATTCCTGCCCCCCATCTCCAGAATCTGGGGGAAATGTGAGCTGGGTCGGCCATTTTGGGGGCGTTTTTTTTATAGTTGGTTTTCCACTCTGGGGCCCAGTGGTAAAATAACTCTGTTGACCCTGGGATTCGAACCAGCAGCCTTCTGACCATAGGTTCATACACAGTGCCAGCTGGATCACGCGCTGTCCCCTCGTAGCATGGGACTGGCGGTCGGGAGTCACTGCTGCCTGAGATGCTTAGTGACAAGGAATGTGCCACAGCGGAGACCCAAGCTGGCCAGGCCCGAGGTTAAGCCCCAAAATATGCAGGATGGGTGGAGAAAAGCCACATGCTGCCTCTGAATTAGGCAGAAGCAACTGCCCAGGGGCAAAGAGAACAGTGCCATCCGTCAGAAAGGTGTGGCCATTGCAGGTTAAACAAGCAAAATAGCTCCTGTGCTCTCTGGCGTTATTGACATTCTTCGTGAAAATGACCAAAAAAGGCCGTGAAACATTTTCTTCATTAGTGTGATCTTACACTCGGATTATAAGTGACAGCCAACCTTTCAATGAGGTAAGTTTAGTCAAAGGAAATCCTCACAAAGAAATTCAGACTCTGCCTGCTCCCTTTGGCTCCCTTTGCCATGAGAGTAATGCTGGCTCTCGCCTTTGTGGTTGTGATGCTGGCTGATCCTGATCACTTTGACCATGGATACCAGTAATTCTGTAGAGTTTGAAATACAGAAACCCGCCTGGGTCAAATAACCAATCAGCTGCTGGGTGAATGTGGCAGTGTGTCTGTTCGGGGGGGGGGGGGGGCTGCCCCTTTCCCTCCACCTACACACTGAATGCAGATGGTTCCGCTGCCCTGTTTTCAATTCCAGTATGAGGTTCCTCGCGAACTTCAAAGGCCTGGAGATCCTTTATTTCGGGTTTCCTGTTGAACGAGGCCCCCGACCCAACCCTGATCTTACTTAAACAAGCCAGATCGTGCCCCCGGTCGCTCTTTCCGGCTTGTCTGAGGTGGGGAGTGCTCCGCAAACTCAGCGATGAACCCCCATCGTGTGCCACCCTGCTGTCAGGGGCGATACAGCCTCCTTTGCTTCCCCCCTCCCCCTACAAACACAAGCACGCGCCCCCCCAGCACTCACTGCCTGAGTCGAGAAAACGCTGATGTTACCTGGTGTCTCTCAGTGATGGTGTGAGAGCTGTTTGTAGACAGAATCAGGCCATTCCAGTAAGAAGGTGATTACCATGGTACTGTGGATTTTACTATGCATTTTTAGCTCTGTTTCATTATTTATCCCCTGTGTTCCAGCACTAAAGTCCACATATTATCCTGACCCACAAAATGGGAATTATTAAATAAAAGTATGGTATGCTTATTGGCTTTGTGTGTATTTTATATTCCTGTGTTTTAAATACATTAATTCACTTTAATTTCAGTACAAATTAATCCAGTCTGGCCACACAATGCATGTACAGTAAGTTAAATCACATGGAGTCATGTGATTACAATATATATGTATGTGATATCATGTGATTTCCCTTAATCTGGACATAAACAGACACATGATTGTGTCTCAGTGGTGCTATTCATACCCTCCCCTGGTGACCCTTCAGTGATTTTTCCCAGGCTTCTTCCAGAGAAGAGCTTCAAAAACGGAACTCAATATGCTGCTTGTCAGTGGCAAGATCAACTTAGCAGAACTCGCGAAATTCCATTCGATTGCATCACACGGCGTTGTGATTGCATTCCTCAGTGCAAACACGCGTTTCCTCTGCCACGTCCTGCACTCAGGCTCCTTTATCATTCACTACAACCCACGGAAGGTAATATTTTACAGATTCTTGACGCGACATAACACCATTCTTGCTTTCACAAAGGCAGAGCGCAAAGGGTGTGTACAGACACCTGAGGGATGTTTGACATATCTGCCAGTTAGGGGGGCTGCCCTGCGGCAGCAGTACATCCGGGAGGCGGCACCAGACCTCCATCATCCTCTTCACCTTGACAGCTGGCTGGAGCTCCGGATGAAGTGTTTTGGTTCCTGTCGAGTTCCTGTGCTTGACTTTCGTCACAGAAAGTTAACAGCCGCATGGCCTTGTCACATTAGTTGGAAAAGAGACCCCATAAGTTCCGGGGTGCTGATGGCTCAGTGGTCTAAGCCCTGGCAGAGTAGCCACGTGTCTGTGGGCCCTTGAGCGAGGCCCTTAACCCCCAGCTCCGAGGGCCCTGCTGCAGGTGGCTGCCCTTCACTGTCAGGCTTACTGTCACCTACATGTGTGTCATGGAAAGCTGGACGGGGTGAGTGAAAAGAGAATTTCAATAAAATGTTATTATTAATGTGATGGCATCCATTTAACCACAACTAAAAGAGCCACAAATTAACAAATGAACTGAGCACTACTGTACATCGGCCTCCCAGAGGCTTATAGATACTAAATAGATCACTGGCAGAGATACTGTACATCGGTATTACCTTCGATGATAACATCAGCAGTAACGCAGGTTGGCTTTGCCTGTGGATTGTACAGTAATATACAGATATGTGCTTTGCAGAGCGAGGATTCAGACACACAATCATGAGTCTGTGCATAGTAATAGCGCCGATCCTGCTTACGGCCAACGAAAGCCGTTGTTTGTACACGTCAGAGAGGAAATCTGTTCATTACGAAAGCTTCTAATGAGCGAGTGCACTCCTGAGTGAGCCTTTGTTTACATGTGAGGTGAACCTGGGAAACATTGACTGGGTCTGAAAAATAGAAACAGCACCAACTGATTTAGAAGTAAATGAGCAAAGTCAGCAGTGCTTGTAAATGGGCTGCTTTTAATTTAATTGACTGGCATGTGAATTGAAAGTCACGCTCCAAAGGCATACACAATCCCTGGCCTCTGGGTGTCCGCCGGACAGTGCCAGACTTCCCACCACAGTCTTGGGAGGGAAATGTTCCGTGTTGTTGCTTTTCTCCTGAAATACTCCCTGAGAATTTTAAAAACACAGTTAAAGTCAGGCAAGCGACAGGGTGACTGGTGTGTGCGATCATTGCAGTCTTTCCCACAGCAGCTAGAAAATTACCCCATATTTTCCATAAGAAGTACAACGATTTTGCTGTCCAGGGTGTAGCCCTGCTTCTTTCCCTAAGGAGAGACCCTGAAACACTCTGACTTCTAATTCTGGTTTTTAAAAATAGATGAGTGCACACTTCCAACCACACTTTCAACAGGTGAACAAATGAGTATTTTTTTTTTTTACTGAGTACAAGCCACTTCGTTTGTCACCATCACCTGATAAACGCAGTTTCCAGTAATTAATCGTATTTTCGTGGTATTAATTGTAACACTAACGTGTGCTGTAGCTGTGGGAGCGCGGGATTCAGACGATGGGAGCGATTCCGATTCCCGAAAGATTTAAGCCTTTTTGTCCCAGTCGACGATCCGTTTGGAGGGGTCGCATGGGAGGGGCCGTTGCCTGGAAACGACGGTGGATGTTTGTGGAAGCAGCAAAAATGGAGAAGTACGAAAAAATCAAAGTTGTCGGAAGAGGCGCTTTTGGGTAAACACATTTTTTAAGATTTAAGTCGAGTTGCTGTTCAGTCTGCCGTCTAGCTGACCGGATTTCACCGGCAGTATGTTGTTAAATGTTTTCATAACCGATGTCTATACTTTTCCCATAAAGTTTTTGACAGATCTCGCGGTGAGTGGTTTCTGGAAATTTAGTTATGTCCAAGTAACAAAAGGATCCCTAGTCTGATCCTTGTCTGAGTTTCCTTGCAAATTGCTAATTAAATATTCCGGGAAAGCAGTACTGCACTTTTTGGACACAACTTTTATGCTGTAATATTTGGTTGTCAGATGCCATTTGTATTTTTTCTCAATTTTTTATTCACTGTGTATACTTTTTTAAGTAAACGTTTTCGTTACCAAACTTTGATTAGCTAATGCATTTAAAGTCTTTCGGTGAAGGATTTGACTCCCTCGAGGTTAATCAGAGCACTGAGGTGATGAAACCACGCCCCTTTCGAAGCCACGCCCCCCGCCCTCCACTCATTATTTCCGTCTTTCAGGATTGTTCACCTCTGCAGGCGTCGGACTGATGGCGCCCTGGTGATCCTGAAGGAGATCCCTGTGGAGCAGATGACCCGTGACGAACGGCTTGCAGCCCAAAACGAGTGCCAGGTGCTGAAGTTGCTGAACCACCCCAACATCATCGAGTACTATGAGAACTTCCTGGAGGACAAGGCTCTGATGATCGCCATGGAGTATGCACCAGGTACCAGTGCACACTCCTCCCTTCCATTTTCCCTGCTCTTTCACTGCATTACATCAGTGTGGGGTTTTTTATATAGAAGCGGAGAAGATGACATCATGTGTCGCTGTCTCCAGGCGGAACGCTGGCCGACTACATCCAGAAACGCTGCAACTCGCTGCTGGACGAGGACACCATCTTGCACTTCTTCGTGCAGATCCTGCTGGCGCTCCATCACGTCCACAACAAGCTCATTCTGCACCGGGACCTCAAGACTCAGAACATACTGCTGGACAAACACCAGATGATCGTCAAGATCGGTGACTTCGGAATCTCCAAGATCCTTGTCAGCAAGAGCAAGGCCTACACTGTGGGTGCCTCCCCGGGCCGGGGGATGCCTGGTGCTAATGTCGCACGTTTTACAGTAACTTTTAGCTACGTTTTCAGCTGAACCAGTCCAGATAATGACAGGAATAAAGGCTCCCGGTGTGAAACCACACCACTTGTCTGTGTCTTCCCTGTGGGGGCCAGGTGGTGGGCACCCCCTGCTACATCTCCCCAGAGCTGTGTGAGGGCAAACCCTACAATCAGCGGAGTGACATCTGGGCCCTAGGCTGTGTGCTGTACGAGCTGGCCAGCCTGAAGCGGGCCTTCGAGGCCGCGGTAAGACTGCTTCATTTCTTCGGTTCGATTATTAATCTCATTAGAGCTATTTTATCCCGAACTGCATTGAAGAAGCTTCTAGAATGTATTGTGGCTAACTATAGCTACCTGCTGCTAGGCCACTCTTACCTCTCACCTACCAACGTCCTCCCAGTAAGCCCCTCTCGTCGTCCCCACAGAACCTGCCTGCTCTGGTCCTGAAGATAATGAGTGGCACCTTTGCGCCCATCTCGGACCGGTACAGCCCCGAGCTCAGGCAGCTGGTGCTGAACATGCTGAACCTGGACCCGTCCAAGCGGCCGCAGCTTAGCGAGATCATGGCTCAGCCCATCTGCACCCGGCCGCTACTCAACCTCTATACCGACGTCGGCAACGTCAAGATGCGCCGGTGACTTCCGCCGGCAAAATCTTCAGCCGACAGAAGATGCCCACCGATCATAACACACGCACTAGCACCTGCCCGTATATGGGGAGAACATGCAGATGCCACACACACAGAGCCAGGCGGGATTTGCACCTGCAGCCTTGGAGATGAAAGGCCACAGACAGTGTCCTGCATTCTTATTAACAATGATTTAGCAGCTACATGGAGGCAGAGTCTCTTGGGCTCTGCAGCTTTATTTTAATGTGAATCCTGTGGCTTAATTATGCTAATGGGAAACCGTAGTTAGCTGATTCGTGTTGCCATAGTGAAGATAAGGTCTGGGATCCCCTTTATGAGGTCACTTCCTGTTGTGAACCAAGGCCCAGGCGGAACTGGTTATTTTGCGTAGCATAGTGGTAACTGAAGAGACCATTGCGTTCCCGCAGGATCGAGAAGCCGCTGTCCACCGTACAGGCAGGTGTGCACGCCAGGCCAGCAGGACGAGGGCCCAACTCCAGGCTGAGGGGTCAGTGAGGTCACTCTGCAGGCTCCGCTGACACACGCTGCCTGAATACGGTGACTTAGCGTGAGGCTCGTTGACACCCACGGCTGTTGCTTCTTATTTTGCCCCCCGTTCCAGCAGATGGGGCCCTGGGCCCCGGGAAGATGGTGCACGCCCTGCCCCTGTCCTCGGTCTACACCTGGGGCAGCGGCATCTCCACTCCGCTCCCCCTGCCCGTGCTCAACACAGAGGTGCTGCAGGTGTCTCTGGGTCGCACACAGAAGATGGGCGTCACCAAGTCCGGCCGCCTCATCACCTGGGAGGTCAGAGCCCGTTCCCTTCACGTCTCGCTCAGCACCAGGCCGTGACACTCTGATGCCAACTGATGCCATGGGTGGGGGGCGTGCTTTTTTGGCAGGCACCCTCAGTGGGGTCTGGGGAGCCTGCCCTGCCTGGCGCCACAGAGCAGATGCAGCCCCAGTTCATCTCTCGCTTCCTCGAGGGCCAGTCTGGGGTCACCATCAAGTCCGTGTCGTGCGGAGACCTCTTCACCACCTGCCTGACAGGTGGGCCCCTCTAGCAGGCCTGCGGAGTCCCTCCTGGGGGCAAAGCTCTTGAGAGATTGCAACTCCCCATGCTGTTTCACTCAGGGAGTTCTTGGCCTCACTCATGCATCAGAGCATCTCCTGGGGATCAGACATATCCTCCCCATTGTAAGCTGACAGAATCTCCCCCTGCCTAAATGAGGTTTATAGACCACAACTCCCACTCTGGTAGAATCAGGGATTCAGCAGGTGGGTCAGTAGCTCACAGTGGGATCTTCAGTTCCATTACCTGGTGTCTTCTGGTGTGGGGGCAGCTTGCCCTGCTGAGCGCTGAGAGCCCCCCTTACAGCACTACACTGACACCTCCCTCACATGCTCTTTTGTATACCATGGTTACTTGTACAGTGGTACCTCAGAACTCGAAATTAATCCTTTCAGAACTCCGGGCCGAATCCTAAAAATTTTGAGTTCTGATCGAATTCCCCCCATAAGAAATAATGGAAAACCAATGGTTCCCGGCCCCAAAAAATTACATCGAACTATGTTTTTTTTTTAACATTTAAACGCAAAATGAACCAGACAAAACAAGAAAAGTTTATACTGTACTAAACACTATTTAAGCACATTTATCAAAACAGTAATTTTAAAGTATATTTTAGTATATTATTAATATTAAAATTACTAATAAGAAGTCCTTATTTTGAAATGTATTTTATTATATAATTACTGTTACTGTCATTGTCTAAATGTATTTTTACTATCTAAATATATGTATTCAGCTAGTGTAAACATGCAGGATGCTATCACAGCGAATGCCAGGCTGAGACTGAAGCGTTATCCCGTTTTTCCGTTGAGAGACGTGCCGCGTGACTCATTTCCCCACCCGTACAAGTTATCCTAGGTCGGCGTTCGCGGTTTGACTTCTGAGATTCATTTCGAGTCCTAGGTAATTTTTTTTCGAACTGGTTGGTTCGACTTTTAAGAAATTCGAGTTCTAATGAGTTAGAGAACTGAGGTACCACAGTATTTACCATGTTTACTTCCCACTGCACAGACAGGGGCATCATCATGACGTTTGGGAGTGGAAGCAACGGCTGCCTCGGCCATGGCAACTTCAATGACGTCGCACAGGTGGGTGCATGGGAGGGACCTTGTCGTGGGAGGGGCCTTGTTGGGGGAGGGGCCTGGGTCATGGGAGGGGCCTTGTTGTGGGAAGGGCCATGTCATGTGAGGGGCCTGATCGTGGGAGGGGCCATGGGAGGGGCCCGTTGGCCATGGGACAGCCGCGCTCACTTTCGCACACTCTCCCATGCAGCCCAAGATCGTGGAGGCCTTGCTGGGTTATGAGCTGGTGCAGGTGTCCTGCGGAGCGTCACATGTGCTAGCCGTGACCAATGAGAGGGAGGTATTCGCCTGGGGGCGGGGCGATAACGGTAAGGAGGCGGTGCCTGTGCCGTGCTCTGTGCTCCCTGTACAGCTTTGCTCTTGGCTGGAAGTGACTCTGTTTGTGGCCCCCCAGGCCGACTGGGTCTGAACTCCCAGGACTCCTTCAGCGCCCCACAGCAGGTGTGCATGCCGGAAGAGTTTGAGCCCCAGCGGGTGCTGTGCGGGGTGGACTGCTCCATTGTTGTGGGGGTACGACACACCATCCTGGCCTGCGGCAGTAACAGGTGACCCCACCCCCCCGCCACTCACCTCCTACTGTCATCTGAGCTTCAGACCGATTCTGAATTTGCCAGAATGAGGGCAGCTGCTTCTCCAACTGAATCCAGTTCCCCGGTATGGTCAGGTTTAACAAACTGGGACTGGATCACATTGCCGGTGCAGACGAGCCACCACCCTCGGATCAAGTAGAGGAAGTGCACATGTTCAGCCCCATCCAGTCAGCACCCCTGAACAGAGAGAAGATTGTTTACATCGACATTGGAACGGCCCATTCTGCTGCAGTCACGGGTGAGACCTTTTTTTGTTAAGATACTCGATGTAGCTTTGAAGTTGGTACTTTACCTGAGGTGTTTTACTTATATTGAGTTCAAACTGCGTAATTGTGTGTTGAATTCAAGCTGCGCTGATGATTTGTGTGTCCTGGCTGAATACCGTAGTAACAGTGATGAGCGTTAATGATGTACTTCCCCACCCCCCCCCCACCAGAGACAGGCCGATGCCTCACCTTTGGCAGCAATCAGCATGGGCAGCTGGGCTGTGGTACCCGCAGGAGCAGCCGGGTGCCCTACCTGCTGCCCGAGCTGCAGGGCATCACCATGGCAACATGCGGGGATGCTTTCACCTTGGCCATCAGCGCAGGTTAGCAGGACAGCATTCTGGGGAGGTGGGATCACTTTGGACCGCTGTGTTCTCGTCATAAAAGCTACACCAGCATTGCAGATGAGGATGCTGGTCTTGGGAGTGGCATCAGCGCCAGGAATATGCATTAATCCGTGTTTACTCAGCTAACCCCCCCTCCATTACTGAAGACGCTTAGGTCACTGAGGGCAGATTCTCACTGTCACACGATCAGCTGTTCAGTGGGTTCCTCCCGCCCGTGAGGACCACGAAGTGCCCCCGGCCGCCCAGCCCTCTCACTTAACGGGGCTTTTAAGTACTTTTGCAAATAACTGCCACTGATGTCGCAAGATACCGGCCCCACAAAACAAGTGTGAGAGGCGTGGCTGCGCATACAAGAGTCACAGTGCATTATCTGTCTTTAAAGAGCCACTCTTTGAATTTACTCCAAAGCGTCGGGGAGGGATTGCATCAGCCACTTCCGAATGCTTCCTCGGGAAAAATGCACGTGATCCTTTTCAGACAGGGAATGCGCTCCTCTGCGACGTCAAAGTTCATTTCCGTCGTTCTGAGAATGGGGCAAAGCCGGTGGGGAGTGCAGGGGGAGGGACGCAGCGCCGACACCAACCTGCCGCCCTCCCCTTTCAGATGGGGAGGTGTACACCTGGGGCAAAGGGGCCCGTGGGCGGCTGGGCCGGAAGGAGGAGGACTCGGGCGTCCCCAAGGCCGTGCAGCTCGACGAGAGCCACCCCTTCACCGTCTCCTCGGTGGCCTGTTGCCATGGCAACACTCTGCTGGCCGTGAAACGTAAATCCCACCCGCCCGCCTGGTCCGCCTCAACCCGGTTTCGTGTCAGACGGTTCCCGGCCATGCTTGGTACCCGCCGCTGGCCACCTCAGTGTCACAGATTAACTGGGGGCCACCTAGACCATGCTAGTGTGTATCCTGTAAGCTTGGGGGGGGAGGGCAGAGTCAAAGCCACACACAGACACACACACTCACTCCCTGCCTCTTACATCTGTCCTCTCAGATGCGTCACCACTCAGATGTACATGTGTCATCGCTCAGAATGGAGTGTTTTCCGGGGGTTCAGGCTGCGTAGGTGATGTCACAGGGTTTGGGGGGGGGGGAGGCTGACCCACATGCAGATTGCAGTCCCTCAGTGTCATGTGACTCCAGCGGCATCCGCATCAGCTGACCGGTAGCGGGAGCCCTGTGAGGCCTGCAGGCGGCCCATGTGACCTCGGTGCTGTAAAGCGGGACCCTGGTCGTTACGGAAGGAGTTAATTGGCTTTAATCGCAGCTCTTAAATTCCTTCCTTGTATTGGGTAGGGGAGCAGAACCCCGGAGGGCAGAGAAGTGGACATTCAGGCACATCCTGGTGATCCTGTGGGTGACTCGGGTTAAGTGATAATCTCTGTGTTTTATTCCAGCTTTACTGGAGGAGTCGGGTCCCAGATGAGCCCTCCGCTGCATTTTTTACACTCCCTTCCCTTCTATTCACCTTTCTGCCCCCAGCCTGCGCTGTCGCAAGACTGAGGGTGGGGGGGGGGAAGGGTGGGACACAATGAAGAATGACTTCCTGTGAATGGACCTATGCATGGACTTCCTAGGTTTCACAAGCTGATCTCTGAACAAAAGCAAACAACTGATCCTGTGTGCTCTGGTGGACTGCTCTGTGTGTACATAAACGGCGTATACATATGTATATTTTTTAAGTCTTAGTTCAGAATACTTTATACCTCTTTGAGAGTCAACCGAAAGCTGGATTGACTTGAATACTTGTAGCGGCCTTTCCCAGGATGCTTTGCATTGGGGGTCCGATGTCCTGGCCTGGGGGCCCGTGTGACTGTCCGCTGGTCTGCCAGCTCCCTTTAACCCGCTGAAAATGTCACTCTGCTGAAAAAAGCCTCGATTAGCTCGGGTAGCCAGTTAATTAGTTCCATCAGGCGCTTAAGAGCTTAGGAAGACAGGAAAGCCTTCTGTGCATCAGCCTGTTGGGTTCTGTGACGGGGGAGGGGGGGGCGACCCCTGCTTTACATAAATGTGCAGCTGGGGTCCAGCATGGTGCTTAATGCAGCCGTTCAATGGCATGTAGAGGCTGGATCCCAAGTGACAGTAAGTGACAGCAGCCCGGGACACTGTGGCCAGACACAGGGTAAAAGAACGGTCCTTTGCTATAGTCAGAGCGCACAGTCAGTCTCTGTGCCACAGGCCCCTCGTCCCCACAGAAAATGGGATTTGGAGAATCCAGGTTAGTCCCGTAAACCTTGGGCTGCATGAGATGACAAGAGTGCCACGAGTACTCAGTAATCACGAGTACTCAGTAATCATGAGTACTCAGTAATCACAGCGTCAGTCCTGGCTTGGTATGACTGGCGTACCGATCTGTTGTCATCTCGCACTCATTCTGTAAATTGAGTTGTGCTCTTGCCATTGGAAGATAGAACTGTGATGATGTCACTTCCTGCAGACATTAGCTTCCCGCTTCTCATCACGTGTGTGACAAAATGAAAGGAATGAGAGCAATGACTGTGTGTTTTTTAAATGTCTAAATTACGGGTTGGAAAAGAATGGTGATCTAAAGGAGAAAACATCACACAGGAAATAAAACAACAAATTTCGTAATGTTCTGTTTGCCCAAGGTACTGGTCACTAGGCAAGGTTGGCAGAGCTGCAGGTATTAATGGTTGTATGTGTAATTGTTAATTTCATGACTGACAGCCTGTGATATGCATCATGCATTCACGCCTCTGGGTGAGGCAGGCCTTCAGCCCTCACGAGCCAGATTAGGTCAAAAGTCCAGTCATTTCCTCTGCCCCTATAGCCCAAGGCAACTGGAAAAGGGTAAAATGAATACAAAGCCATGCTAATCTTTTACAATCCCTTGCACAATACACACACAAATGGCAAATTTTCCACCTTTTTCTTCAAAAGAGCTAACCTTCATCGGACACTGCCAGCATTGCCAACTTTTGCGCATCTGGAACTCAGACTTTCAGACTCAAGCTCAGGCAAGAAATCTTACGGCGAATCTAAATTATTCCATTATAAACCTAAAATTAGCCACATCAGAAGAGCTGGGGGCAGTTTGCAAACTCTACAGACTATTTACAAGGTAATAAAACTGTTACATACATGTAAATGCGTGTGCGGATTCGTCAGAACAGCTGACCGAAGCTGGTACCCCTGCATATGGAAGACAAGTCCGGCATTTCTCATGCTAAAAATGTGTTTATCGAGAATAATGGAAAATCGCTGCCATTTTCTGACACTTAGTTCTATTTACCACATATGAATATTCATCCCCCGTAAATTTTATCGGTACAGTCACGATTCCCTCCCACGGATCGTCAAACTGATAACATAAATACTGAACCCAACAGAAGTTTCACGTCCGGCTTTAGAGCTCCTAGAAAATGCTCGGAGACTCTGTGACATGGCCTCAAATAAGGTATAAATGGGAGTGTTTGTGGCACTGTTCACACTGTAAGCAAAACGAGAAGCCAACCTCAGAGCATCACATCTTTCACTCGTTACTGACACAATGACTGCATTGTTATTGTCGTGCAAAAATACAGCGACAAAAACAAAAAATGCTTTTAAAGTATATGCCACCAGCTGTCACGCGATCTGAAATGCACCGGCAATGTTGGTGATGCATTAGCGTCCAATGCATTATTGCTTAATTTTTTTCTCATTTTTGCTGATTACTGCCAGACGACACGCTATTTAGTAGCGGTGGTCTTACACCGGAAACTTAAAGACGATAATGTTTTCAAGGTCCGCTTTTGGCTTGGTGGGTATACTGGACATTTACACTTTCTTCGTAACGACTGACAGCATGTAGTCTAAAACAGACGCGATTACAAATTGGAAAACAAAAACGATACCAATTTATAATTATTTATGAACACAATATATTAACTATGTCGACATATTTAAAAAGATAAATGGTAACATCAGTAGATAAACAACACAAATAGGCCTAGGTTTGTTCGCGGAGGAGCGTAAGTTAATAAAATGATGAAATAGTGCAGCAATAGAGCACCAGTATTGACACTCGAATACGGAGACTTCGTTCACAAGGCAGCGTTTTTATTTATTATTTTTCATTTCATTGTCTTCATTTCCTTATGTTTATTGTTATTTCATTCCGAATGTATGCGGTCTGCGTAAACTTGAAAGGGTACGATACTACGGGGCATTTTATAAATAAAACGTCCGATTTACAGACGACAATCTTACACTTGCCAGCATGACAGCGCGTTTTCCGCAAGCGTGACGGGAAATCGGGCATCGCGACTCATTGTTCACGTTTTGAAACAAGAACAATGCGCGCATGGGTACGTTAGTGACGAGCCATACGTTCGCCGCTTGGGGGCGATCTTTCTACGAACGCCCAGAGAAATATACAGCGTAAATACAATAATAAATAATATCATACAATGAAAGTCTTTACTTATCTGTAAAAGTATGCGACACACAAGTGGCTTTTCCACCTCAATAATACGCCATTTAGATATCAATTAATTATCAGTTGTGTTTGAAATCCATAAACTATATAGGCTATAGTATGTATCTTTCGGCCATTAATATAACATTTTCTTACGTGAATGATTTAATCAACAGTGACCTATAAGATTGATGCCGGTGACCACAAAGCGAGGCTGCGTTTTAATCGCGGCTCCTCCCGCAAAACTGGGTGGGCGGGGTGTGTACCTTAAACAGATGGGATGCAACTATTGTCCCCAGTCAGGCTGCGATTCCTGCGTGAGGAAAGCGAGGCGGACGTATGTGTGACACTTCTCCGAGCTGATCCTCTGTAACACCTAAATCCCTTTAGGAAGAGACGGCTGGCAAGTTTTAGTACGACGCCTTTGCGAATCGGCCTCCAGGGCTCCTTATTCTCTACGGCTGTCCTTGGCTTTTGGACGTGGATCTCAAACCCTCCCTACTGACGGATGTCAGCGGCGCTGCTGACGGACGCTGCAGATTCATTCCACGGCGCTCCGAAAGGCGAAGAGCCCGAGAAACGAGACGTCCACCCCAGACAGACATTTTATTTCCAGTCCAGCGGCAATGCCGGGGTTTGATTACAAGTTCCTGGAGAAGCCGAAGCGACGTTTTCAATGTCCTTTGTGCAACAAGGCTATGCGAGAACCCGTGCAAGTTTCCACATGTGGACATAGGTTTTGTGATACGTGCCTACAAGAATTCCTAAGGTAAACGATAGAATCAGATGAGATGACTCGGATGAATCAGATAAATAAATTCGTTTATTTGACAGTTTAAGATGCGTGCCTGTTATGCGTCTTCTGACGTGTAGGCTATTGTCGGACTTTCCATGTCTAGATTTAATGGATTAAAAAATTGATTTAAGCCTTTAGTCAATGATTTGATGTATTTTTAATATCGCTAGCCATGTCTTTATCCTTGAAAATAACAAATGTACTTCTGTCAGCGAGGGCATTGTGAAATGTCAAAGGGAGTTCGCACCCTTTCTTATGTGCGTCTGTCTTCTGCTTTACCTGGGGTAGGAGGCGTTGGGTCAGTAAGAGACAAGCTGTCCAAAAAATGCTCTAGTTGCAGTATGGTCATTAATCACTTTAGTGATCCGTCTTCATCCGGCTCGCGGGTTTTAATCACGGTTATCAGTGTCGCCCTTTCACTTTTATGTCAAGCTGCCCATATGTAAGGGCTAGTTAGGAAGTCCTTTCAGAGGCGCTCCCTGGGGATCCGGCACTGTGGTCTGCGCCCCTGGCTGATGTATGTTAATACGGCGCCTTATATGCCATATGGTCGTACGTTATGCTTGCATCTATTTAAAATAAATCTATGACAGAAGACTACTCGCAACCCAGCACTCTTTTTTTTTTTTCGGGAATGCTGTTTATCCTTTGTTTTTAGTTTAATAGCGTGGTCAACTTGTGTTTCTGTGTTTACCTTATATATCTATCCTTTCATTGTTTGAGCAAATGTCAGCTCTTAGTTGGCTTCTGTTCAAATGTCTACAGGATTTGTTGAAACGTCTGTTGTGGTTTGGCTAAAAAAAATTCCTGGGACAAAGACAAAGTTGTTTTTTTTTTTCCAGATTTGGATTTTCCGAAATGTTTCGTGTGTTGTGTGGACATAAATAATGTTATGCTGACATATATAATTTACCTGTGAAGATAAAGTTGCTGATCAATCTTTTGGGAGTGTTATAGACGTGTAATTGGCCCTTTCATATGAGCTGTTCCTGTCGTGTTCTGGTGCTGGGCTCGTTTAGTCTTGGATGTTTCTGTTTGTTTACCTGTACCTCTTCCGTTTAGTGCAAAGATTCACGCAGATATAGCTCTGTGCTTTCAGTTTTTATAAAGCTGCAGGGACACCGATCGCTATCCGTGTTCAGTCCGTCTCTGAGCTCCGCCTTAATTTTGTGAAGCGCTTGGTGGTTCATACTGGCGATGCTGGAGTGCGGTGCCTCGATCAGCTGCTATAGGCTGCGTGGCAGCTGGAAGCACACATGTAAGCGATTATGCGCGGCTGTAGCTGCTGATGGCAGGCGGAGCTGCAGCGTGGACTCGTTTGCGTGTGCGTGTCTGCGTCCGTGTGTGCCTGGGCAGAAACAGCCCCGGGATCTGCTTCTGTCTGCCATGTTGGCCCCGGGCGATCTGTCGGCCCGCTTGAATGCCGTCCAGACAGACGGGATTAGCACAGTTCCACTGTTGCCTCCTTCGCCATCATCCCGGACCGTACGGTCATTTGTTCGGAAGTAATCTGAGCTACCCCGGTTACTGCGGGACTTTGCGGACAGGAGGGCAAACGTGACTTTCCGTACCCAACCCTCATTTGTTGTGTTTGGTGACTAAACACATAACTAAACGTTTTCTCAGGAATTCCGTGGTGTTTATTTTCCATTGTAGCTGCCTGCAAACTTTGCTACTGTTTTATCTTCCGTGTGGTTTGTCAGTTGTCTTAATAGTGGAGAAGGGATGACACCTAGTCACAGATGTTAGTAGGCCTAAATAGTAACTGATTATCATCACTGTTATTTTATTTTAATGTATAGTTAAGGTGTCAATCAACCTTCAGATCCTGAACCACACTGAGCAATTCATTTGTATTGATTGCTGTAGATGAACAGAGGGTCCAGAAAGTTCCCTTAAGAATTTCAGCACATCAGGTTCTTGGTTCGGTGCTGAGTATTCCTGAAGACACCGGCTCCTGGTCCATGTATGTTTCTGTTAACATGCCTGTTGGGTATAAGTGAATGTGTGGGCTGGCTTGGATGTTGCTTGTCACCTGGCAGTTGTTACACTGCTTCGGTGACAGAACCACTTGGAACCAACACATGTCAAGTAAGGCCCTGAGTCTTGTTTCCCAGAATGCACAGCGAGTATCTGATGGAAGCGAATGTTCTTTGCCATACTTTTACACAGCCACCTCCCAGTTTGTTTCTCACTGTCATTGTCACTCTTATGCCACTGTCCATGAGAATTGTTAGGATCTGACCCTGCTATCACTGTTGTTGTTGTTGTTGTTGTTGTTGTTGTTGTTGTTGTTGTTGTTGTTGTTGTTATTATTTTATTATTATTATTATGTGTACATTCTCCACTAAGCCTTTGAAATACAGTGTAACTAAAGCCAAATTCGGAGAATGCAACTGGTGACTGTTTGCAGAGAGCGATTTGCCCAGACTTGCCGTCCTGTGCTGTTCCTGGCGCTAACAGTTGCCCCAGGACCCACCCATGCCTGCCTTGTGCAACAGTGTGGCATAGCCCCCAGAGAACACTCTGGAAGTGTGAATAGAAGGGTACTCCCTGGCTTAATTGCCGGGTGGAAAATGCTTCTTTTAAGGTGGCTATGTTCAGTTTCGTCCCAGCTATTTTTATAAAGGGCCCTTCCCTAACATATGAGTCAAGCGGGTGCGAGTTTTTGGTTGCCCCAGGAAAAGTGGGTGATACCTAGACAGGTGTGTAAATGGGGTGCGGCATGCCTAGTGTTGAACTGGGGCCTGCAGAGTGGGCTGATGAGACCGTCTAATCTGGGGTGAGTGGGTGGTAGAAGGCCTCTATGCTGTGTTCAGAGAGTTAAGGGATTCCCTATGTGTTGAGTGTCCTTAGCAGGTTAATGATGTCACACCAGGTGGGGCTTGGCATATTAGCATTGTTGCCGTGCCAAGAGAAGAGATGGGAGGGGAGGGGGATGTGGGCATTGAGAAGCAGATTATCTGTGGGTTAATTCAAGGGTGCATTCAAGGTGCTTGTGTGGGTTGGGAAAGGCGGTTTGCTTAGAACAAGACGAGCATTGAGCACGTCGCAGTTTATAAAGCTGAGCGGAAGCCTGGTGCCACGAAAGTGTGGGCGACTCCCGGGCCGCGTTTGTAAATATTACTGACGGCTCTCCCCAAAGTTTGGGCTCCTCCGGGCCTCGATTCTTTTGTCTCACAAGAGGCGCTTGTTCTGCCTGTGTGCTTCTTTGTCTACAGCTGGGGGGCACAGCTCGTCGTTGCCCCCCCCCCTCCCTTGTTTTTCTTTGACACCCCAGTCGTAAGTCTAAAGCCTCTTTGTCCCTCTGCAGGCTCCCCAAACCCCGTACCTCCATCAAGACCCTGCACCCCAAGACGCGCGCGCACACACACACACACGCACACGCACGCGCACACACACTCCTTCCGCCTGGAAATGATAGCTTGCAGCGAGCGTACAATGAGCTTATTGCGACGGAAGGCTGAGTTTAAAGAGGGGAAAGGAAGGTGATTGATGTGGACTCCCGGGG
>JABFEA020000039.1:20413892-20426004 GCA_019775915.2 Cyphomyrus plagiostoma | reverse complement strand
CCCCCCCCCCCCCCCCCCCCCCCCCCCCCCCCCCCCCCCCCCCCCCCCCCCCCCCCCCCCCCCCCCCCCCCAGAGCCATGTAGGAGCCAGGCTTGCCCTGCCATATTTGAGGGGGGGCTGCCTCTGAATGGCTCTATGTGTAGGTCTTACTCACTGCCTCTATTGATCCCTAAGATTCACTCAGAGGGACATCCTGTCACAGGCTCTCCAGCCTCGGAGGAGGAGACTGACGGCCGTTTGAGAGAGACGGGCTCAGCACTTTCTCAATAATTCCTTTGGTGACTTTCCAATTGACAAAATCGCCAGACTCTTTTCAGTCCTCAGCCCACAAAGCGAGTCCTTATGGCCGTCCTCAGCTGGCCGTATTGATGCTTTCACACATCCGGAGTATTACAGAGGGCACTGACACCACTGCGCCGAACCCAGTCCAGTCAGCCAGCTCAACTTCACCGGAGGCACAAATGTGCCGCGTCGCGTGACTGGCCATGTGCAGCCCGGTTTTTATTTTCAAGTACATGTCAGATAACGGGAGTCAAAGTGGGAGGCAAGGTAGGAGTCAAGGTGGGCCTGTAAGGTCTGATAGCCTCTGAAACCTGCACCTTGCTTTCATGGCTTACAAGAACAAGCCTGCTGCAAATGCTGAATCGCAGCCTTCTGTTGTCACGCTAGCAGAGTTAGCCTCACCTTTTAATAACTGACAAGGACAGGCAGAGTTTACAGCCAACCTTGGTGGGTGAGTTTAATGTTTAACGCGATTGTCCTTCCCGTTCATGCAGGTGCAGGAGTCCTGACAGCCTGAGTGCCCCTGTGACAGACTGCCTGGATAGGCCAAGCGCTCGGCTGAAAAGTTGTTTTCAAAGACTCTTATCTCCTCCTGGGAGTTCGGCCATGTTTGGAGTAGATCCTTTGCTGTTGTGGCTTTGCAGATGTTTGTCCCATCAGAGATAAGTCCAGTGCTCGGTGTTCTTCTGAAAAAAATCATCTAAAAAAATTATCTTGTTACTATTATTAGGGTGGGTGCTGACACTATCCAGTGGCATCTCCTTATCTGTTAAAGGAGGACTTTGAGACAGGAGATGGAAAATTTGAAAGGTGGGATTTAGAAATCAAGTATAACAAGGCATGTTGAAATGATGGGTGGGTCCAGGGTGAGGTTTATCCTCCTGGACTGTGAAGATTTGGTGATTCGACGAACAGACACGGATGAGAAAAATGAGGCTGAGATCCTTTGGCCCATGTGACCACAAGAGGGTAGGTGGGGGGGTTGCTCCAAGGACGGGATGATGTCATCTTAGATGGGTGCCCTGCGGAGAGGGAGGGTGTCCCCCGTTCCCTGCACGGCTGCCCGTGACCTTTGTTCCCTCTATACATCAGGCCCAAGCGACTCCTTGAGTTTGTTTGCATACTTTGCGTTAACAACCAGCAAACTCTCAGGAATCACAAGGCCTCTGTGTGAACGAAGGCAGCAGAGAGTAACACTAATGTAAAGTGGCTCCACTCAGCATTGCGGCGTGGACATTATCCTGAGCTGGAGTGCCCCATTACCCTTCATATAACAGCATTCCTGTCCTTTTCCACGCTCCTAGTGCCCCATTATTCACGGTGATACTGCATTCCGGCCTTGCCACCTCCCCCTTGTGGAGCAAATGGTTTACTAACTGAGTGAGTGAGAGCAGTCTCTGGGGCCAGCGGCTTGTCCCGACGTGTCCATGGCCCCGGGTGGCTCTTGTACTGATAGAGATTGCGTCCCACCGGGCAAACACAAAGGAGTGGTATGCCAGCTATGTGCTGGAGCACCTTGTGCCCTCACGCAGCAGGACAGGGACTGGGGGGGAGGGCCTGGGCAGCCAGCATCCCTCGATCCCTGGCCGTTTGCCAGCTGGACCGGGCATGCAGATGGTTGCCTGGAGTAGGTCTCCGAGTCGGATGTCTGACCAGAGTTTGATTCTAGTGCTAGATTCTACTTCAGAGGAAGATGCTTTTCAGTTGCAATTAGTAAATAAATCATGTTATAATGAAGCAGATAGAGGTACATGGTTTATCTTTGGAGCCAATACATCAGAATTCATAAGACTAGTGTGTACTGGTACGTCACCCTAATGTGAGGTCAGATTTATGCTACTGTGTGAAACGGCCGAGCGGTCTAAGAGGTGAAAGTGCCCCCCGCCCCCCCCCGGTCCCTGATGCATATCCGAAACTCTGGCACGTGAGGAATCTCAGCTGTGAATGGTGAGCAGCTGGCTGAGCAGGGAGCGTGGACCGCTTCGGTGGGGGGGGGGGCGCTCACAGCCCTGGGGGGCACCTGTGTCTGTGAAAGGCCCCCTTTTTGAGCAGAACAGGTGTCAGCTGAACAGTTAAGCCTCACACCCTTGCCACCCCCCCCACTAGACTGGACAAACATCCGCTGTCATCGTCCACTTGGACGGACATCAGTGGGACGTGGCACCCCCACATTCGCTTCCTTCCTACGTGGCAGTCCTCCAGCCTCACTCTGATTTCCCCCCCCCCCCCGGCCCACATGGCCCCCTCTACCTCCGGCTTGAGCACAATGCACAGTGTCTCTAATCACAGGACTGGGGCTCTGATATGTTTGTGGTCATTCTTCGTTCCACAGTGGAGCGTTTCAGCTGCCACTGGATGCCTGGTTCCTCGACCAGCTTAATGCTTTTTTTTTTTTTTTTTGATCTGCATACCAGTTCCAGTTAAGAGACAGCAATCGCCTGCCCCCACGCCCGGAAAAATCACAAATACTGAGGCTCCGAAGGGGGGACAGGAAGAATATGCTGCCCTCTGTTGCTGGTGGGCTGCTATGGCATAGCCGTAAGGTGGGGGCACGGGGCCAGCGAATCTGTGATCATAGTGGAGAGTTCAAACCAAAAGCTGGCAACACAGAGATTGTCCACAAGCAAGAGACCTTCGACCTTTGACCCTTGACCCTGCTACCTGACGGGGCACAGGCCCAAATGCACACAGTCCCTCTCTGTTTCCTTGGTTATTTCCAGCTCACTCCGTCCCATAATCTGAAATCCCATCTGCTCGGTTCTGACCTCCCCCCACTGGACGTCACTCCTGGTGATAGTGGTGTCCGCAAACAATGCGGGGCGGACACCAGCCGCGCCATAAGGTGCAGTCTCTCAGCACGCTGCCCTGCTTAATGAAGCCGGGCATTCTGGGTAACTGTGAGGACAGGAGTATTTATGCTCTCTTTCTGAATGCATGCATTCATCCATACAGTGCAGGCTTTGGCCTCAGTTGGTTCCTCCCCAACCTGATTTGCGTCCTTGGCTGCATAGCAGTAGTCTGGCCTTTACTCCAAACTTCAGGCGGTCTTTCTGGGCATTTTATTCCCACAATAGCATTTCCTCAATGTAACCTCCATTCCCACCCATTCGCAAGGTTGGGTTCTGGGAGATCTCTCGGTTTTGTGGGGGAAGTTGCGCGTGTCTTTGGGCATGCGTGTTGCCGTGTGTAAACACCTGACTCAGATCGCTTCGGCTGCTATGAATTTTGTTGTCGTTCTCTGCTCCGTGAGTCATACTCTGCACTGACCATTCACATGCCTGTACAGGTAATGACGCCCCCCCCCCTCCCCCAATACCTCTGACAGACTGTATACCTTCTACCATCTCTGTTTTCGCCTTCTGATTAAGCACTAAGACATGGTCTAGGTGCTCTTCAGATGCGCCGCGTTGCATTTGTGCCCTATGACTCCATCACCTTCCTGCCGATCTGACACCATGCTCTTGGCGGTAGAAGGTGCCTTGTGTAACGCTAGAGTTTTGCTGGAAGCTGGGAGTCGAGTTATGGGACTTTGAGCGGCGTCACTATGGGGTGGCTCACTTGATAAGCGACTAGACACTGATAAGGTGACAGTACGCGTTTCGAGTCCGGGTACATGGGGCTAACGTCTCGTCTAGATGTAGTGGCACTCGGCGCTTCCATCCCTTAGCAGTAATAATAATGGTGGGCTGTTATGTTTAAGCACCGATTGTCACGTTTCGGGCCCAGTAGGCGGGCAGTTTCCCAGAACCAGCCTAGAGACGCCCATTGAGTCCAAGAAAGGTCCATAGAATATGAATGGTGTGAGTTTGGATAAATGGCCTAATCGAGATTCTTTCCATGAGTGTCCAAACCCAACCAAAGGCTAGAAAAGTCACTCCGGACTGTGATGTCATTCGAGGTCTGGGAAAAACCCAGGCGGCTGAATCGCATGCAATCCACCTCGACAAAAACCCTTCCCAGGTCATTGTCTGCCACTCCAACAATCGCCGCAGGCAATGATGTCAATACCAGCTTAGCCTGAATGAGAATGAGCCCAGGCAGCCGGCCCAGTTCACACGTGAAGTCAACCTCAGAATCCCTCCGTCGTTTACGATGGTGCTGGTGTCCTGGTTGGGGCTTCCATGACGTACACTGGTCCCCACACCTCATACTCACACGGCGGCATTTTGTTCGGCTCCGTTTTCAGAGGTGGGAAACGGCAAGTTGTGGCAGAGTTTGCCATTGCGTGCCATCGAGCGGCATTGCGTTGGTGACCAGCTGTGCGGGCAGGGATTCGGATACTTCAATTTCAGGGAGAAAATCCAGATTACTGGATGAATACAGTTGGCTCATCCTTATGGGTAGTAATCGGACAGGCTGGTACTGGTGGCTAGACAGGTTCTGCTGTAGGAATGACTGGCTGGTGCCACGTGCCGGTAAGACAGGCGGGCGAGCTCCACGTGGCAGCGCCCGGGCCAAGCAATCCGTCATGGGGATTATCTGCCCATCCCACCTGCTGTGGGGAGAAGGGGGGGACTTGCAGTAATCTGGTGGTCCTGGTTGTTTTGGGGGGCAGGCTGGGATGCCGCCAGCGACTCGCCACTCCCGTTTAAAGGGGGACCGTTACACGGGCAGAAGATGGAGCTACGAGGGGTCTTCTCGAGGCTTGAGGGCCTCTCGTCTGTGCTATCAGCCTCATTTACCAGCTCGCCTTGTCAACGTGCTCCTACGTTAATTTGACTTCCCCAAGCTGGATGGACAAAAAAAAGCAAACCTCAGTGTTTATATAGTTTCTCATTTTGGCCCAGAACCGCAGCCTTTTCCAGCGGCGCTTCCCACGGAAATGGCAGAGAAAGTTTCCCAGTGCAAGCTGCTACCTCACGCAGCCTGGGGCTACCCCGAATCCCCTTTGATGGTGATTTGTGGTGACAATTAGTTAGAGGGCGGCCCCTGTGACCAGCCAGCTTAAGCAAAGGCGGGTTAAGGAGACGCCCAGTCTCACTCTCCCGGGTGATTAGTGAACAATGACACGTTCGTTTTCGTTTCGTGTTATGAAATGCTGGGAAACGGCTGCAGAAGTGGCTGTGGATTATTGGTGCTGCAGTTCAGTCTCTCAACCCCCCCCGCAATTTCCCAGTAAGTAATACCCAGGTGCGACGGGTGTGTCTCACGGCCACGCTGATGCACCCACCCCCCCCCGTGACTGAGGTGTTGTGACAGGGGGGGTCACAGCAGCCAATCAATGTGCAGGCTGATAAAAGGCAGAGCATGCTCTCTGAAGCTGCCCCCCCTTCCCCAGCAAGCTGCTAATAGTTTGCAGTTGGAACGCCCCCACACACGCCCCCCACCCCCACCTCCACCCCGCATCTCCACATCTTCCTAACGATCCTCCTAATTTATCGAATGGAGAGGGAGCACCTGAAGAGAGACACACACCTGGGTGCCAAACCTGTTTGCCAAAGTCACCTCGGGCAAAGCTGGCCTGGCACAAGAGAAATTCGGGGAGGTTCCTGGGTGCCCGTTAAGTCGCCTATGGAATTTCAGGGGGCGTGGCTGGACCTCTGAGTTGCATTTTTGGTTTTGTTGCTGCAGAAGGGCAATTGTAGGGCGTGGCGGGCCTGCATATGGCCCTCAGCTCCCTCTGTCAGCAGCTGCTCCACCCCAGGGCTGTCCTCCTGGCGAAGCTGCCTACCCTGGGAGCGCTCACGTTAGACCGTCTCTGTAATTAAAACGACAATGTCGTCGTGGCGACACCCTGGAACAGCTCATGGCCACCCGTGGAGCGTCTGTCTCATGTCAGCGGACGTGGAGCTCGGCGCTATGACTCGTGTGCTCTTGTTTCAGAGGGGGCGCCCTGCTCCCAGCTCTCCCCTCCCTTCTTAGCCTCGCATGTACCGCTTAGATCATTCCGCTCCCGGTCGCAGCCGCAGGTGGGACAGCCACTAAAATATGCTTCATTTGCACCTTATCATACAGATTAAATGGGGTGGGGGGGACATGCATGTGCAATTTGCTGACTTTGGAATTTTGTATTTTTTTTGCGTTTCTGCTGCACCAGAAAGCATTTATTTTTGTCAGCTGGCCATCCGGGCCTCGAGCAGGATGGATGGAAGGGCACGGCGCAGCCGAACCATGGCTGTATTTACCGCCGTTAGCCGTGTTAGCGAGGGTGCGTGTTAGCGGCATGAGGGAGGTATGAGGCAGGCAGGGCGACCACCCCCCACGTGTTCAGCAGGCTCTGTGGCTGAACAGTAGGCAGCGTGACTGTTTAGGATGTCACCATCGCCTGAAGGCTTATGGTTGTGGGGTCAAATCCTAGCAAAGTAACTGCCACTGGACTCGCATGTGTCTGCCAACAATGAAACAAAGCTGATATGTCACTGTGTGTAGTGGCTATGACCTCAAAGGTGAACAGAATGACCAAAATATAGCTGCTCGTGAAAAATCGGGCCGCTTTGGTAGCTATGGAAACGGGCGTGTGCAGCCTGGACCTCAACTGATCGTCACTGATCATTAGTGATGTATGGCCATCGTGTCCTCCATAACTCGCTGATATGTCAGGGATTCACCTTCAGCACGCCTGTAGAATTCACCCTTTTGATGAGTCATCCTTCTAAAGGTCAAAGTTCGGTTTCCGCAGAGATAAGCTGGCCCTGTGGGGCGCCATCCACCCGGGCGGCGCTGCTCCATGGAAAAGCAGAGGATGGCCAGGCGAGGAGAAGAGGTGCTTTATTTCCCCGGGCTGAAATTTGAGACACCAGGTGGTTTTACTGTGCCAGGTAATCCCGCCCCCCAACAAAAAATGGGCAGAGAACTGCATGAGCCTGTCTCTGGCGTGCCCCATCCCCCGACGACAGCCACCAATGTCCAAGTAAAAGCATAATCAGGAAAAAGTGGGACACGGTGGCTTCTGTTTCCATTGTGTGCCCCAATCTTCCATAATTAATACATTACCCACAATGCAATGCACATGGCTGACAGTTTCTGTAGTGAAAGAGACAGACTTGATGGTCTCTCTCGGTTACCTGATGAAACGGAGATACAGGACGTGGTGGCTTACTGTGCGCCATACGGAAGTCGTGTTTGGCAGGTAGGCAGGTTCACTGTGGCCTGGCGTCCCGGCATCTCCCGCTCCTACACCATTTCCCCCCCCGCCACCCAGCAGGCCAGGAAAAATAACGATGGCACACTACTGGGGGAGCGCCGGGGGCGTGGAGGGGAGGCAGCCGAGTGCCGGGAACAGCCTCCACATGCTGGCGGATTTGGGGGATTAGAGGGACTCCCACCGAGATGAAACGTGGTCCCTGTGCTCAGGAGATGGGTGTGGTTTCGGGGCCCTGGGGGGTTATGGGTTTGCTTAAGGTGTTGGCATAAGGTGACCCCTTGCTGATGAGCAGGGCACCACCGTGGGAAAACCGTCCAACAGATCGGGGGGCCGCAGGGCCTGGCAATCGGTAGGTTTCTAGAAATGTCTCAGTTCGCACTCATACAAAGGCGCACAGGCTGGCATGCCTTTTACTTTGAAGTTCTCTGTGATGCTGATTAAAGCTCAGCTTTAAGCCAGGCTAATGCCTGTGTGTCTGTCTGTCTCTCTGTGTGTGCATCTATGTGTGTGGGTTTATGTCTGTATAGGAGCCCACACACCCCTCCGCACCCAGCCCATTGCCCACAGGGTCTCTTCCCCCAGTCCTGTCACTATTTAAGGCCACATCAACGCCCTGGTATCGCTGTGTGGCTGTTGGTCTGGCGCCTGCAGATCAGGGGACCCTCTGTCACAGAAGATTGGCTGACAGGGTCAAGGAGCCTTTCTGGTGCTATGGGATTGGCTGGTGTTTTGGGGGCGGAGCTGAGAGCAGGTCCCCCCCTCCGATTTGTCTGCTAATGAGCTGCCGAAACTTAGCAGCACCCCACTCATGTGGCTCAATCAGCTGGGCCTGCATGGTGCTGTGCTGCCTCAGGCCACCACGTCGACGCTCTCGGTGCATTAGACGCCCTCACCTGGCTGTCAGTCCAGCCCGCTTGTAGCCCTGCGGCCAATGCCCGCCTGTTCAAACCTGTCCTATGAGTAACTAGTTTTGATTCGTCATCTGGGACTGTCCGTGTTCTCCAGGGTCCCGTATCGGCTGAACGGGAGATGTTTACAACAGGTGCCATGGTGATGTGGGGGTCACAGTCCAACACCCATTTTTAAAGCCCAGATGTTAGTGGCCTGAGGGCTTGGCGCCCTTCTGATCACATGGGGGATGTTGTGTCATGTGACTCTGGTTATGAGTGTCTGGGTGGTTTTTGTTGTTGTGGGTGGGTGGGCATTGCAGAACACGCAGTTTGGAATCCAAAATTACCTGTGTGTCTACAAAGCAGAAAGTTGCAGAAAATATCTGAGTTGCAGGCCTTGAGGGTGTGAGAGAGAGGGAGTGACGAAGACTCTGCCATAATGCCGGACGCATGCGTGTACTGTGTAACTCCTTTTCTCTCTTTTGTGTGTTGCAGTGAGGGGGTGTTTAAGTGTCCCGAGGACCAGCTCCCATTGGATTATGCTAAGGTAAGCCTAACCCCCACCATCCATCTCTGCTAATTGTATGAACTGATGACTGATGAACCTCCCTCCCTCAGTTGTGGAGGACAAGTCCCCGAAGTGAAAGCTGATTACAAACAGAGCTGCTTTTGTTCCCCACGGTCCCTGAGGAAGATGGCCACCAGCAGAGTGTCAGCAGAGCTGGTGTCAGCGGAGCTGATTTTGCATGCCTGTGTTGCATCTGAAGTGTGCCTGCCTGTGAGGCCTTCGGCCTGCTGTAGGAGCTGCCTGCCCGTGAGGCCTTCGGCCTGCTGTAGGAGCTGCCTGCCCGTGAGGCCTTCGGCCTGCTGTAGGAGCTGCCTGCCAGTAATCCCTAAATATTTAATGTGATTTCATTGGAGGGGCCAGACTGGCCGCCGAATCTGGGTCTCCGCTGTCGGCCAGGTCTCAGCCGTGGCAGTCTGCCCTTCACGGCACGGCAGTAAATCTCCTGGCTCTTCCTGCAGCACCCCCCACCCCCCCCAGGCGGTTTAATTACGCTCCTCCTGGGTCTCTTTGTCCTTTTCATTAAGGTTTAATCAGTGAAAATGTGCCGTCTGGCTCCCGTTTATCCTGCGTCACGGCGACGTAGCTTGCGGCTGAGATGGCACATGGCGAGGGCTAGAACGCTGCGCCCGCCACACGCGAGCCCGCGGGGGCACTCCCGCCAGGGTCTCGCACGCGCCAGAATCTGTGCGGCCGGCCGAGGTGTTGCCATGGCGACCCGCCAGAAGCAGGACTGTGCTGTGGATGTCACAGCCTCCTGCCCCCCCACCACCACCAGCACCACCACCAATCTCCCCTAAAACCATCCACCTTGATGAAGACAGTTGGGTGTGAACACACAGAAACTGCTCTGAGCAAATCAGGCATCAGTCATGGAGGGGGGGGGTTACGCTACAGGAGTTTCCCCCAAAGATTTAAAGGCTGTTGCCATGTGATACTGTGCTTTTCCTGTGAGGGACAATTAAGCAGTTATCAGTTATCTCTGTCGAACCAGTGGTCCCCGCCTTGCACCAACACGGGCCCCCGCCCCACGGACTCTTTCTTTTTGGTGTGGTGGTATGCTGGCAGCACAGCTGGCATTGGCTCACGGGCCCCGTCGCCTTATTCGAGGATCCAGACCAATAACAAATTCACACGCCGTTCGCGCCTCTCTCAGTGCCCCATGAAAACCCGGACTCCAGTTCCTTGCGATGTGATGTGTGTTCTTACATTTTATTAATTCCTAATTGTCCCCAGGGCTATATTCAGCTAAGCGGTCAAACTATCTATGCCTTTGGAATTAGAATCCAAGAATTTCCATGCCACTAAAAACACGCATGTCTTTAGAATATTGTGTATACTGTGCGCACACAGCACTGTCTAAGGACGGAAAAGGTGTCCCTCAGACCTCGTCTTCTAGCTCCTGCTTGAGCCGCGTGTCTCTCAGCAGGCAGGGTGACCTCTGACTGATGGCAGCAATCAGTCTGCAGCCTCTCACTTCTATCCTGCATGACAGATTGTTTTGCTTTGGTTTCTTATCCTGCGTACTCTTGCATGGGACTGATTGCACGGCGTCCATAAATCAGAGATAAAGGGTGAACCGAGGCAGAACAGATTTCCAGACTTTACCGAGTGCTTAAGAGAGTCCATGATCATGTGACAGGAAGTGTTTTCTAACTGCTGCACAAAGAAATCATGCTGGTCCCACCTGATAACCGTCGGGGCGCATCTGGCGCAGAATTCCAGAAGTATGCAGGCAACACGTGTCATAACTGTGACCTTTGCCCTCCTTACGTGGGGGTCGTTATCCCTGCAGATCTACCCCGACCCGGAGCTGGAGCAGCAGATCCTGTCCCTGGCCATTCGCTGCATCCACAGTGAGGAAGGCTGTCGCTGGAGCGGCCAGATGAAGCAGCTGCAGGTGTGTGGAGTCTTCCTCGTGTTTCTCTCCGCGGTCCCGCGGGATTTTCTTTATTATGGACGTCACCATGGAAACGCCTTCCCACCCCCTCCAACAGAGTCACTTCTCCACCTGCGCCTTCAATGTGGTTCCGTGCCCCAACCGCTGTGCCGCCAAGCTGACGCGGAGGGACCTGCCCGACCACCTGCAGCACGACTGCTCCAAGCGCAAGGTGAAATGCGAGTTCTGCGGCTGTGAGTTCTCCGGCGAGGCCTACGAGGTGAGAGCCCTTCTTCCTGCTTCCCTGTGACCCCAAGCCCTGTCTTCATTCCACTGCGCGCACACTGCACGTCTCTGAAACCAGGAAGTAAATGGGTTTCAGTTAACTACTTACTGAAAATAAACCTCCAGTCTGTGGGTCTTCTACTTCGTTCCGACCAAGCTTCCAGTGAAGATTCCAGTGCCTCCAACATTCTGTGATGTTTGTGCTGCAAAATGTATTTTTAAGGGCAGTATTTCTGTAAAAGCTCTCTTTGATCCAAACTCAATGGTGCTGACTTTGGTGGAAGCCCCACCCAGTCGATGAAAGCCCCCTTGTTGCTTACAGGGCGGGGGGCCTAGTGTGCCAGTGCCTTTTATTTATAGACCACGGTAGACTGTTTAAAGCAACAGGACAGTCGGGCGAATGAAAGGGCAGCCTTGTGGTCCTCATAGCAGCCCCATTGTCCCTACCCAATAAGAGAGTCACTCTGGAGCATGGGCATACTGCAGTCACTGTTATCTTTCATGGTGTATTCATTCTTGGTCTTGGCCGGCCCTGGCTGTGCTATTAGCAGACACAGAGTGAATCAATAGAGCAGACAAGGATCATTTATCAGATTTGCGTAATTAGCTAATGGACGTTTAACCCATATAGAAAAAAAACGAATGTGGCTTTGCTTTCCATGAAGTCATAATGGAATTTGAACCAGCAACCTTCTGGTGTTGGGGTGTCCTATGGCAGCCCTGAATGATGGAGTGAGACGCATCCTGTAATGTAAACCCCTGTCCTTTCTGCGCCCTCAGACGAAGAAATCAATATTATTGGTGATTATCCCGCTGTGGTTGGTTCTGTTTGAGACTCCTTGTAACATGACATGAGTTTGTTCCCCCCTCCCCCATGTCTCTTTCCAGAACCACCAGGGCATCTGTCCCCAGGAGAGCGTGTACTGCGAGAACAAATGCGGGGCACGCATGATGCGCCGACTGCTCTCGCAGCACAGCGTGTCTGAGTGCCCCAAACGCACACAGCCATGCAAGTACTGCGGCAAAGAGTTTGTCTACGACACCATCCAGGTCGGGGGGGGGCGGGGGGGGGGGGGGGGGGGGGGGGGGGGGGGGGGGGGGGGGGGGGGGGGGGGGGGGGGGGGGGG
>JABFEA020000039.1:20391545-20413792 GCA_019775915.2 Cyphomyrus plagiostoma | reverse complement strand
CGCATGATGCGCCGCCTGCTCTCGCAGCACAGCGTTTCTTCGGGCCCCAAACCCACCCACCCATGCAAGTACTGCGGCAAAGAGTTTTTCAACGCCACCATCCCGGTCAGCCCCCCCCCCCCCACCCCAACCCTGGAAGCTTTCTTTTCCAGTTTCTTTTTTTTATTTTCCCCCATCTTCACCAGCTCAAAATCCAATTTCAGAGTCTGCTCAAGCTTGAAATTGTACAAGGAATGCGAGATTCAAAGTTAGTCAAGGTCGTGTGTTATTGAAATGTGTGTTATTGGTAAGTGCTGCACGGCTGCAGCCCCCTGGAGGGGGGTCCATCTCCATATGGTCTTTCTGTAATATTCCCCCCCCCCTCCATGCTGGTCCTTTGGTTGTTGATGTGTTTGCATCCTCCCTATTGATGGCCGTGTTGATCAGTAGAGTAGTGCGGGGGGGACAAGCCTTGCTCAGTACAGGAGGAGGGACAGTGTCATCTTGGTGAGGAGTGACTGGGGCAGCACCCCCCCCCACACCGCTGTTTGTGCTGCCTAACACCCTGCATCCCTGGCTTCAGCAGCCCAACTATCAACATTTCAATTTGGGGGGGGGGCAGGATATCGTCATTTAACAAACAATGATGATTCTGTTGACAATGAATTTGGCTTTGGGGTTTAAGGCTGCTGGATACGGCTGAACTAGTCAGGAATGGGGAAGGAAGCTTGATTGCTGGCTGAAATATATTCTAACACCTTGGTGTGGGGGAGGGGGGTTCCTTTCTATTTTTGACTGATTGAAGTATTAGTTTTAATGACTTAGTCTAGGGGTGCATTTCTGGTTGCAGTGGCAGATGGCGGGGGGGCTGCCAGCTGTTTTACCATTGCTGACTTGGCTTCGTTTGCTTTCCCACGCAGAACCACCAGTACCACTGCCCACGGTTCCCAGTGCCCTGTCCTAACCAGTGCGGCACACCCAACATTGCCCGCGAGGACCTGGCAAATCATGTGAAGGAGAGCTGCGGAAGTGCTCTGGTGCTCTGTCCGTTCAAAGACGCTGGCTGCAAACACCGGGTAAGCAGCCCAAACGCTAATGCTAATGTCGGTGCCCTCCGATAGGCCCTTGCTAATGCTACTCCCTTAGCATTAATGCTAATGGTAATCCTACCCGCTGAGCAGTAGTCCTAAAACTGACACTATTCACTTAACCCCAACCCTTACATTGCTCCTATTTACCTTCCATCACTCGGCCTCCTCAGCCCACTGGTGCCTCGTTCTTTCCATTAGCAATAGTCATCCAAAATTAGTTTAGCGAGTACTTTTTCCAGTTGAGGATTGAAGCATTTTGCACTCATATTTGCTTATTTCTTCTGCCTGCTGTCTCCATACATGTCTTTCTTACTACTAGTACAAAAAAAAACAATAATTTATATCTATAACTGCAGGAGAAGTTTTTGAGTCAGAAGGCTCCACGTACTGTACGTCACATATAAATTAGCTGGACTTTTTGGTTTTCCATCTGAACTTTCTCATGTGTCTTTTTTCAAAAACAAGAATGGTTCTGGAATTCCAGAAGCATTGCATGACGGATGGCTGGGCTTCCCTACAGTATAGACCCCAGTAGGCAGGGGAAAAAAAATACACCCAGTCATGCAGATGTTCTGCAGCATTTGAAATGGCAGCTGTCCAAAGACACGAGCAGTATTCCACGAGTAAAAGACAATACATTCCTCTGGGAATTCTCGGCATGGAAAGTCCCTACACTAGACAGCTTGGGTATAAACATACAGCTGTCTACAGTGATGTTCCCAGACTGCAGTCCTAGAATTGACAAATGGGGCTTCGATCACTTTGAAATTAGTCTTTTTGTGGTACACAATCAATTGATTCACACTTGAAGGACCTGACTTGTTGTGTCATATCCAATTAAATTAGACTTCAGCTAGTTAGTTCTGTATAGGGAAAAAAAGGCCACAGAGGTTACTGCAGTTCAGAATTCGTGCCCAGGGGCAAATGCCCTAAAAAGCAAGTGTAGACAGCTACCTCAGGCCTCCAAAAACCAAGAAGACAGAATTTCCAGAAGTTATATTGATGGATATGAAATAATATAATTTTAAATGATAACATCATTTTTGCCATTAGGAATTTTAGCAGCAGTTTTCAGTAGAGACAAAGGCGACCCTCCCCCATCCAGGCTGTAATGGACTATTCCAGCCCTGAGACTTCCCTTCACATCTGAGCCCAGTGGCACCGGTGGCATGCGCAAGTTTCTCTTCCAAGCCATCCAGCAAAGAGTAGTGTGACGGAAGAAAAAAACAGTGCAAAGATACAAGACTAACATGTCTTCACTCGTGTCCTTCATACCATCCCGATAGAGTAGTAGACAATTTGTGAAAAGATGTGGAGAGAACGCAATTAAATGAATGCATGGAAAAAAATCAAGACTAACATTAGCCTAAAAAGAGCAAGAACACAATAAGAAACTCTGATAAATAGATGAACTCAAGCAAGGCCCCGTTGCTGTTTTCCCCTAGAGCAACTAAACTAAGTCCGCCCGTGTCCCTACTATGGAACTAACCTCACTTTCTGGCCCAAGAATTTAGTCCTTGCACCCAACCTCCTTCATTTTTATTGCAGTGCCCCAAGCTGGCCCTTGGCCGACACTTGGAGGAGACCACCAAGTCTCACCTGACCATGATGTGTAACCTGGTGGGACGGCAGCGGCAGGAGCTGCTTGAGCTGCGGAGGGAGGTGGAGGAGCTGTCTATCAGCCACGACGGTGTGCTGATCTGGAAGCTGCCCGACTACTCGCGCAAGCTGCAGGAGGCCAAGCTGCGCAGCAACCATGAGTTCTTCAGCCCCCCCTTCTACACCCATCGCTACGGCTACAAGCTGCAGGTGTCTGCCTTCCTCAATGGCAACGGCAGTGGCGAGGGGACACATCTCTCCATCTACATCCGCGTACTCCCTGGAGAGTATGACAACCTGCTAGAGTGGCCTTTCTCCTACAAGGTGACCTTCTCCATCCTGGACCAGAGTGACCCCTCGCTCTCGAAGCCTCAGCACATCACGGAGACCTTCAACCCTGACCCCAACTGGAAGAACTTCCAAAAGCCATGTAGCACTCGCAACTCACTGGATGAGAGCACGCTGGGCTTTGGCTACCCCAAGTTCATCTCCCATGAGGAGATCAAGAAGAGGAACTACATCCGAGACAACTCCATCTTCCTGAAGGCCTCCATAGAGATTCCTCAGAAGATAATTTCTTGAAGTCCAGAATGCTTTCGGGGTAAGGAGCCGAGACTGATGGGAGTTCATCCTTCTAACAACTCTGTATTTCTTCACCTGAACTCTGCCTCGATCCAGCAACTCCATAGGGGAGCTCTGTTCTGGACAGTCTGACCATGGTGGATTGGCAGCCATTTTTTTGGCTGCTAATCTGAATTGGACGACAAGATGAGTCTTTGGTCTGCAGAACCATCGCTCTCTGCATAGGTTTAATTGATTTGTTTCATGTTTGATCTGCAACAGGAAGCCTTGAAAACTCAATAGTGCCTCGTAGTTTTAAATGTGTTCGGCGTCTCTCCACGATGCTGACATAGGAGTGAGTGCTGAGAGAGACATTTGGCCAACATCTTGGGAGAGCCAGCCACCAAGAACGTTTTGATTGTCTTTAATGCACCAGTTAGACCCTCATGGCTGTAGAGGGATGGATGGAACCCCACTGAAGCTATGGACATTGAATTGAACACTCATACACACTTGAAAATGTGGTTGTTTTTGGTTTACATGTATACACAGGTACTCCCTATTCCGGAAAATAACAATGGCTTTTCTCCGTTATGAGACTGTGAAATTCATTGACCACTCCCACTGCTTTTTGCCAGTGACTCAAATAAGACCTCACATTGTGTTCCAGAAGCTTCTTAACCTTTGAGCATAAGAGGGAGGCTACATTTATAATAGTGGGCAGCAGTTCTGGCTCTTTGTACACTGATGTTGGACTTAACAGCCATGGAATAGTGGCCGAGATTTATCTACGCACAGGGTTAACATAGTTTTTGTAATAGATGCTAAAATCAATTACGCAGTCCTTCCAACATTGTGTTGCTAGTCACAAGAACCTAAATCCCATGTGATGACAAGTAACTAATGTGGACCAATTTACGTTCATGTGGTCTTAAACATTGCCATCCATGTGACCATGCCACTGTTCATTGGGCTTTAGCTTCTTAAAATTTCGAGTCGCTGGCAGAAATGGGATGCTAGGGCTTCAAACATATGGTAGCCATGTCCTATCACACATTACCTGAGCCACCACCTTTGTGGTTGAGCAGACAAGTGGCCTTTGAAAAGGCTAAGCTGAAGGACAGCTGAAAAAGCGATTTCTATAATAGGTCATTAAAGGAATTATCAGTATATACAAATATATAAATGAATATATATGTCAACGTATATGGTAATGTAAAAGAACAGCACATTTTCAGTCATTTTTACTCGTTTGTTCCTGGTTTGATTTTTCTATATTGGCAACCAGTTTTGCAGCTATTAAAATCAAAGTTCTGAAGAATTTTTGTACCCATATTTTGCAACAAAAAAGTGAAACATGGTTTTTACTAGCGGATGTTTGCGGGAGGATCTGGGGTTGTGCATGACAGTTTTAACATTTATACGTTTCGTCTCCTATAACTGCGTTCTCTTCGTTTGTTCTGTCCTCCCTCCCCTCTTTTAAATGTCTTGTCTGTATAGTTTCTTTTCCCGATAAGTATTTATTTTACCGTGTCGCTCCGTGAGCCTGGCTGAAAAGGCGGGTTGACTATTTTAACACGTTGAATGATGACTGCTTGTCATGTTCCTGTTTTGAAATAAAAGCTAATTGGCTAAAGCGAATGCGTGCTGGTATCGATCACCTCGCGTCCAGCGCGTGGGACTGCGTCATGTGAACGAAGGTCACCTCGGTCCGTGCTGGATTGTATTTTACTTAGTACATGTATTTGTCCTTCGTCGTTCTGTACATATTTACTCATGGTATCGTTACGTTTTTCACGGCTGGCGTCGCTCTGGTTACAGTGAAAGCAAATGGTATGCTGCATATGACAACAAACCGACCGGTTTAGCCGTTCTGCGCTTTCAAAAGTAGTCCATCTTGTATTTTTTTTCCCTTTTAAAGCGAGCCTCTGACGTGAGTAAGTCCTTTTTTATTCTGCGCGTGACAAACATAAATCCTCCTTGGGTGAAATGTAGAGATACACACCGGCTTTTTCTAAGCCCTCCCTGCCTCCTCCTGCTAATGTATAATTAGGACACTTGTTCACGTGGATGAAAATCGTGATTTTTATCTGGTTTTATTTCATTTTCATCTGTGCCACGTGGGCATCAGTTTTCCTAGGCCTGAAATTTCCAACTCCCCCTGCCATATTGGCAGATCTTTCTTTCTTTTTCTACAAACTTTTAGACACACACACAGGCACTCAGAGGACCTTGCTCTGGGAGTGGAGTGACAGGAACTGCAGCAGAGGCACAGAATCCCTCCGCTTTGACTGGGTGCCAGTGGTTGTATGTTGCCTTGTGAGGCTGGAGGACAGTCGCAGGGGTTCACTGTTCACTTTCAGCTCTTTGATAACATATAATCGTTTTAGGCTTGCATTTCACTGCATCTTAGTTTACGGGCTGGTGATTTTGCTGATGCCTGAATAGTAGTAATAACATATTTATAACCCTGAGAATATGAAAGACAAACTAAACTCAGGCCTGCACATTAACATTAGGGAAGAGTTCTGATGGGTTAAACTGTAAATTACAAGCAGTGTGGAATGTGTGAAACCATATAGCAGCGGCATTTAAAAATGTGTGTTCAGTCCTATTTAATTAGTTTAATATGTTCACCCAGAGTAGGGCAGTACCATATTGTTGAGCTTGTGTGTTTATTTCTGTCTGTGGGGAGCCGTGCTTGGAGATTCTGGTGAGTTTCCATGGTAAAGGGTTGAAGCCCAGAAAGCCACCATGATGGCCACAAAGTTTCCTGGCAGCGGGAGCTCGGTCCCTGCTGAGCCGTGTCCCTGTAGGACTGCGTGGAGTGAAAGTAGTAACTCCCAATTATACCGTCCCCTTTAATTTGTGGCTGATGCTGTCACAGACACGCCTAGGTTTCAAGGACGTCCAGGACTGAGCTAGATGCTCCCGGAGAAACCAGCGTGGAGAGAAGCGCCTGAATTTGTAGACACACCTCAACAGGTTCCTGGCCATGTGTGAATCCTGTGAACTCGCGTTGCCCTTTTTTCTTCCGGTGAGCCATGGAGACAGCACTGTGATCTGGGACATTGGCCCGTCGACCTCAGCACGTGACGGGCATGGAAGCTGTACCTGAGTAGTTGCAGGATCCTGCTAATCTATTAAGTTCTGCTAAGGTGACCAAGAAATTCACGGAATTTCTGTGAAAGTGTCATTGGTTAGCTGCTCTTCCTGACGGGTGTATCTGTGAAGCAGGAGGCCTGTGTGAGTCATAATTCTGCTAATATGTGCTGTTTTTAGTTAGACATAATGTAGATATCCATGAGGATGGAGGCGGTGAATTGCAATTTGAAGGTTTTCTGTCTGAGGATTCAAGTGGATATGACCAGACACTTTGAAATGGAAAGGGGGTGTCGTCTGTGATTGGCCGGTACAGCCTGAATGTGATTGGCCGGTACAGCCTGAATGTGATTGGGTGGTACTGTTAGCCTGAGGAGGTCCAGATGGAGCCCGACAGTCTGCCTATGAGGCGTGTAGCCAAGGCCAGCCGCTCGTGATGTTTCAGAGAGCTGCTGTGAGTTCAGTGGATGGAGTTGATACAGATGGTAGCTTTGCCCACTAGTGTCCAGCATGCACATTGCAGGTAAAAATAAACCGGGGGGGTAGAGGAGGTGAGCAGAAAATGTAGACATCGCACAACAGGCAGCGTATGTTAGGATTTTCATTTAATGATGAAGAGGAGGAGATGGTAGGAAGCACTTCTACCAAGAGCCCGCGGTATTTGTGTGCCGTCGTCTTCGTCAAGGTCCTGCCACGTCGAGCCTGGCGGTCATGATGTAATTGCGCAGCAAGAGGGTGGCCTGGTTCATGGGCTGTTTGTCGTCAGCCAGTAAACAGACCTGAAGCTCGGAGTGAATATTTTATCACATAGTGACGTCTATGATGAAAACGCATGGACAAACTTAACGGTGTGATCTCATTCCGATGATGGCTCTTCATTGTCCTTTGAACAATGTCTGGGACCGTCTCGGACCTTTCACGTTTGCTCGCCGTCATGAGAGGCTTAGCTGTTAAAAGAGGTTCCTCTGAGGTATTTTGTCTGTGGTGGCTTTGGGAAGGCTGTCAGGCCCACAGCTGGGGACCAGTGATTTGGTAGGTGGCGGACGCTGGCATCACTAGGTTGGAACTACGCTGTCAGAGGCATCTACACGGTATAATTTCTGTTTGTGTACTTTTCGACTTCATGCCATTTTTCCAGAAGTATGTAGACATGCTGCCGGTCATACAGCATGGTGGTCTGTAGGGATCTGTGAGGGGGTGCTCTTTTGGCAGTGCTGGTAGCCTGGACGTCTTTATCCTACATGCTCCGGCTGTGCGTGACCACAAGGCCATCCTACGGCTCGGTGACATCGGCACATGACACCACAGGCCCTCGCCCTGAACTCGCAGTCTGCCTGTTGCTGTGAGGAAAATGACTTTGCCATAGCTTGTCCTGGAGAACTGATTAGCAGGACGCTAACTGGGAATCCGCTTTTCCTGAGCCAGGAAGTGGTGAGGTTGGGTGCAGGCCAAGGTCAAGGAGGGTGAGGCTTCCTTTGGCAAGGAGCCAGAGCATCACCCTGGGAGGAGAAGGAAAACTGCTTCTTGAAATTGGTTCAGGTTTTGCTTTTTTCCTGGTGCTGAAACAACAGATGTACCTGCAAAAGCTCCCTTTGATCCCAGTGTCTTTATGTAGCCGGTACGGCTCGGCACCCACCAGGCCCCTGTCTGACCCAGACGGAGGTTCCCTATGATGCAAAATACTTTCCATTGTATTCCTTGGCTCCTCCCACTGGTCCGGTCATGATCAGGCTCGTATTGTTGAGTTTCTTACCATCTGATTTCAGCCTGCTCTCTTCTTTATTGTGGGAGCTGTGCAGGCGTGGCAAAGAGCAGAAATGGAGGGAAGCCAGGTTACTGCAGCTTCTGGCCGACCAGCTGTATCATCATCTAATCCACTGCTGGCTGACGTATTCACTGGGCTGCCAAGCATCACCTTGATCTCTCCAGATGTTTTCTTAGTCCGCTCCTGGTCGGAGGAGGCGCTGGCACCACCAGTAGGGTTTAACTCAAAATCCGGCTGATATCAAATGTTTTCATGTCACCCAAAGCACTCAGCAAACGCTTCATCAAAGAGGAGCCCATCCAGTGCTTGAAAGTGGGCTAAATCTACTAATTAACTTTCGTCATAAGTTCCCCTAATTAGATACAGCTGAGGTGAGAGTTCCTCCTTAATTATAACTCTACCATTTATGCCCTGCTTTTCTTTATGTTGTTCTTCAACTTTATAAGAAATGACTTTCTTAAATCCATGATGTTATTTTTGGAACAGGGTCTTTCTTGCACCTCAGATCAGCAATTGTCGAGTTACAGGTCACTAGCATTCCTCAGTTGTCATTGATAAGACTATCTTACCATGGTCAAGCCAGACCTAGCATAACCATTCTGGCAGCCATCTTCTCACACATACACCAGTTTGGCGTTGGTGTCAGTCCCTGAATTTGCATGCATACACACAGACACGCATATTAATATACAGTATAGTCCAGGTCTCGACTTGGCTGTGAGGCTCACCCTTGGCAGCAGTCTAAGGCATTAAACCAGGCATGTTATGATCTATGCTAATCCTATTATGTCCACTTTCTTCATATCCCAAACATCTCTAGCTCTCATCTCCCACTGAAGAGTTCCTACCCATGGTTCCACCCACAGAGCACATGCCGGCAGATTCGCTGACATTGAAGCATGCTGGGAATGGGGTGGGGGGCAGCTTAGCTCAGTCACACTTCGTAATCCTCTGCTCGGATGCCATTCCGCTGTGTTGCAATCATTTTAAGCAAACAGCTAGCTGGCAGATACATAAGAATGTCATTGGCTGTGGTGAAAAAAGAGCATTTAATTGTAATTATTTAATAATGGGGAAAGTGTAATACATTATGTTATAATCATGTGTCCATAAAGTTCTCAATCTGCTGCTGTCCTTTGGAGTCCAATTGATGGAGTAGAGAAAGGGACAGAGATGAATGTCTTAGGGACAGAGAAGAACATTACTGGGACAGAGGAATCGCTGGGACAAAGGAACAGTAGTATTTACGTTCTGTTTGGTCATTTTCAGGTGGAATAGTGGGTCTCGTGGTTTGTAGCTGGTATTTGTGTATATGTGAGACATTCAGACTAGCTGTCAAGATCCAGCTGGGTTAAGAGAAATGGAACTAGTGTTCAGAGACATATGTAGAGATGAGGACTGAGTAAGTTGTGACTCACATCCTGTGGAAGTGCAGTGCGCAGCTCTCTCCCTGCCCATCGCATGGCCAGTTAATGGGTCAGCATCTTCCAGAGCACAGCTCCATGCGCTACGCTTCCTGGTGTCATGTGACACCTCCTTTATCCGGCCATTCATTATTATGGAGATGTGCGGTTCGTGTTTTATGAATATTTAAGTTTCACAAAGGTATCTGAATGACTCCTGAGAAGCCATGCCAGGTTGGATCTAATACATAGATATCACGGCTGTTGTGCTTTTGTTTTGTAAATATTTATTCTCCTTTTCCAGGCCTTTGGGACTGCGTGCAGGTAAAAGAGAATGCAGAAGTGATCCACACAGCAGGCTTCCTGCTGTGTCCGCCAACAGATATGAGACAGACTGTTAATCTACCGTTGTTGTGCAACTCTAACCAGCGCGGTGTTCACCTTTTAAACACCCTAACTCCTCCCACAGGGTAGGCCAAGCTTCTGTACCACCCTCCTCCCACATACACACCCCCAACGAGCACTTACTTGTCGCGTCAGGGAAGTTGTAGATTTACACACCATCCAGCTAAGCGATTGGCCCGCTCAGCAGCACGCTAACCGGCTGGTAGGTGGTGGTGAGTGGTTGCCAGGGTGAGTTAACGCCGTTCTGTTAAGATCCCATCCGATTGGCCGAGTTAAGCCTGAGGGAGTGGGATCCTGCCAATTGGAAACAATTGATGTTTTGTTGCCGAGGCAGGCCGCCCCGAATCTAAGCCGACGGATTTGGCAAGAGAGCGGGCTGGCAGGTCTCCATGGCAACGCTTCACGGGGGCCCTGGCCCTTCGACTTTTTACGGACATGGTTGGCCCTACTTGGTCAGGTAATGGATCATGGCCTGGCCACTGGGGACACTCCTATTCCACCTTTACTTGGGTTGAGCTGCTGAATGTATTATGTGGGCGTGGTGCATATAGGGCTGATCTATACAGATGTGCTTCAGGCCTCAGGGTTCCATGCATTGCAGGCCTCCTCTGTCCCTCTGATGATGTGTGCGTGTCTGTGCATCCTTTCTAACTGTTCCTTCCTCTGGCCGGTGTAGCTGCTCTGACTTAGCACCTACATTTGTGGAGTTAAGGTGGGCGGCGGTCCGTGTGCATTTACCAGCGAACCCGGCGCCCCCAGGCAGAAAAACGGCAGAAATTCGATCCCGCTAATTACCTGGAGCCGTCCATTTAATTAATCTCATTCTGCATGTGAGGCACCCAGCCAGCAGAGAAGCCAACGATCTGCAGAAGCGTCATAACACAGCGCTAACAGCAGCTATGAACTTTGTAACGGTTTCTCAGATTTACGTGAGTCAGATTAAAACCAAATTTAAATCTGCTTTTCTCAAGATGGACTTTGCATCAGTGAAACCATGACGCTGTATATTAGCAGTATCAGTCTCTTTTGTGGGTTTTATTCAAACAAAGCCATACCACAGACAGATCTCTCCATTTTGCTACAGCACTAACATTTGCTGGACTGGGCCTTGGTCGCTTTTTAAGATGAGAGAAAAATGTCTGCAGGAAATTTAGTAAACTGTTGAGCTGTTAAAGCTGCGTTTATGAGAGTTTTTAGTGTGATTTACAAAGACAATAAAGAGGTATAGCGGGTAGCTAGCCATCTGAGTTTTATTTTGTGGCATAATCATTTGGAAACTTTAAGCTTTTAAACAAAAAAAAATAGCACAAAGGAATCTTTTACTTTTTGTGTGGTTGACATGAGTTGCAGGCCATTGGGTGCGTGCGTGTTGCGTGCCAGGGTTTATGGGATGGAGTTTACGTCCGTTTCTGTGGGACAATGCCAGCGGCCGTTGTTCAGCTCAGTCGTCCTGGGTTACGGGCTGAGTTCGGGAGGCCGCTTGCTCGGAGAGATCCAGCACCCATACTGCAACATCACCAGCCAAAAGAATGACAATCCAGAGAACCTTGCATCTTGCAGGGGGAATTGTACTCTGGCTTTCTCCATGCCTTTGTCTGTCCATTCCCTGCCCCCACCGGAAGAATCCACAGGGTCACTCGGGGTCATGTAACTGACCTCTGGTTGATGAGTAGCTTTCACTCATGCAAACGTGTGCCAACCCCAAGCCGCCACTCGCCCGCTCGTCCCTCACGGCACTGTGAGCTCCGTGCGGGTCATCGCTCCAGACAAAGTGCAGAAATAGCAGGATCTGTCATGTGACCCCCTTCTTTCCCACATGCTAATTATGGTCGCGGACGAAACTGAGCTAGGCCTTAACGCAGACCGGGGGAGGGGCGGAATTAACAAGCACATCCACTAATTACCTCAGAGGAGGGTATGCGGGTTTAAAATCAAAATCATCCCATGAAAGGAAGGGGATTCAGTGTGCGGAGAAACAGTCATGTTTTTTTGGATAAAGGAAACCTTTGTTATACTAATTATGTCATTTATTTGTACAGAAGACACTTCAGAATGACACAGCGGGTAACTGGCCACGCTCAGTTATTTGTGCAGCTGTGGATTTACTGAAGGTCTTTGGGGTAAATATTTCTGGGCTCTATGCTGACTTGTTTCTCCCTGGAGGGGGAAGGGTTCTCCTGCGCCACCCGCAGACAAACAGCCCACATCTGGAGCGGAGCCTGGCTTGCCCAGCCTGGCGCCAGCGTCAGGCAGCCCCCACACAGCGCAGCGACCTGGACCCGGGGGCGCCAAGACTGCCCCCTACAGCCAGAATTTGCACCACAATTGCTTTACTCTGGCTCGTTACTCTGAGAGCATCTGGTACAGAAATGAAACGGGGAGGCTGAGGGTGACTGCAAACGGACCGTTTCGGGTTGAGGGTTCTGCCGTCTCTCACATTCCCCCTTTTGGCCACCAGACCTTAAACAGGACAATGGGAAGCAGGTGTGTGGCTTTATATTCCGGCTGTGGACGCCCACGTCACACGCCAGTCACTCACAGCCTCCCATGTCTGCCTGCTCTACATTAAGGGGCCAGACTGGGCCAGGCTCAGTCCTCCCAGCATCACCATGAATGACGGGTGAGTAACAAAGGTCAGAACCGCTTCATTACAGCTGGTTGGCTAGGAAATGGAAGGTTACCAGTAAGGCACCGTAACTGCAAGAGTGGGTGCTGAGGAGTGTCATGCAGCTGGGGAGAGCTGAGAGCATTTTGGGACTGGCCGATTTCTTTGAGGCCTAAGATCTAATGCCCCCCCCCCCCATGCAGAAGATAGGGGGTAACAGTGGAGCAAAACATGGAAGAAAGGAGCACAGGAAGTGATGCAAAAGGAAATCCTGAGACTGGAAGGGGGGCTGCACCAAGCTGTAAATTTGTCCACCCCCAACCCCCCACCAGAAAAACACTACCAAATCTTTTGGGGGGGGCCTTACTAAAGTGATTATCTATGGGCCAGCAAGGCAGTTTTAAATCTTCAGTCATTGGATGTGTTTATGGTGCTGTGTTTGGGGTCTGAGGAGGCCCATGTTCTCAGGAGGGGGGTCAGTGGTTTGGGGGGAGCAGTGACCAATGCTGATGAGGCACCAGGGGACCCTACATCACTAACAGGCCATCAGCAAACCCCCGTACCCTGGCCTGCAACGGGTGATCGGTCTCCACACATGGTGGACATTATAAACAGGAAGTGAGACGTGGGGGTTGCAGAGTCTGTAGGGGGAGGGGGGTTGTCTCACAGAGCCCGTTAGCCAGGTGTTTAATATCACTGACACTGGCACAGTCGGTGACGGGACAAACGGTGACGCCACTTCATTGGCGTTGTTGGCATCACAGCGGCGTTCATGGGTGTTCAGGGCACAGTTAGGTTGAGCGGAATTGCAGAAGTTAGAAAAGGCCATTGCTGACCCACTGACTGTGGAGTAGGGTTAGGCCGCTCAGCAGCGTGGCATCCCAACAGATTCGCTCCCACGGTAACTTCCCACTCATTGTAGAGACACCGGATAATTAGCGGAGAGGAGCAGCGTTCCGGTAGATAATCCCTCCTGGCATCTCCATGCCTCGGTGATGTGTGGAGCGTCCTGTGAGTCAGAGGGGATTCCAGAGGGACGAGGGACCGTCTGCTGCCACATGGGCCCTGGGGCTGCTGGAGTCACGCTCATGCCACATCGGCCCGGCAGCCCAGGATGGAATAGGGGGGCTGAGGAACCCCGGTAGATGACCTCCTGAGCTATGAGGAGCAAGGGCACTGCGTCCACTAGGGGGCAGAATTTTAGGTCAGCTGTTCAAACCCAGGTGTGAGGACTCTTCAGCCAATCAGTCCTCTAATAAGTAATTAGGGAGCAGCAGCGAAAACCCACATACACACCGGCTCTTTGCGGATAAGATTGGCCACCCCTGACTTAAGATAACGGTCATAATTGTCCAATAGGAATACCCCTTACTTAAACTCCTATTGGACAATCAGGCCCTCTAGCTTAAGTTAACCCAGTTAACCTGTGCTTTGTGCAACACCCCCCTGCTTAGAGTCTTGTTTCCCAAAAGGCTCCATCAGAGTTTGTTGCTGCTTCCAGCGCCAGGTTTGCATGTGTGGCAGAGCACGCTTGACCACCCAGGGGGCAGCCCTCCCAGACCCCTTGGGCCTGATGCTAAGGAAGGAGGCCTGCCACTTCAGCCCTGTGCTTTCCAGGCCTTGCATTTCACCACACCGGAACACTCGTGTAAACGAGTCTAATATTTATTCACCTGTCTGTAGCTGTTATCGCTGACATCTTCACATGAGTCACACGTAGCATGGTAGGGAGGTGCTGGTGTGCTGCAGGGAGGAACCGAGAAGAGTGCTCACCCAGGATGAAGCTGGGAGACCTCAGCACGGTACGTCAGTAATAATTAGTGTTTGCTTGCTTAGAACTTACATGTAAGTGAACAATCTCTTCAGTCTCAAGTCCTCACCAAAAAATGTGTGTCTCTGTGATCCATCACCTTTTGTCTATCTACCATGAGATGTCTCTTTTGAGGCAAGTCTGTCTGTGGGCTCTGTGTCACCAGGGCGTTCGGGGGTGACCCATTTCAAATTTATTTATTTGACACAAAGCGACGTACAAGAGAGAAAGGTTTGAGGGCAGAGAGCCGGCATCCCTTGAGGAGAGCTTTGCTCAAATCCTACTGTCTCCTTGCTCAAGGGCCCAGTGGTTATGTTTGCGTTTCATTTATTTAGCTGGAGTACATTTTTCAGAAAGCCATGGAGCAGTGGGGGGTTAAGGACCTTACTCAAGGGCCCAACAGCAAAATTACTTCACCGAGTCTGAGATTTGAGCCGACAACCTTCCACTGTCAAGCACAGCATTCTAACCTGCTAAGCCAACCATGGGATATGGGAGTTTTACCCGCAATCGTTCATATGTGCGTACAGATCCCTAAACTGCTGTCCGCTGCTTAGTCGATGAAAGCAGCGCTTTCTTTGGTTAGATCCACCAGGAGGTTTCTCTAGCTGCATTTATCCATTTTTAATTACTTTTTTTCATATGGTTCTGAGTTTGTTTGCTGTTTCATTTGACATTTTCCAGAATTCAGGGGCATCTAAAAATAATTGTTTTGCTATATGACTAGAACAGCGTTTTTTGGAGTTTTTCGCAAGGCGCGGTTGTGGATGTGTAGGCAGTTTCCGCACGAAAGCCTCCTCTGTTATCAATGGTGTCTCCTGGGCAGGTGAAGGGGTTAGTGACCTTGAGTTTCTGACCTTGAAGTCCAGGATGTTTATCTTTAGAAGAACTGTTATGTCTATGTTGACAATTATCAGTTTGTTTTTCTTTGATCGTCAGTCAAATTTTCCCTTCAGCCTGGCTTTTCTTCAGTTTGGGTTCCTTTAGTGTCCTTGATGGTAGATAGATAGTTATTACATGTGTAAGACCTTCCAGTAGAGTTGTGAGTGTCCCCCGGATTCAAGATTAGCATCTCCCTGAACGCCCAATAGAGTTCTGTAGGAAGGCATTCCCCCCGCTCTCCCCAGGACCTGCTGTATATCCTGGGGTGGGGTTCTCCATACTGTATCATAATGAACATTTTATGTGAAGGTCTCCAGTGGGCCTGGTGATTTTTTTCAAGTAGTGTCAGAATTTCCAGAGGCCTCCCCTGTGAAGGCTGTCCAAATCCCTTTCCGTCTGTGATGTAGGGTGGTGCTGTTGGACATCAACTGATGCTTTGTTCAGTGTTGTCTGAGTACAATGACTTGATCATTACTAGATCTCCTGTGTAGGGAACCCAGACAACTCTTCATTCAGGGATTTGGTCCCCATCTGCTGCATGGGAGAGTCTGCGTGAAAACCAATTTTTACAATAACTCCTTTTTAGGAAATTAAAAAATTTGACCTTGCCAATCTTTACACTTCACCAGAAACCGGATGAGGCAGCTCTGTAGTGGTGAGATGTTCAGCAGTCTGTGTCATTTGCACCTCCTGTGAGCGCCTGTATGGTATTTGCACAGAACTTGGCTTTTTCAGTTGGCTTTTAGTAAAAGGCCTTTGACCCATAGGGCGAATGTAAGTCGGGGTGAAGATGTCGTGTTCTGATGAGATCATGCTGTCCCTGGCTCGTCCATCTCCAGAAACGCTCAACCTGTCTGGGGGGGGAAAAAAAACACAAACAATTTTATGGATACCTTTGAGACGCTCTGTTCTGGAGACAAAATTTCACTGTTGCTATGGAAATGTTTGGTGTACAGTAGAGCTTTGCTGCGGTTCTGCATCAGAGGAGTGCAATAACGCAATAATGTGTCACCACTCGGCGGCGTACTTGACCTCGTTTTACGAGCTGGGTAGCGTGAAGCTGAATTTTTACAGCGCCAGTCTGACATTCAACACCAGGCGTCCCATAATAATGCACCTCACGCAAGGGGCCAACAGCTCTGCCTGGCATTGGATTTCAAATTAAACTATAACAACGGCTTTTTAGCTGACCGTCGTTAAATTTAATAGCGTTCCTCATCTGTTCTATGAATTGTTTTTAGTCGAGTTAAAACAGATAAATGAATCGCAATGAAAGGCACAGGAGAAGCTGATCGGAGTGCATAATTTCTCACTGTAAATAAAAATGTCAGACTAAGAATTATGCTTTTGTTCAAACAGTCGTAAATCAGACAAGACAAAAGGTATAAAGGCAGACATGTTCCTTCCTGGTTCTGTTGGCTGGGTAACTCAACGGTAACAGTAAGTAATTATCAGTGAATGAGAGTTCTGCAATTATATTCAAATTACTGTGACCCCGCAAAGGTGATGTCAGATGTGCCCCCCCCCCCATTTTATCTTCCTCAGAACTAGTTGTTGTTCCTAATGGCATCATACTTCTGTCCCTCTTTGACCTGTTTCCACTGACCACCATTGAACTTAAAAAAACCCTATCCTGCACGATTCTCAATATATCATTTTCCAGAAAAACTGGCAACAGATTATTGGTGATATAACTGATTTGATTTAACAAACCTGCATTAATCTCCCAGAATGCTTCTGCGTCTTCTGGTAAACAAGCCTGCATTGTTCCAATATCTCCCAGAATGCACCTGTGTCTTCTGGATCCAGGCCAGCTGTGTGAAAGATGCTGTGTACTCCAAGCCTTAAAGCCCAGGAGTGTCGGGTCAGCTGGGGCCTGCCTGGCGTGACTCGATGAGGCATGTCCCTCACATCTTCTTCAGAGCTACACTTTCAAACTCATATGAGCGCTGCTTACCTCCTCACAGCACTCTTACACGCATGATGATCTGCTTTGAAAGATCCACCAGGTCCATGTTGAGCCTTGGAAACAGAGATATTGGCGATCGAGTCTCAAGTGACTGTACTTGTATTCTCGCATGCCCACGTTAAATTCTCTTCCACTGCTAAAGACCAGTTCCAATACTCAAGAACAGACGCACAGATAAAATCTCCGTAAGATGTTCCTGCTGCAGCTCAGATATCAAGGATACATCGACTGTATCCTGTCCAAACACGACCAATCCCATGATTCATTGCATTCCGAATTCATTCTTGGGAAGCAAGTTAGCAAAATCACTCTTGCCAAGAACACAAGTATGACCTTTTTCCCTGCATTCTTGGTATTAAGAAACACCCATTAAGTGTGGGCCCCCACCACCAACAGGATGTTGTTCTCCGCTTGGTGGGTGATGTCACTTCCTGTGCACCATCTCTCCCAGATGTAGCTCAGTGTGTCTGACATGAAGTCTCTTCTGGCAGGCTTCTGTAATCCTCGCCATGATGACCTGTGAGCTTCTACTCTGAATGACGCTTGAATCTTTACCAGGGCAGAGAGCAGGTGTGACCAGATAGCCACACATTCACCGGCTCTGTCCATAAGACAGGACGCTTTTATAGTGGCAGCGAACGGGGCTTTTACGGAGAAACTGAGCTGATGACAGGAGCAGAATATCAAATGAAAGATGAGCAGACTGTATACGCCGAATCACTGCAGACAACCTCACCTGAATATTAACTAAAATGAGGACGTGTGTCTATATAAATATACAAAGACAAAGGGTTACACAAAGTCTGAGGCTGTGTCCATGAGGGAGATTAAATGTCCACGCTGGACCTGTCAACGTAGGCCAGAGCATTTGAGAGACAGCAATCCAAGAGATGTCCTTTCCCTGGCTAGAAATGGTGGAAAATGTAAATGAGTATGTTCTAAATTCCGTTACCCAGACGAGCCTGATGTGCCCATTAATTTGATAACAAACACTTTGCTCTCCCACCGCATGGTCAGAATTTATCTGTGAAATGTAGCAGTGGAGGATTATCACTGAATTACTATAGACAGCTCAAGCAGAAACGCAGATGCACAGGCCACCCCCGTGGATGCTGGTGTGTGTGTGTGTGTATTTGTGTTTGTAAATGCACGAGATATCAGGGGGAGGTGTCCATATGGCTTACATTAAGCCTACGGACCCGCCGTCACAATCCCACAGAATGGACCCCAGCAAAGATAACATCTCCCCCTTTCCCAGCGCCCCCCCCCCCATGGGAACATGTCACGTTCAGCCAAGGGAGAAGTAAACAATGTTCCTGTTCTCAATGAAGGAGCCGTACATCATCTGTATGTATTACATTGTGGGGAGCAGTTTTTCAGTCCCTGCACAGAAACTCTGCAATCAAAAATGCCAAATGCCTTGTATTTTGTCTGGTTACTTATGGTTAAGGTTATGGCTGGGTGGGGGTTAAGGTTGTCATTGTTGGGATTAGGGTTACGCCCATAGAAACGAATGGAGAGTCCCCACAAAATATGAATGCAGTATCAGCTCCCCCACTCTTTTCCCTGTATTTATGCACAGTTTGTCGGTCTGAGTGTGTCAAACCACCAAAAAGGGGGCTCTTAATGTTGAAAAAATGCCCTGAGAACAATGGGCCCCTGAGGGGGTGTCTAATAAACTCCATACAGTGGAGGCGATTCTCTTAACATGCAACATGCATTTCTGCTGTAACAGCTAGAAACGTGCCCCCCACCCCCAGAATTGGGGGACCTGGCTGAGCCTGTGTAGGAGCTGAGCCTTTTTAGCATTTGCGGCCACTGATTCACTATAGACAGTTCAGGCATAAATCCCAGAGTACAGATGTGACTGCAGTTCACGCCAGGGGCGACTCTCCCTACAGTCTCAGATTGACTGCAATGGACCCAGAGACATCTACAGATCTGAGGACCTGCAGGCTGCTTTTCCACTAAGCCGCTTCTGACGAGGAGCCTGGGAATGTGCCGCAGGGCCCCCAGCATTCCGGGGTTGGGGCCCATGTTATGGTGGGTGTCACCCCCTCACCATCCGAGCCTGGAGGACCTTAGATAATAGTGCTGATTCCCAACCCACTGGCCATCCAGCCCAATGGCACTCTCCTGGGACCCCCCCCCCCCCCGGTGCAGTCAGCCAGCCCTGACCTTCACCCCTGTCCCTGCCCCCCCACCCCAGGGGCACAGAGGGCCTGTTTGTACGGCTGGATCTGGGCCTGAGCTATCAGGATGGGTCACATGGGAAACATGGCTGCCGATGTGTAACTAGATTGGGCTGACCTGAGGGTAGCCCCAGAGCTACAGCGGATGGCGGTGGGGGGGTTCAGGGTGCTGTAAGCCCGGGACGAGAGCAATAAGATTAACACGGCTGGTGTTTAAAGTGTCCTCGTGTCTCAGGACAGGGGGGCGGAGCCTGGACCCGATCGTGCTTCATGCTCCTCTGTTGCCTGGGCCGTCATTGTGAGGGTCCGGCAGATACAGTGCCTTAACTCAGTGGGTAACAGCAGGGCTGCCACTAATCACCACCTGATGGAAGCACTGCTGCCCCCTGCTGTCTGTATGCCTTACAGCAAGGGCCTGAAATCCAAGGAAAACCAATGAAAAGAGCTTTCAGGTCTCTCTACGCATATTTAGCATCTACTTTGCCCCCAACTGTAACTTTTGTGAATGGAGGGACACATTTGTTGTTCAGCGCCTTTGTGATTGCCTGATTGCATTTTTTTATTCCGTGGTTTTTATTATTACATGGCTGTTGTTTGGTTGAAAGACCCTGTTACCTAAACCTGCTCACACCTTATTATGCACTTCCAGACATTTATACAGCTGAGGAGCAGAGCGCCCCCTGCCTGCTGGAGCTACCTGCGGCCCTGCTTTGTCCCTGCTCAGCAGAGAGTGGTCTGGAACGGTGCCAGGCAGTGGGCCGGACGCCTCCGGGTCCTTTCCAGGGGCATTGTCTCGGTGGGGGGGCGGGCTCAGGAATCCGGGGCACAGCAGGGCAGCGGGTTCATGCATGACGTGGCTTGAAGCAGAGCACCCCCCCCCCATCCCCTTCCCCCCCGCCACTCAGGCTGAAGCCACGAATGGGGAAAACGTCACTTGCGGCCCAGTTAATGCCGGCCGCATTTAAGGGTGGCAAGAAGTGGAAGGTGGCAAGGGGGGGCGGACTAAATGCCCCCCTCCCACCCCAGCAAGCTGTCTCTGCCTGCACTGCAGAAACAGCCATAGTACAGATCCTACAGGACTGCAGATGGCTGCGTGTTTGTGCGTGCATGTGTGTGTATGCATGCATGTGTTTGTGCGCATGTCTGTGAGTGTATCTATGTTGCACACTGGCGGGTCGCAGCCCGATCCAACACTCAAAGTTGTGGTTCTGGCTGTGACGGGCCTGTGAGCTCCTCAGGGGGCAGCAGGACGTGCTGAGTGACCGAAAGGTTCGTCCGGGAGCTCAGAGCGGTCATCCACTCAGGATCTGCGCTGGAATGCAAGGAGGATGATCGCAGGAAGTGTGTAAGCTGAGCTCAGGAGGGCAGGTTGGGGGGACGGGAAGCACAGAGCGGGCGATCGGGCTGCTGACAGACAGGCAGCCGGCACCAGGGAGGTCCTGGGGGGGGGATACAGCTCACTACTCACAGTCAGACTGAGGGCACAGCAATGAGATTCCACCCCCTCCACTTTCCAAAAACCTGAGGGCATGGAATTTCAATGCAGGCTAGTTTCTGACTGTAAGCTAAGGTTAGTAACCACATTACCGACAGACACAGTGCTCAGCTAGATCAGTACCTGCTTGTGGAAAAAGTGCCACGTGATCCGTGCTGATTTTCCAAAGACACTTGGCTGCCCAGCTCAGTCACACACACTCCCCAGGACCTCGCCTGACCCCACAGCTGAGCTCAGTACTCAAAGTCACAGGGGCCCCCTTGGCCCTGCCCCACCCCCCACTTTAGGCAGCAACACATTCTCATGGATCACATCTGCACTGCTAGTGATGGAGAACAGGCGGGCTGGAGGTGGGGAGGCAAAATGACTCCGCTTGGGATTCTGGGAAAAAAAGACAGCTGTAAGGACCGGCCAGGGTGACTGCTCTGCCCTGAGTAAGCCCCTGGAATCCTGTAGTGTGTATGAACCCAGGATTTCGCCCACCATGCTCTCGCCCACCTTGCTATCGCCCGCCTCGGTCCTGGCCATCTGTGTAGTGTGCCTCTGGGCCCCCACCACTTCACCCCCACCACCCCGTGCCAAACTTTCGCATGCACACGCCATACAAGCTAAAGCCTGGGACAGGCTCAGCCTGGGATCCTGCAGAACTCCAGCCTTCCAGACCCTGTGCAAACCCACAGCTCCGAACCTCCACAGGCAGAGCAGCAGTGAACAGAAGGGCATTGATCACCCCTCCGATCAAATGCCAATGTGACCGGTGACTCCTGCAGAAGGCGCCCCCTGCTGCATGTGTTCAGGCATTACACCATCCTCTGTGGCTTACAATCATGCCCTCGAGACCTGAGATGTATCCTCTTATGGCGGAGTTCGCCTTCTTCAGATTACCATCTAACATGAGAAGGTTACAATGTGAACCCATATAAGTGTGACCCACAGTGCCACAACCTCCAGGTTTTAGATCAGACGTCTCTTTAGTGCTTATTTAGAAAACAGAGAAAGACTGAACAGCAGCTGAGTGATGTCACCTTGATGTGTTAATCATGCTGATGTCTGTGTCTGTCTGTGTCTCTAAGTGTCCTTGTGTGTGTGTGTGTGTGTGTGTGTGTATATACACACGCATGAAAGTGTGACATAGGTGATCCTGTGGCAGGTCACCGTCCTCAACAGGCAGATGAGACGCGTTTATAATTAATTAAAAAGTTAATTAAATGCTGTTTAAGCTGGCTAGGCAGGGAGGGTGGGGTTTGCGATGTGGGGTGGGGGGTTTCAACGGCTGTACTGTAAAGCAGAGAGAGAGTGAGACATATTAATGAGCCCCCCTGCTCTGTGCAGATAAGCTGGTTATAATTCCTTCAATTAACGATGCTAAAGCCCACTAAGGAGACACAG
>JABFEA020000039.1:20363161-20377291 GCA_019775915.2 Cyphomyrus plagiostoma | reverse complement strand
AGCGCCCGTCCAATCACAGTGGCCAAACCTGCTATCCATCACCCACCCCCCACCCCCCCCAATCATTATGTCCCTCAGAACAAACCGCAGCGTTTACATTCTGTTTCTGAGCCTCCAGCCATGGAATGGAATGTAAGCACCCCCCGTGTCACTCTGAGACACCCCCCACAGAGGTGAACTCCCCGTTTTATCGTCAACACGCCGTATTCCGATAGGAACTAGGACTCCTGGAGGCTGCAGAGGATTTGCCAGTGGGGGGTACTGACCGTGTCGTACATGCACACTCTCACTCTGCTGCCCCCCCACATTCACATGCTTGCTATCAGCTTAGTTTTGTCAATATTGTGACCGGCAGTTGAATTGTAGCCCCACCCCCCCCCCCCAGGCATTTTTATTATTTAATTGTAGCCCCAGCCCCCCAGGTCCATTTACTGGTACCATCCCTATATGGATTAGCTGACTCCTACATTAGGTGCCCCCCTTCCCAAGGAGGGTGGAGCCACAGTCAGCCTTTCCGCAGAAATAGTTGATGACGACTGTTGTTGGAATTCTCACCTCAGTGGCTTTGCCTGGGTGGGGGTGCGAAGCAGGGGATTTTGTGTGTAGTGTCCTCCTCGTCTAAGCCCCTTGCGGGACTCAAGCCGACAACCCTTCTGGAGCTGGGCGTTTGGTGACAGGAGGGTGCCCCCCAGAGGCGGCTGAAGCAGGGGGCCGGGTAGCTGTCCTGCCACACTGTGACTCGTGACATTTCAGCAGTGCAGCTGCTGTGTGCCCCCCCCCAGCTTGGACTCTGATGTCGGTGCGTCTGCATTTGCTAGCCTTCTGGGGGGCAGTCTCAGTGACACAGCACCAGTTTGGCTCTGGAAGGCAGTGGGAAGTCGTCTGGCACCTCCGCAGTGACCTTGTCGCTGAAGGCTCTGAGCTGGGGACACACCAAGGGTTCTTCCCAGAGCATCCCGATAGTCAGTGGAACAGCATCGGTGTCTGGCCAGAAACGCTTCATCAGATGTTTCAGGTTTGCTGTGTGGCAGTATTTAACCAAGCACCACCTCCTATCTCAGTACTTTGCCGTTCGTTTTAAGTAGGGGGGTACTGGCCATCTGGAATGGGAATGCTGGGGATTTTCCGGGTGGGTACGTGGGACAGCAGAATTTAACATGACATCCCCTCGTTGGAAAAATTTAGCAAGGGGACTACTAAGTCCAAGACCAGCCATGATTCTAACTGAAAGAAATGTTTCGGATAATGAACGTTAGCTGCATAAAGCTCGGTCATCTCAATGAGTATAGCTTTAACTGAAGCAGCTGAAATGTCTGGCCATTAGGTAGGTGTTTGTAGACGCACGGCGTTGAGTGAAAACAGCCTAAATCTTTGGTGTGTGCCGGCGGAGATCGGCGTCCTGTCCTGCCTTACCCCGCGTCATCGCTCTGGAACGACTGCATGCTCGCGCCTCGCACCCAAGGTCCCGCGGGTCCGATCAGGCAAATGAGTAAAATTAACAGCTAACTACAGAAGCTGTCTGTCGGATAGGCCTATTGAATGTTTTTCTGTAATAATGATCTATAATAGAATATATTGTTTTATTATTGAGCTAAAAAAGCAGCGCTGTTTTTCACAGTGAGGTCGTTCTGTAACTAACTATTTGTGCTGTACGTTTCATCCTTTAAAACCTGGACCGCTATTTTTATCTCTCTTTTACGTTCTTTATAATTGTACTTTTCTAGCATTTGTCGAAGCCATTTTTCCTTTGATTACCAACACGTCCTCGGCAAAGAATCGTCATGGGGTCAAACAATATGACGTAAAACGAGGCAATGTTTCTCTCTCTCTTCACGGCTTTCTCTCATACAACTCTACAAAGCGGTAAATGGTTTACAGCGTCATCTTTAAATACGTGTTCAAAATGTTTTTAAAAATGCAAATTTGCGATTGCGTTAACACTATACGCTTTTTTGCTATTTAATTAGTTTTTAAAATATGCAGCTGTTTTGATTACAAATCGTGTAGTAATTAGACGAGTTTATTTGATATACATATAATGTATGTGTGTGTGTGTGTGTGTGTATATCCATCATTTAAAAAAACAACAGTAATATAACCCTAGTATATTGTACTACATTATATTCAAAACCAGTTACTATACGTTAACACACTGACACATCGTTTAAACTCGTATTTAAACGCCTGATGCACTTTTAGTTGTCATCGGTCATATGAGCGCATCCATAACAGCCAAGTAGTATTTTGTCATCCGTTTCTCGTCCTCCAGCTGGCGATGAAGTCGCAGTAAGGCTCCTTGTCCAAATCGGCGTCTGCATCTATAAACAGCGCGTGTTTATACTGTAGCTGGCCGCCTTGTGCTCGGTCCCGGCTGCGCTGCGTTGCCCTGCGCGGAGTGGAGCGGAGGGGAGGCGCCTCCGTTTGCTGGCGCACGGACTCCACGGCGCAGCTCCCAGTCCGTCACACAACAGCCGGCAGTGGAGACGCGTCAGCAGCCTCCCACAACCGCAGTACACAGTCTGCTGTGCCGGGGACGGAAAAAAGTCAAGTCGCAAGGTAAGTTGACGTGCATTTTATCACTTTTTAATTAAAACCTTAACCCGGTGCACGTGGGGGACCTGAGTTTCTAAGTGCGCATTTTCTGGGAGTCGGGATGACTGCGTGTAAGGTGTAATTGTAATTAATCCAGACCGGGCTGTGTGTTAATGCGAGGTCTGAGCCTCTTATTCGTTACTTACCGTTTGTATATGAGACTCATCGCTACCCGCTTTGGAAGCCGAGTTATGCCGCACGGTTGTTAATTACCCGCTGTGGCTTCAGCGGTCGCTGTGCACTTCTTTGTTAGTTTACCGATCTGCCTGTACCGACCGCTATGAGCGATTATAGCGCTGCTCCTTATCACCGCCGTAAATAGAAACAATCGTTGTGGACTGTTGGAGTGGCCGTCTGTGTTTAATGTACGCCGTTTTGTGTGTGTATCCTATTTAAGTGTGTACAATAAAAATGAGCCACGGCTCTCTAGTGGTCTGGCTGCAGCATTCAACATGTGTTTAGTACGTCCGTCTGTATCGTAGTCATTTTACTAGATCATTTAAGTTATGCTGAGCGAGCAGAAGTTTAGAACACATTAAAATATACAGGATGTGTGAAACGCTTAGGCATGGTGGGGGTCTGTAATTCTTAGGCGTCTATAAAATAAATACTTTTTAATTGCAGATGAAACGGAGATTATGGCTTATCGGGTAGCATTGATATTTCATGATTTTATTGTGTTTAAAACACTGAAGTGTCTTTGAAATATTAACTTTATTCGTTTTTAAGGTGGTTTTCGAGGGGGTGGCTTCTATTAAAACCCATCTCCCTCTCACTTGTTGAAACGAGCGTCGCATGCTTCTCCTCCCACGCGCTGGCAGACAAGCTGCTGTTTCTCTCGCCGGTTCGCGGATCCTGTAAATGTGGCCCGTTTGTGATACTGCCTTCCCGGCTTCGCCTCCCAAGGGCGGTGCCAGTCCTCCGTAATGCGACTAGGGTGCGAGTCCCCGGGGGGTGACGGTGACGGTAGGGGGGCGTGGCTGGAAACGTCGTCCGAAGGACTGTCCTCTCTCTCCGCTCTGTCTTATCGGAAGACTGTAATTGTCTCATTAAACTCCCCGAGGTTTCAAATTAACAGCTTGCTTCTGAGGAAATGAGTCGGCGGCCTTCGGGGAGTGAGTGGCGTTTTGGGTGATGTGGATGAGTGCATCGGAATATGCTAAGAAAATCAATTTCCACATGCAGGAAAAACACACCAGAACACTAGAAAAGATAATGCTATAGGTTTCTGGTGGGCATGGTTTGGAGGTATATTTTTTATGAAAAACAGTGTTGGTATTTGTCCAATTCTCAGTGCCAGGCAGGCTGACAAATCTGCAGTGTCTGGACTGGCACCTGCCTGTGCCCCCTAATCTGCCCCCTCCCCAAGGAATGTGTTCCTGTTTGATCAGCCGCTGCTACAGTTTTGTGAAGGTGTTGATGAGTGTAGTAAATGCAATGGATTTCCTTCCTGGACAGAAGGGGCTGGAGGTGCAGTTGGGTTTGGGACCTGAACCATAAGTACAGAGTTCAGTAGATGTAACTGTTGGATCAAATGCCCCCCCCCCCCATTCCTGTGTCTGTCCTGGTGCCCTGTACCTGCTGGCTTCCCCCATGCCCACTGGCTGCCCCTATACCCATTCTTCCTGGCATGATCTTGACAGGAAATGTGGTGTGTTTGACTCTTGGGAATCTCTGCTGTACCTTCAGGTCTGGGGACCCAGCTTGATGTCGTCCGGCTGCCAGCCAGCACCAGAGCATGTGACTCACTGCTAAGCCCCAGTTCCACCAGGGAATGTTTTTATGTCATTATACGGAAGATTGTGCTTCTAGAACATGACCCGCAGCTCGGAGATTGTGTTTCCAAATCCCGGATCCCAAGAAGACGGTACAGAGAGCATGGCTGCGGGGGCTCCGGTTGCCTGTGCCAGCTGTATGACATCACCGTCTATGCTTACAGTACAGAAGCAAGTTCTCACTGGGACATTGTCTTCATGGCAGAATGCTGGCCGGGTGTAGATTCAAAGCTCTTCCCCAGTCTGGGCCCTTCACCTGAAGGAGGAACGAGTCCCAGGTTTACCTTGAGAGAGACAGCTTTGTATTAATGTGAGCCTATGCTTCTCAGGGTGCCCGTGTTTGCTTGTTGAGCATTCGGCAAATTTAACCAGTGGTTATTTGTTTACCAGTATGCCAGCAGTGGAGCACCTGTGAGCATGCCCGTGGCAGAACTGGCGGCAGAGTACCTTGTGAGCGTGCCAACGGTGGAAGAAGAGCATCTGTGAGCATGCCTGTAGTGGCAGCGGACTGCCTGTGAGAGCACCAGTGGCAGAGTGCCTGTGAGTGTGCCAGTGGTGGCAGCGCTTGTCTGTGAGCGTGCCTGTGAGATAACCAGTGGCAGAGTGCCTGTGAGTGTGCCAGTGGTGGCAGCGCTTGTCTGTGAGCGTGCCTGTGAGATAACCAGTGGCAGAGTGCCTGTGAGTGTGCCAGTGGTGGCAGCGCTTGTCTGTGAGCGTGCCTGTGGCAGCATGCTTCAGTGTAGAAGCTTCTCCTTGAAACTCGCGAGCACACTGGAGGGGAGCTGGGAGGAACTGAGGCACCCTGCACTCCGTGACTCGGACTGGTATTTTTAGCTGCATGGGCATTGCAGGGGCTCAGCCGCCATGCGATACGTTCGCACTTCACTCAGACACAGAGGTGTTGTGTGCTTCACTGGGATATTAGCTGCCCTGCCTCCATCCTATCATTTTCTCTGGCCAGTAGGTCATCACACCAAGGGCAGTAAGATTACTTCCCAGGACACTTGAACCTCTGCCAGTGATAGGAGCATGAAATGCAGTTTGAGAAATGGTGGGTGGAGCTACTATGAGCTGTCAATCACTCTCTGGCTTCACCCAATCACAGCCAGCAATGCCAGTAAATAGGTAGCCTCATTTCTCCTGTCACTTTGATCACTTTGTTTGTGTGTGTGTGTGTGTGTGTAGTTTTGCTATACTTGTGAGGACTATACTTGCTATACTTGTTTATGCCCATAAACATGAATGGACGGACCTCACAATATAGGAATACCAACATGTATGTGCGTGTGTTTAAATGCATGGGTATCTTACAGCTACAGTCTGCCAGCGGGTGTTGGCTCGGGACAGACATCTCTGTCGGTGGCAGGATGCGTGACAGCCCTGTGCTGACAGCTGCCACATCTCCTGCCTTGATGTATGTGCATCACCTCTCTGACAGGCGCATGGTGTGTAATGCAAGCTTTGCCGTCTGGCTTCGGGGGGAATACCTGATACTTGAGGATAGGGATGGGACCTGGTGGGTGGGGTGGGGTGGGGTGCCCCCTGTGATCTATGCTGTGACCAGGGCTGTGCTTGGGTCCAGCTGTTGGTAAAATATGGTTAAAAAAAAAAAAAAGCATTACATAATGGAACAGGCAAGCGAATGTCCTTCATGTTATGCAAAAATGTGTTAAATTGGGAAAAGGAAATATAAACAGTGTGTGTCTCCGTGTGTCTGTGTGTGTCTCCGTGTGTCTGTGTGTGTCTCCGTGTGTATGTGTCTCTGTCTGTGTCTCCCTGTGTCTGTGTGTGTCTTCATGTGTCTGCGTGTGTCTCCATGTGTGTGTGTATGTGTGTGTGTGCGCGCTAGTGTTTCCTGGAAGGGACAAAGAGCACAGTTGTGGATACCTTGTTTATATTTTGTGTTTCTAGCTGGGTAACAGGCCTGGGGATGTATCTCTGGGGAGGGTAGTGCTGGACTCTGTGGGGGTGTGGCTTGGCTCAGACACAGGGGCGTGAATTCGGGCTAGCAAGGAATTCGGCGTGATGGGCTACATGTCGGGCTGGGTCAGCGCTTTTGGAGTCACGGGTGTCCCCTCTTAACCCGGGATGACTGCTGGAAGAAATGCTGTGCTGATATTTCCCAGTAACACTGGCAGAATAGTGGCCGCGCCCCAGGTACCATCTCTGGCTGGCCCCGCCTCTGCCCGCCATCTCTGGCTGGCCCCGCCTCTGCCCGCCATCTCTGGCTGGCCCCGCCTCTGCCCGCCATCTCTGGCTGGCCCCGCCTCCGCCCGCCATCTCTGGCTGGCCAAGTTCCACTGAATTTTTTTACTTGTCATTGAGAATCTTTAGTTCAGCATTCCTGCATTATGCCTTTATTCGTGACAGTGGCAGTGTGTAAAATCTTCTCAAGTAGTTTGTCCTTTATCTTGGGGGAAAAATAATTATAAATCCTTGAAGGGAAATTAATTGTTTAGCCCAGTAAAAGGGTAGATGATGTTTGTCCTGTTGTTTTTGATTATCTTGGGTTTTTTTTTACAAAACAGACACGTGTTCTCTGCTCTCCATTCTGTTCCAGGTAGCTCTGCTGGTCTCGCCTCTCCGACATGGAGACTCTGTGCTGAGGGGGGGGCACAGCTACTCTCTCTCTCTCTCTCACTCCGTTTGCCATCTTCTCCACGCTCCTCCGCTTGGCCTCTCCTCAGCCCCTTCCCCCCCCCCCCCAAATGGGCTCCCGTAGTCAGAGCTTCTTCCATCACCACAGCCACCATCATGCCCGTGGCTCCATGGTGCCAGCGGCTGTGCCTCGGCTGGTGCCTGAGACGGGTGGCACCCTGCTGGGGGGCATGGCCCAAATCACGCCCTCCCTCTTCCTGAGCCGTGGCAACGTGGCGTCTAACCGCAGTTTGCTGCTGTCCAAGGGCATCACCTGCGTGGTCAATGCCACCATTGAGCTGCCCAACTTTAATTGGCCGCACGTGGAGTATGTGAAGGTGCCGCTGGCCGACATGCCGCACTCCCCCATCTCGCTTTACTTCGACAGCGTCGCCGACAAGATCCACAGCGTGGGCAGGAAGCGGGGCGCCGTGTTGGTGCACTGTGCCGCTGGCGTCAGCCGCTCGGCCTCGCTCTGCCTGGCATACCTCATGAAGTACCATCGCGTGTCCCTGGCCGAGGCCCACGCCTGGGTCAAGGCCCGCCGGCCCGTCATCCGGCCCAACGGCGGCTTCTGGCGGCAGCTCATCGAGTACGAGCGCAAGCTTTTCGGCAGGAACTCGGTCAGGATGGTGCAGACGCCCTACGGGGTCATGCCGGACGTCTACGAACGGGACCACAGGAGTCTGGCCACCTACTGGGGCATGTAGGGAACGGCGGCCTTACTGGCTGCTTGGTAGGTGGTCTTCCGAACTGTCTCTGCCCTCCTGTCTCAAGCTCCACCCGTTCTCTGTTGCCCACCTCTCCAGTAGAACATGTGCACCTTTCAGAAAGGCATCCAGCAGGGTTGAGTGTGAGGGAGGCTACTTTTGGTCCTTCTGAACAATGCCCCCCCCCCGTTTGTGCAGGCGGGTGGCACCTTCCCACTTCACCTCAAACTGCCCTCAGGGGCCTCAATCTGTAAGGCCCTCCTTTCCTTACTGGGTGGTGGGACTCAACCCAGCATCATGTGATGGTTTTGTGACAGTCTTGCTATGGTGTTTTAATGTTTGGGACAAGCATATGTTAATTAAAAGTTGAATGAACGAAAGTTAGAACGATGAATGATTCACATGTCATATTTATATAGTGCTTTACAGAAGCAATGGGGAGCCACTTCATCCACCACCACTTTGTAGCCCCCAACTGGACGATGCAACAGCAGCCATCATGGACCCCAGTACAAGACAGTAGGGGTGGCCTGGTGGTGTAGTGGTTAGCGCTGTTGCTTCACACCCCTGGTCCTGATCTTCACACCAGGGTTCAAGTCCTTGCCACGCCTGAACAATGCAGCTCCACCACACCCTGGGCTGCCCACAACCACAACACCCCCCCCCCAAAAGACAGTTGGACAAGATGGATAGAAGGAATGAGTAGAGGGAGGGACATAGTAGGTAATTTTGTCAATCTGTGAAGCATAATAATTTTGGATTTATAGAAAGACACCCAAGGACCCATTATGACCAACACACTTTCCCAGCTGGTCTCCCATACAAGCACTGACCAGACCCAAACCTGCTTAGCTTCCGATGGATCACACAGCCTGACCTGCCAGAGCTATGGCTGCTGACAAGCAGAACTCCTCTCTTGAACATGATATGCCTACAGTCAAACAGCACTGCACACAGAATCTGGCAGAGAGCTGCAGGGAATGCCACTTAGAACTGTCAAAGAATATGTACGGTTGAATACGGCAGACCTTAAACCAAACCGTGCACTGCTGTAAGTGCTTGTAGTCTCATGGTGAAGCGTCTGCCTAGCCAGGGTGGTCTCTCCAGTAAGGGGGGTGCACCTGTAGCTGCTGGGGTGCTATGAAGGTGAAGCTGGGTCAGCCATGCTGGCTGGGTGGAGTCCGGGGCTGTGGGCCTGGGGGGCTCCTAATTAAGTGGGCTGTCATTAAATACTCAGTATTTAAAGCACAAATGAGTCAAGCCTTCGTGAGGAAAACTGCTCTTTTTGGATTGTTTGTGCCTCTCAGCTGTAACAAACTGCTTCTTCAGGCAGACGTACCTCTGGGGCACATTCTAGATGACAATTATCCCGACGAGCCCAGATTGGAGCTGAGCAGAACCCTTTAACCTTTATAGGACACCACCCAAGGTTCAAATATAAAATAATAGAAAAGTGAATCTATTTTTAGATTAAATGTAAGTGTAGCGAGAGCACAGCACATGGACAGTTCTGAGTGACTTGGCCCACGGCTGGACTGCAGCTGCACTCAAGGAGATCTCTGTGTTCAGGATTCATAGCAAAATAAAGACTTTACCATTTATTTTATCACCACCAGCTGTGCGCCTCTGTTTTCAGTCTGACTCCCCCGACGTACAGGCGGCTTGTCGTGCTGGTCAGGAGGGAGCCCGTGTAAGGAGCCCTGTACCCACCTATACACTCTCTTCATAAAAAAGGATCATTTCAACCCAAAGACCACAGCACCTTTGCTACAGTGTAACTATAGGCAGATGTAGGGCATGTCGGAACTGTCAGTGAGCGGGACTGCTGGATAGGTGGGTGGTGTGCAGAGAGGGAGGCAAGAGGTGGAGGGAACAAGGAGAGGCAAAGGGCGGAGCACGGGGCTGGGCGGGGCATCGGCAGGCGTGAGGGGAAGGGGAGAGGAGGTCAGAGCATGAAGAGACGGTTAGGGTAGGGTGTGGAATGGCGGAAGAGATGGAGCAAGAAGAGGTCAAGGAGGGGCAGGCAGAGTGTGCCAGGGTATGGATGGGCAGGAGGCAGAAGAAAACGTATAGTTGACTATGATGTCAAGTGTAATGTTTTAAGTGATTGTGGTCACAGCTGTGCCACGTCCAAGCAAGGGATAGTCAGGCTGGGCGTGGGCCAATCTGTCACAAGCCAGCAGGCACTAATGTCACCACAGATGGCGTGGGCATTTTTCACAGCGCGTTCACTAAAGAAAACAATTCAGAGCGGAGAAATTTAACTCTGTGGAACCAGAATTGTAATTTTCAACATCAAAGGATTTTATTTAAGCCGCAGTGAAGGGTGACCGATGACTATACTCTACACAAATAAAACTGAGTATGTTGATGGCGGACTGCCTGCCTCAGGGAGATAGGGAGCTATAATAGAGTAAGACTGGGCCTGGAGATCCTCCACCACAAACCTGTGGGATGAGGAGGTTCAGCAAGCAGGCCGTCATGCAGGAAACGTGATATCGTCACGGCAACCTCATCAGCACCTATACTGAGCCATTCCTCTGGGTGAAGGCTGGGACAGTAATGGTGACACGTTAGAGACAAAATAGGAATATCAAACAGACAGACGCGGCATTCAAAAACGATCAGTCGATAGTGCAGGAAGCGAGAAAAGATTCGCTCTGCGCGACAGCCTTGACAGCAAATGAAAGGTACAGTAACCTTGGTAACAGTCGCCAAGGGCAGTGGTGCCGTCAGTGATGAATATTAACACTGAATCGGTGCCCAGGCGTGGAGATCAACTGCCAGTGACAGAAGGGGGGAATCTGACGGAGACAAACTGCAGGGGCCACCGCGGCCCTACCAGGGAGCGGGGGGGACCCGCGGGCGTCCCATCTGCAATACAGGCACACCTCAAATAATGAGAACCAACAACCACTGTCTGTGACAGCAGACAGCACCCCAGTAGAGTCCCAGAATACACAGCCCTACTTACTGCAATGTCTGCTCCACTTGGCAGGTTAGAAACTCAATAAGGGCTCCCGGAAGCCAAGGAGCAGGGGAAAGAAGCCATTACCTGTGGATTACAGTAAGACTTCTTTTGGAAAACCGCTTACACTCGAAACAGACATAATGACAGCATTGTGGGGACATGGAGAAGGCAGCGGCAGTGTGGATAGATGGGTAGGGGGAGGCCAGGAGACAGGCAGATCAAGCCTGCCATTTCCATCATCAGCAGGCCGTTTCACAAGAGAAATACCCTGCTGGACAAATGGACTTCACCATCCTCTGCAGCGCCGTGTGAGTAGAAGTGTTGCTAAGCAACAAAAAAAAAAAAAAAAAAATCAGAAAAAACAGCATCGTCAACCAACTGGGAAGATCGGGAGCAGGGCAGGAGGCAGGGCTGAATGTCAGAGCTGGGGGGCTTGGGTGGTTACCCCTGAGAAGTGCTGCCCCCAAAAGCAGCAACAGTGGGAAGCGGGAGTAAGCCCCACGGCAATCCGGCACGCTCAGGCTGCCATGCGACGCTACACTGAGTCACAGAGTGATTCGTGCCGTGCTTGTATCACTGGCTGCTGACCTACGGGGCAGCTCCAATTACTAGCTCTGGGGGGGTACCAATAGCAAACACCATGAATTCTTATGCTGTGGCTGCTTGGAGGAAGCTTTCACATTCCTTTTATACTCTGGGGTATTTTACTGCCCTGCTCAAGGGAAAAACAGAAGAGGCTCCGGGGATCTACGCTGGCTATCTTCCTGTTCCGGCTCCGAATTCAATGTTAAATCAAAGGATTTCAATGGAGAATCACGAAACACCGCAGGCATCGTCATCCGAAATAATACATTTGCTAAGACGGGTCACTACTCTAAGCGAGCCAGGTGAATTCTGGGAAACGACTGCAAACGGGGGGGGGGACATTTAAGGAGGATATTAAAACTGAGAAAAGAATGTGGCAGGTGGAACAAAGGCGAGGGCAGTGATGCCAGGGGAGCAACGGCGTGTTCAGTGAGACCATCACTGAAGGAGCCTGACAGTTCTGGTCTAACAGGCTTCTGAAAGTCTTCATTCAGCTCGTCACCACGGAGTGGCTCTCCTGACAGCGCTGTGCCATATTATACTGGACGCGTGTGATCTTAATGGGGTATAGATGAGGGCTTCTGGGACATGAAAGGCAGCCTCATCGACTGAACGGAAAGCAACAACATTGACCCATTTCTATCCATTTTAATACAGAGCATTCTCCTTCAAAGCTGCCAAATCTTCTTCAAAGACCGCGGTCTGAAATAGCAGAGAAAGGCCTTTGGTGGTCAGTGTGAACTAGGTCCACGGTAATAAGTTCTCATTGTTCAAAAACGCATGGCAGAGATAGAAAAAGCTGACCATGCAGACAGAAGGAGTCTTCAGTGGACCACAGTGCTCAGGACACAAGGCAGCCCCGTAAGGCCTTTGCGTTTCATCCCGGTCCTCAGGGAGCCCCGGCTGCTCCATGTTCCTGATACAGGGAGCTGGGAGGGAGCAAAAACCTGGCCCATCGCGGGGTCCCTGAGGACTCAGAAGAAAAACAGGCGTCCGGGCTGAGAGACGAACACTGCCTTTACCAGCACGAAACGTGCTGACCCACTTGGGTCAGGTTGAGCACCATAAGGACACAGGTGGCGAATTGTCAGTGTTAAACAATGTTCAACGGCAGGAGGTGGGGGGAAAAAAAAAACTAGTGCATGACAACATGAAAAACAAATCACATTCATCCGATTATTTATTTATATTTTATTGTTAAAAGACACGTCCATTGCTATATATTATGGTTCTACAGGAAGCAAAAACACGGCAGACAGTGTGAGTAACCTGACCTCACGCAGTAGCACATAACAGCATCTGGCTTTTCACAAGCCGGGACAGACGAAATCACCACACCAAGTTCTTCAAAGAGCAAGTTACACATCAGGGTATGAGATGAACTCCACAAACGCGATCACAGCACCCACTGCACCCCCGTCCCCGGGACACCAAGACGATTCCGAACCCACTCCTCACACACAAATCTAATGCCAGCGTTAACCGTACAAGTAAATAAACCCAGATGTGTTTCATTCAAGGCGGAATGTTAAGCTCAACCGCCGCCCGCTCTGCAAACTCTGGCGCAGTGCAGACCGACGATAACAGCGGCATTGTGTTTCATTAACAACCCTGATCGTCATACTGACCAGGACTATGCATCCAGGTCTGACTTTGCATTGCCGTAATGCGAATGTGCAACGCAGAATCGGTCGCATTTATTGTGACGCCAGCATCACATTGGATGCCCAGTAACAGTGTTCAGAGTAACAATTAAGAAGCTAACGACTGAAAACTGCCGCGTTACATATCCACGTCAGAAAAATTGATTTCAGCTGGGGGGCACTGACAGCAGGAAGGAGGCAGAGACACAGATGGAGGGACAGAGTCTCTGTTCTGTTTGAAGGCGGACAGAGGGTTCAGGGACAAAATTACTCTACATAGCTGGAAGGAATCATCATCCCCAACCCTCAGACAAGCTGAAAACCCTGCATCACTGTTTTCAGCCCACCCTCAAGGGGGCGCTGTTCTGCCCCCGCTACCAGGCTGGCTGGTAGAAGCAAGAGGAAATAAACACCGGATAATAATAGTCTGACCTCCAAACCGTGGGGAGGGGGGGGAAGGGCAATTAACGACATCACGCTGCATGCCAGCAGGTTATGAAAATCACACTGAAGCGTGGCCTCAGCGCTGCGGGAGGTGGACAAAGAAAAAAAAACACCATTAAACAAACTGTCAGTAGCTACGCCACCAAAGTCCTGGCATTCTCTGACAAGCTGGGGCAAGCCTCTGTGCGCGAGGGAACCAGCATCCGGCGTTGCCATGGCAGCAGGGGAAGGCATGGGTCATCTCTCAGAGCAGGTCAGGCAGAACAAGGCCTGGGGGTTTGGGCTCCACGCAGTTGATCCAGAAGTTGGCACAGCTGGCATGATACTGGTGGCCCCCGTAAAGCAGCTTGAAGTTGTCCGTCTCCGAGTTGAAGGCCTTTGCAGCAGGAGAGAGCATGGAGACAGACCGGGGGGGGGCGGGGGTGGGCATCACGATAATTAGCAAATAATTCAACCAGGTGGCCAGATGCACATAACACTTAGAAGACATGAAAATTCATGGGCTTGCAGAGGCTAAATCATTAATCTAGATGAGTAACAGTAAAAAAGCAGATGGTCTAAAATGAGCTGTACTGTCACTGTGGTACACAGATGCAGACCACATCATTCGGACATGTGACAATAACACAAGGAGTCAGCTGTCACTGTGGTACACAGATGCAGACCACATCATTCGGACATGTGACAATAACACATGGAGTCAGCTGTCACTGTGGTACACAGATGCAGACCACATCATTCGGACATGTGACAATAACACATGGAGTCAGCTG
>JABFEA020000039.1:20345660-20357435 GCA_019775915.2 Cyphomyrus plagiostoma | reverse complement strand
ACGACATGCAGGGTGCTAATATGCTACCCCCGGGCACCAGCTGCCCCTCTGTCCCAGCTCCAGGCTCCCCCAGCACCCTGGCCTGCCCGCCCCCCCCCCCGCGGGGGCGCGCGCGGGGGGGGGGGGGGGCGAGGCACTTAGGTCACGACAGCTCTACCCACCGTGGTCACACTTTGTGCCTCACCCTTTCACTTTTAGAGTGAGACAAAGTGAACCAAAACGCTGACGTACTTTGCCGTGCAAAGTACTGCAAAGCCATGTGGAAGAGAGGAGAAGATGCTGGGAAGGGGGGTAGGCGAGCCAGGAATGAGGCCGGCCGAGAAGCAAGGGCAGGACCTGGGCTGCCCTTTACCCTACCATCCACAGCCAATAATCACTCCAAAAAAAGCCCACGTTGAATAAATAAACCCAGAGAGGATTAACGACTAACAGGTTGTCATGGTAACACCGATGGGGGAGAAATCTCGCACTGATCCTGTTCTTTCAGCCAGGGGGGGTCTGGCGATCTCCGAAAGGTTCACTGTAATTAAATCTGCCCATGACCAGATATGGTGCAAAGGGGACACTCGCGCTCATCATAGTGGGCGGGCACACATGCAGGCGGGCACACACGCGGGCAATTTGTGAAATTGACAAGGAATGAACCAGGAGCCAGGCTGATGCATCGCATGACCGTTTCGTAATTTGGACTCCAGGAGGCCGGCAAGGAGGGAAAGAACCAAGACTACGCATTTCAGCTATGTCAAGATTAATATTTATTACGACAACAAGAGTGTAGAGAGAAAGAGAAACAGACAGACAGAAGGGTCACAAATTATTGAGGTGGCTTCAGTTACAAGAAAGGTTTGCCAAGCTAACACGTGTAAAAGAACCCTTTATTTTTAGTAAAGTATACAAGAGCATGCAGGAAAAAAGGAAAACCCAAACAGCTAGTAGTGAGGGGAATAAAACCAGGAGGAGGCGGAGGAAGAGGAGGCGGAGGAGGAGGCAGTGTCGAAAGGCACATTCACAGGCTGAAATGCGTCACTACTGGGAGAGACGAACACGGTAACCATACTAACAGGGCGAGAGTGAGGGGATGAAATCATACAGAACAATTACGAGGCCAAGACTGAAGCAGCTCGAGGTACAGGAGCAAAGCCAGGCGCTGTTAACCCTTTGAGCACCACAGAAAGCCTGCCTTGGCTTCTCACGATGTTCAGCATGTCTTCTCTTGGTAATTTTCCATTAAAAGGAGCGTGGTAGCTACAGAACAGAACAGCCTCACTGGGGCACTAAAATGGCCGTGTTTGGAATGGACTGGTGCAGTGTCCACTGTAAAATACTGCCTTAATCCCTATCCAGCTTAATACATTAAATACATGCGTTTCTCCAGCAAAATGACCTCACCGCTCGGAGGGACAGTGTGGATCCGCCCACCGGCGATTAGGCTTGAGCACTCGTAGGGTCACAGAAGTCAGAGACTATAGAGGTCTCACCATGGCACCCTGAGCAAGGTGTGGTCATAGGTGTTCAGAATCTTTAAAGAGACAGTACCCCTTTAGTACTTAGTCTCCTGCCACCTGTTGGAACTTCTCGGGATCTCTGCTGAACAATAACTCGAACCCTTTTTTTAAAATCAAACAAAACACAGAAGAATTAACATTGATGAAAATTACCCTATACTACAAGCTCATCTCTCTGAAAAAGATCTTAACATATATAATCATACTTAATTTCCAGGTGCATGAAGGAAAATGGAACTTAATACACATTCAAAATAAATCAGAATATACTGTATATTCTGTCATAAAATATTATAATTTCATATACGGTGACAGCTATGCATACAGCAAACACAACCTTAAATGTGGTTAGATATACAGACAAAATGTCCATAACACATTCCTGTCAATTTCACAAATTGAATACCACGGACAGTGCAGCGTAAAAAAGAAAGTAAAAGAGGGGAATTTAGGCTGAGCGGGACAAGGAAAGGAGTGAGACTTAGTCTGAGGATTCAGACCCAAAAGAAAGACTTGGAAAACAGGCACTGTCTCTTTAAGAGTACAAAGACAGAAGTGCAGTGCAGACAAGACCCTTTGCAGGGCTTGCGGGTTAGAGAATAGAGCCAGGAAAAGAGGAGACCAGCTGAGCCACTGGAGGGCCGCTAAGGACCCCGGTGGTTTTCTGGAACGCTAATCCGCTGAGGCGGCGACGGGGGCATTTCGTTCCGCCGTGCCACGCAGTTTATCAGAAGACTGACCAGAAAAGACTAGGACACCACGCTGGTTTGCCTGAGGTTTTAATCTCAGTTTTCGGGCCCCTGTGCTTCCCATTTCCCCGCTGGGCCTAACTGCCTGCTGTCAGCAGGCCAGCAGAAAAGGAGGTGAGGAGCGTATGAACACACACACACACACACACACACGACATGATGATGAAATGAAATGAAAATGGTTTTGTCCCCCCTTCAGTGCTGGGCTATGTTCAGCAGCAGTCTCTCAACGCATATGTGACGGAGACAAGAAAAATGGAATTTCAAGGCCTAAGCCTGAGTGACACAGTCAGGACCTGTGACCTGTGACCCCTGACCCTGGTCATCCAACTTTAATGGAAGCGGTGCATGCCAGGCCAGAGCAGGCCCCATCTGCACCATGGACTGTAGGTAAACGCTTCTCGTTAGGGACGGGAGATAAGCCAACACTGTTTGGTAGAGGATGTGTTCACAGCAGTGAAAAATGACTCAATCGTGGATTAAACCTGTGCTTTGACTGTTTACCCAATTAATTTGTGGTAAATATTTGGTTATAAGGCAAACAAACTGCAAAACACATTAAATGTTTTGCACTTTAAATATATATAAGGCCAAACAATTTGAATCGATTTGAAAAACGGCTCCAATACAATCAGCAGTTCACAGCAAAGGAAACTAACTGGCGACGCGGCTGAGAGAGAGATTCTGCATGCAGGTATAAAAGTCTGAGCCGCTGCCGAGTGATTTCTCACGGGGGGGGGAAAGAAGCGCGAAGGTGAAACCAATGAGCTATAAATAGATAACGTTCGGCTTATTCATCAGAGATCAGCAGAAATTCATCAAAAACAGAAGGGCCCCCTGTGCAGGAACGCCGCGCGTGAAAAGGCCCGGCGGACGGACAGCGGCAAGCTCCACACCCAGCCTTCAGAATTCACTCCCATCTGGCAGGGCTTGGCAGAGAGAGCGGAGAAGCACACTTACAGTCCTAATGGGGGCATAACCACACTGGGTAGAAGCAAAGCACAGGGTCTGGCAGGGTGGCCGTGATTCTGTAGGACCCACGCCACACCAAAGCAGCATCGGGGTCCGTCACCACGGGCTGCTGCACAGATGTGGCCGCAGCCTTTTCGAACCACGGCAAAGCAGGTCCCTGGGACTGTGTCAGCAATGGCAAAGCTTTGTAGTGTGTGCTCAGTCAGCAAAAAAAATCAATACTTCACGGTATCGGCGTGTAACGTGCGTCACGGGTCAAGCTGGTGACACCGCAGCTGTGTGAACACTGGATGTGAGGCTAAAGCCGGTGAGATATTAGTGACGTCACCTAAACAGATGAGCAAACAAATACACTGATCGATAAATAAAACTGCTGTGTTTATAAATGCCAAATATGTGCATGTGTACACAGAGTGATGGGAATGCATGGGTGGGCGTTTCATGGAATGACGGGGGGGGGGGGCGAAATCCTGCAGTTTAGAAAACACTGAGCTCACCACAGGAATTCTGTCTTTGACCTTTGACCCACAGACTCTGGGCTTGGCTATTGGCGCTTTGGGGAGGGGGCGGGGGAAGCAGAGACCAGCTTTAAGGCCCAGGGGCGGAGCCGGCGAGAGGGCGGGCTGGCGGGACCCGCACTTCACCAGAGCAAGCGTACTAGTTCCTCACCTGCGGAGGGGGGCTGATGGGCAGAGAGGCCCGGCAGGTCCAGGGAGCTGTCTGACATCACATGCTTCAGGTCCCCGCCCACATCTGACAGCTTCATATCCAGCTGCACGGAGAGCGCGTCCTCAGAGTCATCTTTGCCCGCACTGCTGCCCCCGATGGACGGGAGGTCCAGCGACTTGACGGAGGACGAGTCCTCCTTGGCCAGCTTGTCAGTCAGGCTCTTTTCCGAGGCGCCGAGCGCCGTGCAGAACTTGGAGGACTGGAAGTCGGCGAAATCGTCAGCGTCACCCCTGAGCGAGGCGAAGGAGCCGCTGCCTTCCTTCGCGTCGTCGTAGGCCAGGCCTCCCTCGAGCGAGAGCTGCTTGAACACGTCGTACTTGTCAGGGGCGCCGCGGTGCGGTGGAGGCTGCTGGCCCGGAGCCCGTCTCTCCCCCAGGCTGCTGGCCCCCGGCCGGGTGTCTCCCCAAGCCTCGCCGGCGCTCCCGAATGCCATGAAGTCCGCAAAGTCATCCTGGGCCACAGACCCAGCCCCTGCCGTCACTGCGCCGCCACCGGTCGAGGGGGAGCCAGAGGAGGAGCCGAAGAGAGCAAAGTCGCCAAAATCGTCGACGCCTCCCCCGGAGGGCTTGGAACCTGTGCTGGGGGGGGGCGCAACCGCCACAGAAGGAGCGGCGCCAGGTGATGGGAAAGACGGCAGCTTGCCGTCTGCCGGGGGCCCAGGTGGGGCCAGGGAGGAGAAGAGGTCAAGGTCGGCCATGTTTAAAGGGTTTCTGGGCTGAGAAAGGGGAGCAGAAAGCTGAGGCTGGAGGCCATGAGATTTAGGGAAAGCAGCAGAAAATGTGGGCTGGACCATCTTGGCTGAGTCGGAGGATTCTAGTGGAGAAACGCTGTCGGCTGTTTTAAAGTCTGTGAAGCCGTCATCGGCACTGACTGACTTAAAGTCGGCAAAACCTTCACCTGGAAAACAGGGAGAGAGGATGACGAGGCGTTAAATGACTTTAAAACGGTAGGAGCCCGTCGGCTTCCCCCCAGATTTAAAGGCATTTCAAACAGTCCATAAGCCCCAAGCTGCTTAGGTTTAAACCAGGTACCATCGGTGAGGTGAGTGCGTTTTGTAGCCACCTGGGCTCTGGAGAGAAAGCGCATGCATCAGAGGGAGAGAGCAGCTGGAAGAGACAGCCCACGCGGAGAAGCCACAGCACACGCCACTTACTGGGCACAGGGCAGCTGCCCTCACCAGCTGCTGCTCTAGTAAAACAGGACAGGAAGACGGACCCACGTCAACCTTCACATAAACAGTCGACTCCATAAAACCACCACGGGCCACCACATTCATTATGATCCTATAGGGGCCCTATAATCCTGAATAAGGTAGGGTTGGAATGAAAATATTCTGGCGGGGGGGGGAGGTCCTATCAGCCCTCTGACGAGAGGTACCACGCCCAGGGGGGGGTTTCTCACTTACCTACTGGCTTCCGGTCTGATGGTGGCTCCAGCTCTCGGAAGACACTGTACTTGTCAGCAGAGTCTGAATTACAAAGAGAAAAAGACAATGTTGGATTGTGGGCGGGGCTTCTGCACATGTGGGCGGGGCTTCTACACATGTGGGCGGGGATGGTACCTGAGATGGGGGGGGCTGCATCCACGGTCTGCTCCACCGAGAGCTGTTTGAACGCGGCATATTTATCAGACGAAGCGGACGAGGACCCAGACACTGGGGTGAGCAGAACAGGGCCACTGGAGGGGGGTGGCATAGACAAGACAGAATTAATAAAACAGGAAATGGAGCCTTTTCCTCTAGAGCATACTGATCTTGATAAGCTCTGATATTATTCTGACAGCACAGCTGGGGAGGGGGATTCATGTAGGCGGGGGGCAGTGTGTGGCTGCAGATCAGACCCAAACCTGCTCTGGGAGGGGGTCACGCCGGTGGTGGGGGCGCCAGACTCGCCCTGGAAATCAGTGAATGAGTCCTCGGCTGCCCCCGCCTTGGGGGCTTCCTGGAAATCCTGGAAGTCGTCGTCATCCAGTTTGCCCCCCTGCCGGATCACACGGCAAAACGGACGGGGGTGTAATGTGGCACCCTAACGAAACGGTGCCTCACGCAAGACACCATCCTGGAATGACAGGTGTGAGAAACGGCGGATTCACAGAGGGGCGGCGGCTGTGTGGCACTCGGGCACCTGTGCTGGCGGGAAGCTGGGCACGAAGCTGGTGGGAGGCTGGGCAGCAGTGCTGGAGGCCACGCCCATGGGGGCCACGCACATGGGGGCAGTTGTTGCTGTGGGCACGGCCATGGCGACGGGTGGCTGGGATATCATGGGCGACGGGTGCTGGGGCAACACGGGAGGCACGCCCATAGCCAGGGCGGGCAGAGAGGGCACTGGTGGGCTGGGGAACTGGCTCAAGACATCCAGACCCATCACCGGGAGTCCGCTCTGGGTCGGAAAGAGGAGCGGGCTGATTGGCACAGTTACCCCTCCTGGATCAGGCAGCCTGGGCACACACACTCACATGGGTACCCCTAATGAGGGTTAACGCTAGCATGCTGCTGATCCCATGCTCCCCGCTCACCTGTGCCACCCCGATCATGGCCAGCACGCTGTACAGCTCCTCCTTGGTCAGCATGCCGGGCGTGGTTCGGTTTGCTGAGGCCCAGATCTGGCCCAGAGCCTCCCGGGGAAGCCCGGAGGACATCAGGATGGGGTACAGCTTGGCCGTGTCGATGCCGGATGGGGTCATGCTGAACTCCAGCACCTTCTTGAACAGCTCTGCAGGAGTCACGTACCAGTAGCTCGTCAAAGTGAAGCGGTGCATTTGCTAATCATTATGGACGAGTTATTTGGGTAGAGTGCTGACGGTACCTGGGACAAGGCTGTCGTTGTACAGCCAGGCCGGCAACATCGCATGCATGTGATCCTGCTGCGGAAACACAGCCACACCTGCGAAGGTAGCAGGAGGCAGGGTTACTGCCTCCGGCAGGGCCACGGACGGGGGCGGGGTGACAAAAGGGGTGGGGCCACAACAGGGGTGGGGTTAAAAGGGGCAGGGTCATTAATTGGGCGGGGTCACGAATGGGGCGGGGACAGTGCTTTGCCAATGAGCCCAACGCCACGAGCTTTGAACATCAGACTGGCTGCCCTGAAACAACAGCACAACTACTCCCTGGCAGGGCCAGCAGTGGTACTGCTCCATTGTTCCTACTCAGAAAGCAGTATTGGCTAAAGTGGGCAATTCTAACTAGTAGTATCAGCTGTCTTTGGAATATTCACAGCAATATTAGCTAGAGCCAATCTAGCCTGTACAGCTATCAGAGCAGAGCTTGCTTATAACTCTCACTGGCTCTGATTGGTTGAACAGGTGTCAGGAGTCAATCACAAGACACCTTGGTCTCCTTAGAGACAGAGGCTCCGTACAGCCTACCTACTCAAACATCTAACTCCAGGGTATTCTGACATGTGAGGAAGTGAAGTGGCAGATACAACAGGTAGAGAAGCACCCCGTCCAAGGCAGCGAACGATTCGCAGAAGCAGGAAGAAAGGACAGGGCGGCACGAGAGACTAATCAGACTTGAGGCAAAAGACCCCCTTCATCACCCATCATCATCATCAGAAATAATAGCTGCTTGCAAGCCCGGTTTCAGCTTGCCTTGAAATCACTGACGCTCACATGCCTCAGGTTAAGGAAAGGAAAGAGCACCACAGAGCAGAGAGGACAGGACAGCAGCCAGTCACAGTGACGGCTGAATCATACTCCAGATGCTCCGTCCGAGAGCAGCCTGGCTTGAATGATTTGGCTGAAGCCTGATCGTTGGCATGGGAGTCAGAAAGCGACAGAGAGGCCGCCCCCTACGAAGCAGGCGGGTTAAGGGGGCCAAGGAGGGCATCTCCCTCTCTCACCGCTGTCCTTAGCGGCCGCTGGGGGGGCCAGGGGGGCCTGGGTGGCTGGCGACTCCACAGTGAACACCTTGCTCAGCTCATCAGAAGCGCCAGCCCAGTTTTGGGCCCTGGAACTGGGCAGAAACTGGGCTGCCACCTGTCCCCGGTGGCCCATCTGGGCCTGAAGGCGGCGGGGTTTAAAGTTAACCTGAGCCTGTCCGCTGGCATGGAAGTCGCAGGAAGACAGCAGTTTCTCTTCCAGGGAGGGGCCTAGGGGGGCATGGATGAGGAACACAGATGCCCAATCGTGGTTTGGCTGATCTCATCTGCACAAACCTAACTTTTCCAGAGGCACCACGGCATACCACAAGTCAACGTGCACTTGTGGCCTTTAGCATGTAGCCATTAGCATTTCGCCTTTAGGAATGGTGTGCTCGCAGTTTCTGATCTGGTACAATTTCAAAACAGAAGCTAGAATGGGTCTAAAGGGGAGGGGAAAAGGGTGTTACCTTTGAACGCAGAACTGTAGCTGGAGGTGACAGAGTGGTGGGCAGCTGAGGTGATTGGTAGAGAGTGAAGAGGAGACTGGGGCAAGGGGGAGGGGCCAGAAGAAGCAGTGGGTGGGGCAAGGGGAGGGGCTTCAACTGGACCCTGAATGAAGTCACTAAAATCGTCATCCTCCTCAGGGAAAGTGGGGGTGAGAGAGTGAGAGGTGACAGAGGAGTGGCATGGTGATGCGTCTGTAAAAATGGAGAGATTAACGTAATGACAGCACACAGACAGGCAGAGACATGGAGATGGACAGCCTCATGAAGGAACACTCTTATGTTAATGGTTTGATGACTGATTTATGGCAACGTATAAATACTACTTCCAAACTGCATTAAATATTCAACAATGCCTAACGCAGGAAGGCTAGTTAGATAAAGACCGGAGTTAGAAACCGATTAACGGAACAAAGGATGAATATGGGAAAGACGGAGATTACAGGTGCCCACGGAGGGAGATGGAAGTTACCAGCATTTTCCAGCACCTTCCAGCTCTGGATGAATCGCCTCTAAAGGGATTCCCACAATCGGGGAGAAACGGCAGCGACAGGGCAGTGGTAGCTGCTTACAAGGCCGCCGACGCTCTGGGAGGATACCTGGCTTATTGGGGTGCGTGGATGGCGTTGGGTGCATCTTGGCGTCCCGGCTGAATCCGTCCAGGTTCCCCTTGATAGCCTCGAGGGCATCATCCCTGCTCCTCTCTCCTGTCTGCACACACAGCGACACACCCGGGCTCAGGAGGTGAGGGCCAATGGAAACAGGAGTTCAGGATCAGGACCGGGGTGGAGGCCAGAACAATGAGATAATGATAAGGGTGTAACAAAGGGCCACGTGGTGTAAGGGGCGTGGCCAAGGGTCACATGGTGTAAGGGGCGTGGCCAGTGATCAGAGTCGAACCTTGGGCTTGACGCTGCTGAGCAGCCGCAGCTTTTGCTTCTGCTCCTCAAACTGCCTCCTCTTGCGGTCCTCCTCAAGTAGGCGGGCCTGCTGCTCCATCCGCCTCCTGCGTGTGTATGTGGGGGGGGGGGTTGGTTACAACACTGATATGTCGGAGGTTACGTGGCACAAAAAAGGGGTTGGGGTGGGGGGCGCTTACTGGTGCTCCTCGGCCATCTGCTTCTGCACGTCCGCAGAGAACTGGGGGCCCGGAGCCCGCATGCCCATGAAGGGGGGCTGACCCATGAACGGCATCCCCTGGGCTGGCATCGCCATGGGCATCGTACCCTGTGTGTGTGTTTGGTCCACAAATGTAAAGGGTGAGAGTCATCCCCTGGGGAGTCCAGGAGTCCCTCATCAGCGCCAGTCTGGGTGGTTCATACTGACCTGAATGGGCATGGCCCCGGGGGGCATCTGAGCACCAAAGTTCATTCCCATCATCCCTTGCATGTTGGGCTGCATAACCTGGACCATGGGAAATCCCTGCTGCTGCTGCAAGGGAATCAAGCCTGCAGAGAGATACACACACACAATCAGGTTACCCACTTTACATCTCAACAAACACACCAAACAAACAGGTAATCTACATACGAAGTCTGAGAACCTGCCATTTTTCCCCCCCACATGAAGCTTCCCTACTGGCTATGAATAGTAAGGAGAATGGATGATTATTATGACTCGATGCCCAGACCAGGACAGGAGGTGACAGGATGCTTGGAAGAATGGAAGAGTTTGAGGCCTGTCTGTGTGTCTCCCAAATTAAGGAAGCTCGGACTGATCTGAAACTCGCCGACAATAACTGGGCACGTGCAAAAGTGAAAGGCGAAGGCCGCCAGCGACACGCCAGCGCGTTTATTCCCATCTAATTATTTCTATGCTAATCAGACACGTTACGCCGGCTTTAAATCGGCCGTATCTGAAAACATCAGCTGCGGGGAGACTCTATAAATATTATGGGACGCTAATGATTCGCCACTTATCTTCCCAGCAGGATGGAAAGCTGTGTTGGCACCCAACCCCCAATGGCAGGGGTTGTTTTATTTAGTGTATATATTGTGGGGATTCAGAGATAAAAATCTATACCGAGGTGCGAGAGAACCTGGCTGTTTCATCAATACTGGCTCATCTCCGTCAAGATCCAGAACCCAGCTTGACTTTCACCCATGGTGTGAAAAATAACCTCCTTCATCTGGCTCTCTTAGATCTTCTCCCTACTTCGAAAACATGTTGCAAGAACTGACGTCCTTATTTGTACAACTCGTGCTTGCGTCAGACTGCGTCCCGTTAGGCACACATTGCCCAGAGTGTCATTAAACGACACCCAATCCCCTGTCTGGGTTGCCCCCCGTCACATCGGTGGAGCTCCACCCCACCCAAACGCACAAAGATGCTGGGCCTTGTATGGGTTCAGGAGTGAAAATGCAATGACTGAAATTGTCAGCCACAATCAGAGATGTGCTTAAAGAAAAGAGGACTTACCTTGTGGAGGCCCCAGGCCACCTCCAACTGGGTACATGAAGCTGAGAGGGAGGAAGGAGAAGGTCACTCCAATGAAACAGATAAGCAGACAATACAATTTTATTTAATCACACAAAGCAAGCTTTTTACATTAGCAATGTTCAGTGCTAGAGCGATTAAACTGGACCATCAACAAACAGAAGTGGACGACTCCACCCATCAAACTAACAGGACCTGTATTTCTGAATCAATTACATTTAACCCTGAGAGCTGACATGTCGGCGTTATGGATTACAAGCGGCACAAACAGGACACCGGTTCCCACTCACTCCTCTCTCCGGAAACGGACCCACAGAAGCCAGCACTCACACACTGTAATTAGGTTCTCACCCAGTGCATCTTCTTGGACAGTTTCACTGCTGACTTTCACACATTCCCAGCTGAAAGCGTGACCCTACAACTTTACATATTCGTCCAAATGAGATACGCAAGGAAAAAACAAAACTGTAGCGCATGGTGAGAGTCAATATGAGGGATTTCTAAGCAATGATTAACATTTAACAGACAGAAACACGTAAGGCTCTTTCCATTTGTCCAAAACAACTCCTGCCACAGTGTCCTGTCACAGGCAGGAATGAAATAAATAAATACTTGAATCAGATGTGAAAAATCAAGCCAGGACACTGAAAGAAATGTCAATTCTGCGGCACCGAGTCGAGTGTCAAGGCAGCTCTGTCAGCAGAAAGGAAGGCCTCAGAGGAACCACATGAATGGCATCACCGACGTAGCCTGTTCACAAAGCCAATTTGAGACAGGGTAGTGCTACTAATACCAAGGCAGTCATGTTACTCAGTACTGACACATTATTTATATATATAATAATAATTTAAAAATAGGAGGGCGGCATGGTGGTGCAGTGGTTAGCACTGTTGCCTCGCACCTCTGGGACCCGGGTTCTGGTCTCCGCCTGGTTACATGTGTGCGGAGTTTGCATGTTCTCCCCGTGTCGTCGTGGGGTTTCCTCCGGGTAATCCGGTTTCCCCCCACAGTCCAAAAACAT
>JABFEA020000039.1:20266943-20286180 GCA_019775915.2 Cyphomyrus plagiostoma | reverse complement strand
GTTTCCCTGCTGAGACTGCTGCCCCCGCGACCCGACCTCGGATAAGCGGAAGAAGATGGATGGATGGATGGATGGATCAGGTCAGAGAAAATTCCTCCAACTCACTGTTTGTCTGAAAATGAATTAAATACATTTATTTTATGGTACAGATTTTTCCTCCAGATACATGACTTTGCTATGGGTGTATGCGTCGCCATATGACTATACAGATCTTTTCATGGGTTGGTTTGAACACTAATTTGTGTACAATAATAATCCATTTAATTGTGTTTTGGAAAAGATACATCAACGACATATTCCTGATTTGGAATAGTATTAATGGGTGCGGGGTCTCCAGGCCTTTTCAAAATATCTCAGAAATTGTATAAATTTGATTGAATTCAGTATGGAATGCAATAGTCACCAAGTCACTTTTTTGGACCTATAGGTAATTTTTTAATGGAATGGAATCTACACCGTGCTCATCAGTGAACACAAATAGAATTAGTCTTTCAGACTATTATTCTACCCAGCTTAATAATGTCATGCCCTATAGTTGGTTTCTCAGAGCTGGACACATGTGCACTGGGCATGGCGATGTCCAAATCGAAGCTCATGATGCGTAACAGGGCATCCACGAGAAAAGGCCAACACATTTACCAGCTTTGCAACAAACAAAAAAAAGTGTACAGAATAATCATTTTGAAAATTTTATCACATGCATCTCTGGTATATTGAATGTTGTCTTCTTGCATGCACTAAATGTGGCAAAATGCACTATGTTGTGAAAAGCAAGGAGACATCATAGATACAGAATTAATGGACGTTAAAGTGCTGACCTGATCCTAAATCAGGTTTTGCAAGCCACTTTGCAGATGGCAGTAATTCTCTTTCATATTTGGTATCCTTTGGCATTGAGATGATGATCCCTAATTGTTATGACGGAAATGTGGAGGAAATTTTACTTGATATTAAATGCAAATGTATCTTCTACATTAACAAGCTACACTCTAGTTGCTTAAATGAAGGGATAGATTTAACCTGTTTTCTGTGATTTAATGTTGTCTCTTTATATTGGTGTGTCCCACCCCCAGTATGAAAGCTAACACTTATATACCAGACTGTGTATGATGTGTTGTTGCTATGTAATCACATTAACCTAAAGTGTTTGTGATGGCCTGATCTGTTGCTCACTGGGTAGGTGCACCGGTTATTGTAACCCACACATAGGGTGACCCAGCTTGCATCAAACCTTCAGCTGGGTTGAGCCCCAGCAGAAGAGATGCATTTGTTGGGTCCTTGAGCAAAGCCCTTACTAATATATCAGTCTGATTAGAACAGATTCGCGGTGTGTTATTACGCATTGTATCAGGACTGAGGGTGTATATATATGTGTGTGTGTGTGTGTATGTCTCTAAGGAGAGCAAGAGGGAAATTGCGAAACGCTGTGCTAATGGCATATAAAGGATCATTTCATTAAATCGTTTCAACCAGCTGGGGAGAGCACAGTAATGTGAGCGCAATGTGATTCAAAATAAAAATGGAATGTCACGTTTGAATGCTTCAGCCAGCCTAATTCATTCCCAGCTCCCGTGGGTTCCTTGGGTGCCTGAACAGAACCCAAATCCAGCATTCAGTCACTCCTCCTCTACGCTGCCCGTCCTGCACTGGGTCACAGGGGCTTGGAAACAACAGGTGCAAGGCAGGCATTGAAAACAAGGGCTGACACAAATTTGGGTAGTCTGTCTTTTCTCATGTTTTCTTACAATTTTTTTTTCTCAGAGTATGGGTGTAACACATCCTTATGTAATATGCTGTCAGGTTTAACCAGATTCAATCTATCTTTCTAATGCGTCCAAAATGTCGCTCTCAAATTCCTCATTCCTGTTCCCATGGATACAGATTGGTTAGCTGGGCCAAACGCTTGAGAGGGAGTGAATTTTTTTCCACCCACTAGTCAGTGACATGGGTTTCCTCAAAGAGGTCAGCGGTGACAGGCTTTAGAGCTTCGCCATCTCCATGATTTGGACCCTCTCTGCTCATTTTCTATTTTCATCACTGTTAGAAAATTCAGCTGCTCTTAAAAAGTGAAACAAAACGTTTTCATGCTGAGTGCTGGTCACAAGCTGCAAAATCTACATGTGGGGACTATGAAACAGTCAAAAGCGAATCCATTGCAGTTCAATCACAAAAGTAAGACAGCTCACAATAGTTTCATTCTACGTGCTTTTTTAATACAGTTCTTCGCAATATTAGGTACGTAATGTGCATAGAGAACAACACTATAGCCACAAAATGCAGAGGTTTCTCCACACAGGAGTCACTATCTCTGCCCAGCCCAGCTCTGGTATCAGCTTCACCAGAACCAGAGAGGAGTTTACCGTGAGGAAGCCGTGGGAAATGGGGGCAGGGGCGGCGTGAAAACACCGCACACACGTTCATCACCAATTCACAGTACGTATGTATAATGCAATTCATGTGTAATGGAGTCACGACTTACAGAACTTCTCATATGTGTTACTTTTTGATAATTAAAGATGGTGGTTCCCATGTCGGAATCACATACGCCCACCCGATCTGCGGTCATTTCGCCGATGGATCCCACACGATGACACCCGTTTACAGAGCTTCGCGTCCTCCAGCTACTGAAATACTGGCATAGGAGAGGCACCTCAGCCTGTGTCTTCCAGATCTCACCTGGTGTAGGACAGTCATGAGACTTCACAAACCTGGGCTTAGGCCAGCCATTTAAAATCCATCGACAAGACAAGCTTATTGGGTAAGTGACATTGATGACTCACAGCCAATCACGTACCTCCTCCAATCAAAACCTTTTCAGAGAATCTCCTTTGAACATCACCATCCAATTATATTATATTATTTTATATTATATTATATTATAAGTCCAAACTGAAGTCAGCATAAGCCTGTGATTGGGTTTTGCTATGGATTCAGCAGTGAAAGATCTTATTGGTCGGAGAAAGCTGGAATCTGGGCGTGGCTGGGTGCTCAGTATGCATGATTGGCCACATAGAGGGACCTGCAAGCGGCCCCCCCGCTGTCGCCGCTGCCGCTGTACTTCCCCTGTGCCGCGAGTCCATTCACCTGCAGAGACACGAGGCCGTCCGGTCACATCAATTCCCGATTCAAATCGAGTGACACATGGGTTCGCTGGGGGGGAGCACACACCCACCTCCGCCCGCTTGACAAACTCCTCGGTGGCGGCGCTGGCGTTCTCCTTCTGCCCGCGCCAGGTGTTGAGGGCGGAGGCCTGCAGGGCGCGGCCGTAGGAGAAGGTGAGAGCCCAGGGCTTGGGTAGTGGGCAGTTGTTGATGGCATTGAGGTTGATGGAGGCCTCCTCTTCACTCTGACCCCCAGAGAGGAAGGTGACTCCTGAGGCAGTAGGACAAACAGATGCATTCCGCCTTAACTGCCTCAAAACGCAAGTCCCAGGTACATATATGAAATGAGCATATCTATACTGGTGTGCACAGAGCTAAACAAAAATATCCCCTAAAGATCTCTTTTCCAGCTGTATCAAACTTTCCTGTTAAAAGAGAACATAGGACATTTACTAGGAAAAAAACTTTAGAATCATCAAGACCTCACTCAACTAACAAACCATGACATGTCTTTAAAGAATGTAAACGCTAAGTGGCTTGGGACCAGCAGATCCCTATAAAGTCTTGCTGGTATCCGTAAGAATCTTCACAGTTCTTAGCTCTACACTAGTAACCTAAAAATGTTTATTTTACTGCCAGGCATTAAATATCCAAATGACTCCATATCACTTTTAAAAGTAAAGATGCTTCTGCGTTAATGGCTCCCAACCTATCAGTGCAGGATTGGTGGAGGTGCAGTGGAATACCTGCCACAGCAGGGGGCACAGTGCGGCGCAGAGCAGTGACTGTTGCCATGGCAACCTCCACAGCGCTGTACTTGGTGGAGCAGCCGTGGCCTGGGGTCACCATGTTGGGCTTTAGCAGGGTGCCTTCCAGGTACACATGGTGGTCCGAGAGGGCCTTGTACATAGCGGCAAGTACCTGGGTACGGCAGGACGGACAGACAGAGAGCTGCAGGAGTGGTGGACATGCACACCTGTGTGTCCTGCACGCTTTAGAACCACTTCAAAGCATCAGGTAACACTCTATGGCTTTCAGGGACTTAGGAAACTCACCTCTGAGGTACAATATTCCCCAGACCCAAATGTCATGCAAAGGAGCTGCATTCACCTTTTCAGTGACATACTGGCTGCGTTTCAAGTCATGGTCTCCATCGGGCAGAATCTCGGGCTCCACAATGGGTACAATACCATGCTGCAACCCAGGACACACCGACAACCTGTCAGATTTCACACCTGGGGTGGGCACTGGACCAAATGCTGGAGGTGGTGACAGAGCACATCTGAAGCGGAAACCCTTCAGAGTGCAGGAACGGTGAGGTGGAGCGGCACCTGCTGGCAGATGCTGGCATAGCGGGCCAGGACGTTGGCATTCTCTGTCATGGCCAGCTGGGAGGGCGTGGTTGTGCTGATCTTCAGCACACAGCGCCACTTAGCGAAGTCGGCCCCGTCCTTCTTGTACTGGGCACAACGCTCAGACAACCCATCCAAACCTTAGAAGTAAACACAGCCAACAGAAAGACAGCAGGTGTCATCTCACCCTAAAAGCTGGTCCAATCAGAGCGGTAAGCAGCCACAAAGGATTATGGGAATGTGAGGTGAACACATAACAGTGTAACCCAACACTGGGACTGAAACGCTCACCCTGAGTTGTGGTCTCTCCGTTTGTCCCAGCCAGTGGCACGACACCTTTGTCAACCTGAAGAAATAAGAAATAAAGCTTTGAGTGTCTCATTCTGTACTCAGTGTCAGAGTAAAGCAAAGTTACATAGATTCTATCTATTCATGTAATTGACTCCAAAATGAATTTCACTCAGACTCTCTTGAAGCAGCCCAACCCAGACTGGTCACTCAGCAATAGTGCAGGACTCTCTTTCTGGGACTCAACCCTGTAACCCTCTGGTCGCATGATCCCATCCCAGCCTAAGCCACAGCTACAGCCCTTGCAGAGGCTTGACAAGCCTGGACATACCTTGATCCCCACCAGGATGCCTTTGTCCTTGATCATCTGGACGAAGGGCGTCCCATCATCGGCGTGTTGGTACAGCGTCTCATGGAAAAAGATCACGCCTCCGATGCAGCTGTTAATCCGCGAGTCGGCGCTGAACAGGACCTGCCGGTACTGCCGCCGGTTCTCCTCCGTGTTCTCCACACCGATCTGTGCGAGCCGCTTTGCCATGCTGCCTGTAAGAGAGCGTGTGCTAGACCACCCAGAGCTAAGGAGGTGCTCCCCCACGGCTATTCCTTACACCTAAGATGCCTGCTTAGATCAAAAGCTGTAGCTAGTAAGCTCTACGTCCAAAGCGCTGAGTCCACAGTGCTCACTACTGACCCACAGACTCATCTGCAGCCAGGATGCCCTTGCCAGGCGACACGATGCGATGGGCGATGTCCTGCAGCTCCTTCTTTTGCTCGATGGAGAGTGTGGGGTGCTGGTGTGGCATCTTGTCAGTTGTCTGATGGGACCTGTGAGAGTACATGTACAGTAAGTGACAAGGCCTGCTGGTGACAGAGGTGGGGAGTGCACTGATTAGGAAGACGACCCATTTATAAGACTTCCACAAAAGGTGTTTCACTGAGGGGGGTGAGCTGAGGGCTCTGTAAGCACGCCTCCCCAGAGTGCAGTGTTTAGCTCAGTAGGCACTGCTGTCCAGTAGGTTGTGAGTTTGACTCTCCAGTCTGGGAGTTTCTCACTTTTATGCTACTTTGGACAAAAGCATCTGTTGAATAAATAAATGTAATTTTTTTGAATGCCTAGCTTGGTATGCATATATGTGTCATTCTTGAACAAAGAGCGGCAAAAACAGTGTTGAGTGATGGCTAAGACAGCGGTTGGGACACGACTGATGACTCCCATTTCCACTAGGATCAGACATAAAGGATGTTATGTAAGCACCCCTGTCTCAACACTGTCAGGTGGGATTAAAGGAGAAGTGGATAAATGTGCTGACCCTGCCAAACACCCCCCAGGCTTTTGCTGGAGCGAGATTACCTACTGCAAAGCAAGGGATGTGAGTTCATATGCGTGCACACACACTGCACAGAGGCAGGCACACACGCTGCACAGAGGCAGGCACACACGCTGCACAGAGGCAGGCACACACGCTGCACAGAGGCAGGCACACACGCTGCACACACGCTGCACACACGTGCGACCACGCTCGCTCGACACTTCTGGTTTTAGCCCTGCATTAGCCCCGCATGCTAATTCAGTTCTGCTTTCCCACACTGCAAGGGCTCAATAAAGAGCCCTTTGCTTCAGGCTAGGCGGTGGTTGGCCCGAAACAGGGGACTCTGGGCCTCAGAGGTTGTAGGGGCAGGGCCAATCGCTCAGGGCGGAACATGATGGACAGGGGCACTAACCAATATAATGATGGGGCATTTGGGGAAAACTGCCGACTTACACATTATCGGGGATTTAAAGCTCTCGACACTGCACTAAATTTCAAAGTCCAGTGTCTCTGACCATATTCATGTCACATTCAAGTTTTCCAGGTTCGATTTGAAGTTTACAAACATGGAATCACATGATACAAAAGACCCTTCATGTTTGAATATCCAGTGATTAGTGTCTGGCTGATAGCGTGAACTCAGGCAGCTGTTTCCCACACACACGTGCAGGCTGAATGGAGCCTGACATTTCCCGCATCACTGCCTGAGGACAGGCTGGAATTTTCCATTGAAAAACAGCCATCCAGCCTGGCGGGCGGAACAGCCGAAAATCTAAATGGACACATGCGTCACTGCCCCTGCAGATGGGACAATGCATCCCCAGTATTCTGTACAGGAAAGGCTGGCTCTTAAGGTGGAGCGGTCATTGTTTGCCCAAGTTGCCAATTAACAGAGTCACAGTATACACTGTATTGCAGTTAAATTTGGTGGAAAGAAAAGCACCATGACAACACAAAATATTGTGTGTATTTTGGAACACTTTAAGTGTGCCTCTGCCTGCTCCATTGTCATCGACACTGCTCCCCCTGTTGAACAAACAAAGCAAGTTCAAAGCGTCTGTCCGCTGTGTCCTCCGGGTACAGCCCCAGTCTGGTCATCGACATCGAAACCAACGTGGACACCAAGCTAAAACGCCAGCACAGTCAGATGGCAGGGTGCCCTGCAGATATTCTCCCTGTTTCTCTCAGGCATTCTCGATGTGTATCATCAGTGGTTCCAATAATAAATTAATACAATTACTATTACTGTACATTTATGCCAGTGTAAGGTACTGGCGACTCCCGTTTTTGAATGAACAAAAGAGCCACTTTTAAGAAGCTCCTGTATAGTGTGGACTAACGGCACCATTCTGGGTCCTGCACCTAGTGCCAGTCAGCCCGTTAGGTGACATCATTTGACAGGATGTCGACCTAGTATGTCAATTTCATTTAGTCTGGAGGGGAGGGGGAGACGGTTAAGCATTCCTAGAATGATGTCTCTACGCCCTCGGAGAATGCCACACGTCCCGCTGCTAATTGGCACGTAGCTCGCCGGCGTGGCTGCCATGCCAGCGGACCGTAATGCGAGGCAAAGCGCAGGCGCGCCATTAGGGGCGCAGAAGTCGCGGTCAACTGTCTGTGAGCAGTTATACTGTCGAATAATGATTAATAGGTAAGCAGAAATTACTAAAATTCTCTTTTGAACGTGCAGCAAGTGGCGCTACACGGCGCATCCGTCCGCACGGACACTGTAGGCTGTGCAGGGTAGATGAGGCACTGCGATGAATCCGCAGTTCACCGGGTAACACAAGCTACATTCCCACCTTATCGAAGATTTTTATTTTACTTTTACAGTTTTAGTTAAAAATTGTAGCTTAATTAAGCCTTCTTCTTACCTGAACTATAAGAACAACATAAGTTAAAACGCAAAGAAACTTATTTAAAACAAGAACAGCAGTTTTCAACTCTATTGCGCAATGACATGTTTATAGACTATATCACTATAATGTTTTCCACTTTGCGGGGCATCACTTCGACACAGACTTATTTAGAAATTGTATAAAATTGGTGCTCGAAAATACTGTTGATAGGGGAATATACACCCGCCCACTGAGTCATGACTAAAAAGTATTAAAAATCAGCGTGGCACGTGATGCCGTGCACGTGCGATTCTTGCCTAGGTACCGTATCCACGTCACGCGCGACTAGCTCAAGAGCCACCGACGCTAATAATAACCCATATTTAAGATGCGCATTTCCCTGGAAAGTCAAGCATCATTCTTCAGCGATAGCCTTGCCACGTGCTTGCTTAATATTATTCTCAATTCATTGTAACATATATCAGTAAATTAATTAATAACATTACACAAATACATTCACTAACAAACATAAAGCATGTTACATTTACTAAATGTACAGCAGCTGTCTATTACATTCAGTTAAATGCGTATGGAAAGTAGGCTATTTAATCCATAACCTCTCCATAGATTAAATTTCCAATTACTTGGTAACTGGCCATCTTCCACTCTACCGGGTACCGCTACATGGGAACCCCCTCGGATGTGAGTAATGAAGGGAGCTGTGATCTATAGCTAAAACAGTCAAAAAGGGCAACACTATCAGCCAGACGGATAACTGGTTAAATATACCGACAAACTTAACCTCTGACTGAAGAGAGTTATTCCACTAAATATAAACTGTCATACCTATTAAACTTCCCGTTCACAAGGCGAGCTTAACTTCATGATTTATTTAAACTAATACCAAACTTCTTGCATATTGGGGCTAAGGTATATTAATTGAATCATTGTTTAATGCTAGTTAAATTAATTAGACAACTCATCTAGCCTAATTTGACAAGTCAAATTTGTTTTCCCTTGGAGCTGAAAAGACTAAATACCTGAGAACCCAGCAAATGAAGCGGCAATGAGGCAGAACTGCCTACCTGGAAAGTAGTCCGGTGTGCTGCTAGTAGATGATCCTCTTCTTTCTTTAAGCTCCCTGAATGGAGCAGAGCGACGTGACAACTCCGGAAAAAAGCCATCTCGTCTGGGGCGGGGCTCCGCGTCACGGCCTCATTAGGCTGCTCATTCATATTCATGAGCATGTAGCTCGGCTTCGGCTCGTCGATTCCTGGAGGTGTCACACTTTCATAAAGTACAGCAAAATCAAAAGTTTGCATTTTAGTGTATCATAGCAAGAAGTGAACTCGCGCCGTCTTGACAACTGAGATTTCACACACCTATAGTAATAAAATTACGTATAATAGACCAATACACCCGACCCTATATAATGAGTAAGTAGTGCAAGTGGATGGATGGATGGATGGATGTAATCCAATGTTTTAGCACTGCTTATTAAATCATGGTGACTCTAAAAATGCTCTAGCCGTGTACAAGTAGTCCTGTAATAAAATGTAGCGGGCTACCTCCTGCCGCGTTAGCCGTCGGAGTTAATTTCACTAAAGTGCCACTGTCGCAAAATTACATTGGAAAGCACTGACTGTTTAAATAAAAAATCAAATCCCTAGAAGGTAAATGCTGTTGTCTTTGAGTCGTACGTTAATTGGATTGGATTTCTCGTACAACGAGGCTGTTTCAGGGGTTGAAGTAGCCTATATAGATACCATGCAGGAAATATATAGGCTAGCAAGTCCTTTCGCTGAAAATATTTAGCCAATCCATTTAAAATTGGCTCTTTCATACTTTCGCCTGTTCAGATTTCATCTTAATTAAGAATTAAATTAGAACATTTGAATAGCTAAATTCTAATTTATTTTATAACCTAAAATAATAATTAACAAAAAAAAATCGCAACTCGTTTAACAGTTACACCTAAACCTAGTCTTTCATTCGTATATTCCGCTTGAAGCTGTATTACTATTTTTGAAATTATCTGAAAGACGCCCCAGGCAAATTCCCCAGTGTAAAAGTTACTGATATCCCATTCCGTACCCAGTGGAGTCTCACGTCTCAGAGCAATTGAAAGAACCCTCTACTCGGCACGCGACCGGTCACAAAGATGGGGCATTAAACGATTCAGTAACAAGACCTCCTGGTTGAGAGAAAAGGGTGGGAGGAAAAAACGTGGAAGCAACTAAATGATCCATTTTCCAAGGACAGAATGTCATTACAAAGAAACTAGCACAGTTTGTAGAGAATTTAAGTTTCAAAGTCAGCGACAACGCATGCAGAATGAAAACCACTACAGTTTAACAGAACTAGCCGAATTTGCGGAATAAAAATAGGCATATATTAAAAACAATATTTTTTCTCTGTGCTCAGAATTAATTTCTTCGCCAATCTTATTATTATGCTTGTTGATTGTACCAAGACCTTTGGGTGTATGTATAGATATTTAATATATATACAAATGCATACTGTCATTCTGGCATATACGGAATCTGTCATTCGTAGATAACTGATGAACTCCAGTGGTTTGTGTTGCGTTGCTGGTCTGGTCAAACGAAACAACTATGTAGAGGTAACAGGTAATTAAACTTGTAGTATTCCCGGTGCAATTACGCCATCTGTGTCAGGAGGCTGTACGGATGAGTGAAGAGTGAACAGTTTTTCTTTTTTGTTCTTTTTTGAGCTAAAAAGCTCTTAAATGTCTCAAATGATTATTCATGTTATAAGAAAAGTGATTTACTTTAATTGGTAACATACACATTTAAAAAACAGAGGTAAACTGATTAGTGCCGCTCCCGTAGCTGGAGCTAATCAGCCGCGTGCTAACAGAGGGACAGGTTCCATTTTCTGCTGCCTGGCGCGTGGAGATTCTCGGGGGGTCTGGCGAATATAAAAGGGGAATTAAGTGTCAAGTCACTAAATAAAAAAAACATATACGGTGGGTTACCATTTAGGAAAAACTAAAACTAGATGTTTTCATGGATTTGGGTCTTAGAACTACCAAGGGGGTGCAATTATATTTAGCTACTTACATTTGGGAGCACTTTCCCCCGTTACCTAATTAAAAACATTTAATAACGAAGATGCTTTATGTGGTCTCCATTTTCAGATCTATTAAGGTTGCTCCCCTTAGGGACTATCGGTATTAAAATAAGTAGGTCGCACAAAGTTCCGATTTTGAGTAAATGTGATTTAGGATAATAGGAGTGGGTTAAAACCATTAAGGCATATGTACGTGCATCATTAAGGCGCGACCAATTGCTTCGAAATTTGTCAAATTCTGTCATTGCTTTTGCTTTTGATAGCTTAGTCACCGCGCAGTGTATAGTGTTTTGTATTTGGAAGTCGGTCTTTAACGGACAAATGGGGAGATTACCGTAGATGTCTCCTTCAATTTACTTGAGAAAGTGTGATTATTTATAGTATTATATGTATTGATATCGTTAGTAATTTTAGGCAACAACAACTGATTTATTCGTAGCTGGGTGACACAATAACATATACTGTTCCTCTATCACTAAGAGTTGTAGGCTATTATTACGAGGGAAATATACCCAATTTCAAAAAGATTATCCATTTATACTGGAGTTCTTCAAAGGCCGGGCCCTTCGGGGTTTTTTTTTTTTGGAAACGTCTTCATTAGCGTCCGAAAAATCAGGTGAGGTGAGGTACTATCAAAATAATCACTCAAATTAAGCAATTAAGATAATATTTAAATAATTAAGTAATTATATCGTGCTCGAGCGAAAACCAGGCCATGCTGAGGGCCAGTGCTGAATACCTTCGCTTTGTAGACATAGCTCAATAAAATCTGCCGGTCTCCCGGGAACGAGCATAACGGATTATATTAAATACGATTTAGAGTAAACACGTAACTGTTTATCACATTGTCTGCATCTGATTGAATGTGTACTGAAATTTACTAAACAGAAAACTGGGCAGATATTACACCAAAAGATAATGGAAAAAACAATGAAAAGACGGTGGATAATAATGATAGGCTGCATGTGCCTATATAATATGAATTAATATAATATGAAACAATATGATTTCGCACAGAGACTGAAAACTTTGTCATTAATGTAGGATAACTCAGATTTCGTTTGACGATGTTTTTCATTTATAGGGCTGCATGGTCTGAAAATATATTTAGGCCCCTCCCACAGAACGTCACCCGACCCCGTTTTTTCTTTTATGACAGAAACTGGCAGAAAGGCACGAACTTCACCCCTGCGTTCTTCCGGCCGGTGAGAATATGCTTATCATCTGAAAGTCCGTGTAGCAAAAAGGCATTCAGTGAGGAAACGCACAAAGAGCAAATACACTCAGCGATACTGTTTTCTTTCTGGCAGTTGTTCCTGATGCGATTTTGAAATGTTCTCACATACATTTTGTCACTCAGTCACGCAAGACGGACAACAGAAAACAAAAGGAGAACGTAACCGGTTGGGTTTATCTGAGCAAAGCTTGAGTTTCAGAACCGGTATTTGTTTTGTAAGCTCCTGATTTGTGTAGGTGCACCATCGATATCGGGTTCATTTACAGATTGATCTTCACTTCTCTTTTCCTTCTTTAGAAACTGAATACCAGTTGAAGCTAACTAGCTGAACCAGCAGGCTGCTGTCAGGGATCTTTGTCGAAACACCATGCAGACCTCCAGTCCCCTGCTGTCATAGCCTGGTGCCGCAGAGCAAAGAGCAGTGTTCCTCGTAATCAGGTGCAGGTTCGGTCAGGATGGGGATTGGATCAGTGAGTGGCTGAAGGGCCCGAGTGAGTCCAGAGCAAAGCCCCCCAGTCTCTGCTAGCTGCACAGACCCAGGTGGTAGGCCGATCAGGACAAGCATGGGCCACACACCGGAGCGGGACCTGACAGGACCCGTCATTAAATAAGAGACAATATAGGAAGAAAAATAAGCACCCCTCCACAAGTAATAGTGCATTCAGGCTCTGGGTTGTGGGACATAGGTCAAACATATCAGAACCGGGGCGGGGGGTGTGGCGGCAGAGAGAGTGCTGGGCTGAAGGTCTGCAGCACCTATGGAGGACATTAAACCTTTCAGGGTACGCTGCAGTCACCTGGCTCTGGGCCAAGCAGGACCCTCAGGGCTGGTGAATTCGGACAGCGAAACAAAGCAATCAAATGAATAAACCCACAGCCTCACATCCTCATAAAGCCAAGGAGAAGAGCAGAATCCCAAGTGACCATCCCCCAGCTATGGTTGTAAGGAGACTCCACCAAGGACCTGAATGGCTCCCTGTGGGTTGTGTAGTGGATCCTGAAAGTTGTCCCACACTCAAGGCAAATGGGACAGCTGAAAATCAGCCAGAGGTGTCTGGCAAGGGACTGTGCTAGAACAAAATCTGAAATTCCCAAGAAACATCCATTGTTCATATGTTGGTACACAGTAAAGTGAGTCAGCACACACAAATGCATGACAGTGTTCTGGAACTTTCTGCCTTGATATTCTAATTCTTGGCCTTCATGGGCCCTCTAGTGTTCATTGTCAGTACTTCAGTGTCGCGAGTGCAGGACTCTTCAGTGTATAGTCAAGTTAATTTCTTGAATTGGGGATATATTTTGTAGCGAAATCTACAATTAAATGGTGCATGTTTAAATTTTAACAATGCCTTGTCTAGGTGCTGAACATGACAGCCCCTTTCCAGCTGTTGGACAGTGTCCCTTTCTGTGACTGCACAGTAGTCAATTATTGACTTGTTAGAGGTGCACTCGGGAGTGGAGCAGGGGGGTCATATGTTACGACTTGCACTCCTGCCCTGTTCACCCATTTCCAGATGCCCCCCTATGCCCTGGATTGGTCCATTGCACTCCAGGGCTGGACCACTGGTCTGTAGGAAGGCACTTTAGGAGGGTAGATGTCCCTACAAGTGGCCAGTGATTCTGCAGGGTACTGTGAGGGGGGGGGGGGGGGCGGAGTTCTGTGACTCAGAAAAAGGTTTAAAGTAGCTGAGCCAGGATGCACTGCATGGCTGTAAACCATAGGGCCAATGGGAGTGGTCATGTGATCAGGGGGAGTTTTACTTTGCGTTTACGCTGAACCAGAGTGTCACAGACAGACAAGCCAAAATATACCGAATAAATGGTACAGGGCTTTGGATAAAGGTGTACGACAATCAGTTAAACGATGTAATGATAATAGGAGTATTAAAAACAAAATACATTATCTGCAACATCACAAACATGAGAAGCTCCACTCCACGGCTATGAATTCAAATCATCTGTTTGCTTATGTACTTAATAGGAAATTATCACCCACTTGCTGCTCACCATGTGTTACTGTTTTATCTATGACATTTAAAAAGGTGCTTGGGGGCACAGGGGCGGCTGAACACAGAGCAATGTAATGTGACACAAACACCTTCAGTGGTGATCGAGACTTTTTATTGGCAGTTAGGTTTGCAGGTACATGCTGGCTGGCTTTTTTTGCCCAATAATAATGACAAACACCTGTAGTCCAATGTGTAGGAAATGGATGGAGGTGGACTGTTCATTTAAAAGGAGAGCTTTAGATCTACAGTGTTTTGTACAGTATCCACAGAAGCAACCGACACCTTGTTCTGGAAAAAAAAAGTGAACAACAAAAGAAGACAAAGCAACACTGAGCAGCAGCTAAGGATGGTCGTAAGGAAGAGCCGCGGTTACAAAAATATCACAAAAATACTTTGCTTAAAAAGTGCCTTAGTGTTAAAATTACAAAACATCATTTAGACATTAGATTCTCTTATGCTCACCACTGCTTTCCAGATCATAGCGCCATAAATAAAAGGGAAACGCCCCAACGCAAGGCTGCCGGACTTCCTGGGGACATTTCCTGCTGAGTATTGCACAGGTAATGTAGTGCTGGGGCAATGCGATTGGTCACTTTAGTGAGAGTCTGTAATATTTACAAAGAAAAATGGAAAGAGGGAATGCGGTGGGAAGATACTGCAGAGCGGAATACTCTTAACCCACTTCCACAAAGAAGGAGACCCCATATGGGAAAGGGCTGCACCATTAGCCTGTGGGTCTACAGTGTCAAGGGTACAGGGTCGGACTGATACCCCGTTTCCAGTGAACACGCCTTCCATGTGCGCAGAGGAGTGTTCGGGGGCAGGGGGGATTTTCACCTGGCTGAGATTCCTGATCCGGCAGGATACCAAACACCTAAAACACAAACTGGATCACATACAAGGATCCAGCGACCCTCCAGACTTCAGTTACCGTCAAATATGATTTAAAAAAAAAAAAAAGTCATTGGTTCTTGACAGACGGAAGCTGAAGAGTCTTCCCGGACAAATCGGAACATTAGATCTTCCAGGAAATGTATTCCCTTGGGGCCCTGGCTGGTCATGCCTGCCCCTCGGACCCAAACAAACCGGGACCCACGTGGTTCAGACACCCCACTGACCCAGGGAGAACGAAGCCCGCTTTCATTGCCGTTTATCCTTGCCTGAAGGGTAGATGCTGCCGGAGGGCTGGAGTAGACGGCGCCCCCCTAGTGGCTAGTGACAGAATTGCAATGTCCAGTGTCTGCAAAGTGGCTCAGGCGGGCTTACAGGAAACATCAGCGGGAGTGTTCGTGGGTGTCGAGCGTGTAACTTCCTCAGCTTCCAAACCTGAGGGAAAAAGAAAAGCAAAGACCCATCCATATGACCCCCCCCCCGGCTCCCGCCGCCTGGGGGCAGGGCTCACTTGCGACGGCTGAAGATGCTCTTTTTGGTGGCGCCCTTGTCAGCGGTGCTGAGGCCGATCAGCAGACGAGCCTTTTCATCCTCCTCCTGCTGCTGCACCCCACTGTCACCCCTGCCATCCGCCACTTTCCCCCGCGGCTCTGAGCCTGAGGCCGGCTTCAGCCGCAGCTTCTCCTTAATTACCTGATGGGGGGGGGACAGGGTCAGGTTAGCGTGGGGGGATAACGGATAAGATAACAGATCTGACTGTTCAGTGCGAGAACCCACATGGGGTGTAGTTCAGAGCGGGAACCTGTCTAATCTCTAAGCAGCAGGGACTGATGCACTAAAGGCTGAATCTACACACATTTTGTTTCTGATCCTATAAGGCCACATGCTGGTGTTTGGCCCCGCCCCACTCCCTGCTTGGTGTTTGGCCCCGCCCCACTCCCTGCTTGGTGTTTGGCCCCGCCCCCAGCATACGCTCTGTCCAGCCCATACCTGTGCTAGCAGAGCTTTCCGGCTGTCTCTCTTCACCGCCATGGCAAAGTCCAGCCAAGTCCAGGTATTGTTGTGATACTCCAAACATGGCAGAACCAGGTTCAGGTCCTTCCAGTCCACACTGCTCTTCTCACCCTGCAAAGACACCCGGAAATGTGCGACTCGTCACGGCGACATCTCACCGTCCAGTAAGTCGAAGGCCCCGGCGTCATGTGACCACCTTGCCCCACGAGCAGGCACGACTCACACCCACCTTATAGCTGACGCACAGGGGCACCTGGGGAATCTTGATGTAGATGAAGGAGTTGTTCATGGCTGCCCTCTCTTTCATCTTGTCTATGTCGTCCACGGGATGCTGGGACAGGCAGACGCCACCGAGAGGGATTTTCATAACACGTCGCCGTATTCTTACGGGGGGGAGGCTTACATTTTAATTAGGGCATTATTAAAAATCGGGAACCTGATAAACTGTAAAAACGGTTCTCCTGATGTGACCGAATGACTACCAGACACTGTCTGCCCCTTAAAACACTCCACAAACTCTTGTCTCTCTGCCCTCTGAAGAGGCACCTACAAGATAAGAGGCAGGTAAAACTGAAATCCAGAGCAGTGGATGCTCCTCAGCGTACCTCGGGGGGCTTGCGGAAGGACCTCCTGACGCCAGCTGTCCGGTTGAGCCCCTGGCTGACCCCCTTCCCGGGGCCAAGGGCCCCCATGGAGTCCTCAGCCAGCTGCCGGGGTTTACCTACAGGGAAGCCTGCAGCAGAGAGAGCAGCCGAGTGACACAGCACCTCAGCACCATCACCCCACAGGCGCAGCCCGCAGCAGCGCCCCTTTGTGGATAAATCTGGAAACACATCCAGCATGACGAAACGTATGGGGGGGGGTCAGTGCAGGCCAGGGCAGATAGCAAAGCACCGCAAACAGCGCCTGGAAACAGGAGGCGAACGCTTCGTGGCAGTACCTGTGGTCACCAGCCTGAACTTGTCCTCCTCATCACCCACTTCCTCCTCCTCTTCCCTCCCAGGGAAGAAAAATCCCATCATCCTCTTGAAGAAGTGGTACATGAGCTGGATGGTGAGTGGCACGACGTTCACCTCAAAGTGCTCCTTGACAGAGATCCCACCAACGGGCGGGCGGACCTTACTGAAGATGCGCAGGGCGAGCTGCCGGCCTGACTGACAGGGGCTCTGGGGCCGCAGCACTACCTAGGGCAGAGATGGACAGCGCCGCCCTTCAGGTCAAAAAGCACAATGCAGGCTAATTCCAAACTAAAACTCGGGTGATTTTATTGCAAGCGTTGTGTCTTATGTTGGGCATGAGACAGGTATCGCAGACACCGGCAGAGGGTTTCCAGTTTGCCCCTGACACCATACGTACGCCCCCAGGGGGCAGAGAACAGCGGCAGATTAAACACCAGAGCTCAGAGTGACTGGCCCAGGGGTTCTACTCTGGGATGGCAGTATTCCCAGCAGCTGAAGTCTGAACACCGCTAACAGGTTGACGACACGCACATCACGGGGTTATTAATTAAACATTGAATTTAATTAAACGGGATGGTGAAGAGAGGTCAAGGAGATAAAGGCTGCAGAGGGAGGGGCCGGGGCATGCCACCCCGGGACTAGGGGATGTTTCTGTCCTAAGGAACTGGAAACCGGGAGAAGGAGCAAACCAGGCAGAATGGGCCTGTTTTTCTGCACATCAGCTGCTTGGAATTCTGGGAAGTGTGGTTCCGGGTACCTTGTAGGCCGCATTGGGGAGCAGGTTGTTCATGGTGAACCACCCCAGCTCCAGCAGATGCTCTGCCGTGTCATCTGACTTGTTGAGCTGCAGCACAAGAGGTGGTCGGGGTGGTTAGACGGTGCCTGTGGGCTGGGCTGCACCCGCAGCTGGACAGGCCTCGGCGGGGAGGGGGGTTGGGGCCTCACACCTTGCTGTACATGAACCTCTGCAGCTCGAGCTCGGCGATGCCCAGCTGGCCGTCCTCCTCGGTGAGGCACCAGCGCGCCTGGGCGAAGTAGATCTCCGTGCGTCGCACCACGCTCACGTCCTCGGGGGGCTTCCTCAGCTCCAGCTTGTTGGCCCGCTGCAGCTGGAAATCCTTAAAGCAGCTGGGAATATGGAGCCACCATTAACATAAGCCCACCCCCCCCCACCCCAAGGCTAGATGCCACACGGCCACCAGGGGGCCCCGATCGGCACGCCTCACCGGATGAGGATGTTGAGTTCCTCACTCTTCATCTGCATGTCCATCTTCTCCTGGTTCAGCTGGTTCTGCAGTTTCAGGTTGACATCTGACATCTCATCCTGCTGACACTGAGGGCACACAGGACAGGCTGTATTGGAAGACTGCCAACATCAGGGTTGCCTTTAATTGGGCGGTGCCTTGTGATGGGAAGGGGCGTGGATAGCCTGAGCTGGGTTCACCCTTACATTAGAGTAAATCTGCTTCTCCAATCGGCGGATCTGTGCCACGTGCTGCCTGACGGCCTCCTGCAGATGCAGGATGCTGCTCCTCTGCTCCTCAGGGTTGCTGGAGATCTCTAGCTGGAAGCGGACCCTCTGCTTCTTCTCGCTGTGTTCCTGGGGGACAAGGGGGTTGGGGGGTGAGCCTCAGGAAAGGGTGGACACGAGGCTGACGCAGGTGATCCCACCAGCCTCACCTTGCGCTTGGGCTCCACATGAAGCAGAAGGTTGTTGACGATGTCCAGGATCATAGCATATTGGGCCGGGTTGGTGGAGATCTCGAGGTCATGGTGAATCAGGGTGAAAGTGTCCACGGCACCTATGCACAGGATGATGGGTGGTGATGACGAGATGAGGCTTCACGAACCATGTGTTGTATTTTTTTACCCCACTAGATGGCACTCAGTGTGCTTTTGGGTATGTTTTAAGCCCCATTTTAAGCACCATCTAGCGGGGTCAGAAAATACAGCAAGCGGTTCATGAAACCTCACCAGCCTGCTTTTTCAGTAGGTCCTCCTTCTCATGGCTGTCCCGTGTCTCTGGGGGTTTGATCTGCGTAGCCAGCTCAGGGTCGATATCATGGCTGTAGCCGATGTAATACATGCGACAATTGCAGCGCGAGATGATGCGCTGGACCTGCCGTGTCTCCTGCACCTGGGAGG
>JABFEA020000039.1:20240720-20253093 GCA_019775915.2 Cyphomyrus plagiostoma | reverse complement strand
CCCCCCCCCCCCCCCCCCCCCCCCCCCCCCCCCCCCCCCCCCCCCCCCCCCCCCCCCCCCCCCCCCCCCAAAATAAATACAGCCACATCACAGAGGCTTGTGCTGGATTTCTGATTCACAACTCTTCTGTCCTTCTGTCATACTCCTAAATTATACAGAAACTGGGACATGCGTTACACATCATAATACCAGTCAATCATGGCAAACCCAGCTCTCTGTCTACACACTCACTGCATCCAGTAGGGCAGTTCCGTTGGGGTCCACTGCGGAGAGCTGCCTGAATGCCTCGTCGGCCACAAAGCAGATCTCGTGGCCGTCCTTAAAGGTGGAGAAAGAACACAGCGCTGCACGTGTATCGAGGGGCAGCTTAACGGACAGGCCTCGTTAGGGGTCACTGCCTGGGACAAAAACTCACCGGGTCAGCGAGTATGACCACTTCCACGGTGGCCTTCCCTGGCGTGTCCAGGCTGACGAGGGGCGTGAGGATCGTCTGCTTCTCCTTTTTCATTACTGCCTCAATGTCAGGTAACTTGGGGGGGAATTTGGAGTATCAGGTCTGTTGCTAAGCAACTAAGTAATCCAATTATATCCCAAGAAGAGAAAATAATACGGGTAAAACAATGTCAAGCCATGGAAAATTTTAAGTTTAGAAACATTAGCTAAGCTAAGTTTAAAAAGAGTTTAGGTATCTTACAAGATGGTTAAATACAAAGTAATCTGAACACACTTCTGCTGTCACCAAAGCCTTGTCACCTGTGTGCGAGGGCAGGAGAAAGCGATTCTCCCGAAGGCTGTGCCGTGGTCCACTGGGCCACCAATGTCACGGAGCTCCAGCTTGCACTGCAAACACAAACAATACCTAAACACCAGCTAGGAGCTATGAGGACCTTCCACATATCCCACCCCGGACGGGCCTCCCAAACCTGCCCATCTCCGAATCCCAGTAGGACCGATTTCCTCTCAGCGTCTCTCTCCAGTATCTGCATTCCCAGGAGGACGGACCAGTAGTGTGTGGAACGCTGCAGGTCTGACACAGCCAGAGAGACCTTCTGGACGGGGTCTAAGGCCAAGGGCAGATACAGAACAGCACTATCAGGTCCAAGCTATATGGTAACAAATCTGGCGTCTCATAGTGCTGTGGTGATTTTTGAAGTAGTTAGGATTATGGTGCTTTTATTTAGTACCATATTATTATTATTCTCATCATTATTATTATTATTATGTTATTTATGTTATTTAATATTATGTTATTTAGCTTTTCTGTGAGTACACCCATGTTCTGCCACTCTGGTTATGAGTCAACTGCCCAATGAATGCCCTTCCAGAATGATTTTCAGACTGTGACACAGGACTGGTGACACACCTGTCTGGGGCTGCGCCTCATCCACCAAGTAAAAAGAGTAACCCCCTGGGGCCTCGGCCAGGTAGACCCCCTGCCCTGCCTCCGAGAGGGGCCACCCAAGCCGGCGGGCATTGCTGACAGCCTGGCTGGACTGCAGAGTGATGCCCTGAACAAACAGAGAACTGGGTCCGTGTGTGAGGTCCACATCTGTGTTGATGCTCAACATAAATGATCTTTTAGGGAGATTGAAAAACAAACAAACAAAATGCCTCGTGTTCCCATCAAAGAGCAAAACAGACAATGGGCTATATGATGGTGATTTTAGAAGAGTAAACAAACGCAGAAATATATTTCATGCATTTCAATTGTATTTCTGTTTCTTACGAAGCCCTTGCTGAAAGTTGTTCACATAAAATACATGATATCTGCTATATCATTGAGCTCAGACTGTCCCACCAGGATGGATACAGCTTCCATCATAACTGCAGCACATCAATACATAGACCAGAACTGCACAGCTTGGGTTGTGGGGTGGCTTACCAGGAAATCATTACCCAGGTGGTACTCGCCGATACCGTAGTTGTACGTCAGCTCTGACACAAAATGGTTATCCTCTGGACCAAAGCCCACCATAGTCTTACTCCACTTCCCATCATACGGACTTAGAAAAAGATATATAAAATAATATGCTGTGTACTAAGTAAAACATTGTCACATGATTTAGTTTCTGCTTTTATTTTATCTATCTGCATGAATAATTAATCACAAGTTCGTTATTGAATGTGTGCAGGCCAATCAAACGAATAAACAGATAAATATCCACAGTGCTCTTTTCACCAAAAGGAAAACTATGACGTGCCTTTCAAGTTTCACTTACTTAAGGTGGCATATTTTTTGCTTGATTTCATAGACAATGGCTACATTCTCACCCATTACAAGTTGCTTTACAGCCTTCTTCAAACTCCTCATGTCGAAGTACCTGAAACAAAATTGAAAACCATGGATGCGTGACTATGCAGCTTCCCAGTTATTTCAGCATGTAACTGGCAAACCCACATCTAGTTCATCATTGACAGAATCACTGACCCGCTGCATTAACTCAAAAAGCACCTAGAGCATGAGGTGCGAAGCGCACTGTTACCAACTGTCACGCATCTGGCTTGGCACACACGCTTCCAGATTTCTAGACTTACTTGCTAGAAATCTTACCGCAAATCTAAATTATTCCACTATAAAACTAAAATTAGCTGCATCCAAAGCGTTGGGTTAGTTTGCGAACCCTACAGGCTGTTTACAAGGTAATAAAACTTTTACATGTATGTAATGCGTGTGCAGATTTATCTCGAATTGAAAATCTCACGCCAGCCAGCTGACCAACGTTGGTGACACTGACTATCACGTCGTTTATTGATCAGGACTGGTCTTAATTTGGTCTTGCACGTTTGACAAACAACAACATATCTTACTTGCATGCCAAGGACATCGCGGTAAAATGTGGCTGTCTTGTTCCTATCGCCCACTTTAAACACGAAATGTAAGGCTCTCCTCAACGACATGACTACATCTACTGATCCCAGTTTCCAGGACGTCGGTCTGTACCTGGTCCCAGCTGGGATAGCGTCGCACTAGCGATCGATTACTCGGCGATCGGTTGGTTTGAACCCAAACCTTTTAACTCAAAACAGATTAATATCGCGTCAGTAATTTTTGACCATCCAACGTTCCGCACTCTCGTTATCATATATTCGTTCTCCAAATAACCCGGAGGAATTTCATGAAAGGAATAGATTTTACGGCTGCAGCTCGATCATTAATGCCTGATTTCCCCGGTCTGAAACTATCGTCCCTCGCTGATGATGTAAGTATCTGCTTGGCGTGACAAACGTTTTGTGGTGTGCATGCTGTTTTGTGGTTAATGCCACAAATTCTTGCAGCTTCATTCCAAAATATAAATCACCTAAATATCACCTATTCGCCTTCTATTCCAAAAACATTACTACGAACCAAATGTTTTTAAATATTCACGTCTGCAAAGAAATTTGTGACAAAGTTACAAATTCTACTTAGTAGTTTAATGTTAAATTAAATATTGCAACACATTTCGTAGTATATATTAATATTACATGGCCCTTTCATATATTATATTGTGTTTTTCCCTCAAAGAGTTAGAAAAGACACCATGACAAATACACCCATTGTGAACTTAAAATTGGCTGACATAAAACACATAACCACATGTCCTATTGATCACACCGTCTGTAGTTTACATCTGCGAGCGCCGCGCATAGAGACTCAGTTTACGAGCATGATTCCCAACGTTCTTAGCTCCCAGCTGCACCACGGGCTTGGTGCCTAACATCACTGCTCCCGTGTTATTTAGGAGACACGCGAGCTCTTCTTGGATGCTGCCCATCTCACTGAAATATCACAGCTGGCACGGGGCAGACAGCCCAGCTGACCTAGACGCGCAGCATTCTAGTGTGTGTAACCCCTTCTGGAATGCTGTGGCTCTTTATCTAACATAAGATAAATACTGAATATTTTTGCCTTTTTAAAAACAAGCAAGTCTTTGATGTACTTCGAATTCATGCTAATATCACTTCCTATTTGATTCAGGAAACTCTGCAGGGTGTATGTAAAGAACCCCAGAACACAGTAACGCTGTTCGGCTGTTTTGAACCCCTTCCGTAGATTTACACATAAATTTAATTTTCCGTTTGCACACAAATATAATTCTGAAGCCTTATTGGAAGAAAAATCTCGATTTACTCAAATGGGGGCGCTTGAAGCATTAGATGGAATATTTCTGATATATCGACACAGGTTCTGTAAACTACTGTCAGGCCAATGGAAATTTATTGAATTTATACCATTAACAATGCATAACAATGAAATTAACTTAAATGTTTTGCATAAAATCAAAACCATTTAAATATTCTAAAGGATATTACAAGTATTTCCCCCAAATATGCGCCAAAGGGCGGCATATGCAAAATATTTAAAATTATTAAGTGGTGTTCAATTAAGAAACCTGTAGCACCGTCCAAAATGAATGCATAGTAACTGCATGTATATATTTGACCAGCAGATGTCGCATTAAGCTTTTTTGGTACGTTAAACAAGATGGACAATTCAGCAAATTTGTTGAGCACAAGAATATATTAGCATCTTACTGCATTTTGCTTCACTATTAAAACTATACCTCTTTTCAACATTTTAAAACAAATTTTCATAAAAATGTACTTGTGTGGCAATCAGTTGATCAAACAATGTATTTTGTCTTGGCAGTTAATTTGGGTTGGAAAAAATGTGTTGATCCATGTACACCCTAGTATTTATTAAGCTAATCCCCATATTTTTGTGTATATGAGATTCTACAATCAGTGGTCTTTTTAAGCACAGCCTGGTCTTGAGTTACCAGTTGTTCCCAAAAAAATCTGCTGATGATTTTCCATCGCCTTGGACACAATTTTAGGTCTCTGAAGAAAACAGGTCTGGGAAAAGGAAGCAGATCTTTATGAAGAAACGAGGGTTTGCAAAACAGCGAAGAGTGAGAGAGGACTCACGTGGAAAAGAGAGCAGTTTTTAATGACCGTGACTTTCTTTTTGAGTGTCCAGCGAGTAACAGGAACAATGTTATAAATTTCTTCCAAAAACTTGGAAGCCAGGACACTCACAATGCTATTTCAGCCTTCCAAAACAACTGGCCTTTTTTTGTTAAAAAAACGGGGACCTTCACAGAAAATCCTTGAACTTATGGCTGCTCTGAGACTCGGTAATATCGTATGTCATCGGAGCACAAAAAGGGGGGGCTTCAAAGGGAAATTTCTTTGTATGACGAAAAGAAACTGCCTTTTCCACCCCACCCCAGAAATACAACACGACTGTACTGCAGGGCTGTTTTTTCACATGGAAAGCTCTCATTTTTGTGAATCTGTTTCACACTGTGATGCATGTCTGAAACGGAGACAAACCTCAGAAGAGGCAGCTACATTAAAATCGAAGGCCAACACGGGAGACCAGTAACGCATGGTGTAAATATGTTGACTTTCATTCCATCTTCAATAATTTTAATTACACTATCCTTAATTTGCACGTCATAACACACCAGAGAACCCAAGCGACAAAGAAATACGAAGACAGAAAGTTCTTCAGATGGAATCCACTGGGCAAAGTGATACTTTGGGTCTCTTAAGGAAGACATTCTTGTTGCCAAAAAAAGAAAAGAAATGTTCAAGAACCCCAGGAGCACTGGGCAGGAGCATGACTCTGTGCTGCAGGGGCTGTAGTCAAGGCAAGGCACCATGAGAAAAGACAGCAAGACCTGCTCAGAATCCCACATCATTTTCTTACTTTTAAAATCTAAAAATGTCAGTAAGTAATGAGTCCTGGGTCATCCTGCAGGTTGGTGGGGGGGGGGGGGCAGTGCTGATGGGAATTTGAAGAAAGTAAACTGTACAGAGGACGAAGAGAGCAGTGTAGGGGTTGTTGGATGGAGTTTCAGTGTCAGCCCTGTCAGGACCAGCCTTCTCTCCTTCTCTAGATGGGCTCCGGTTTGAGTTTCTCTGCCAGGAAGTCGCTGACGAACTGCTCCACGACCTCAGGTGTGATCTCCTCTACGTCGCGCACATACTTAGCGCGAGCTGACATGTCCAGGATGGTGAGGAGCGGCGCCGCCTCTGGCAGGTTGGTGTAATCACGCAGGGAGTCACTCATGTCATCCTGAGGGCGAGGAGGGAGGCCCAGGTTAAAGAAGATAAATCAGCATAGCAACGTGTGCACACACACACACGCGCGCACACACACACAGACACACACACACACACACACACACACACACAGGGAGGTCCATTTAAACACCACATCGGGCCAAACAACAGGCACCAAACAATGAGTCTTATTTTTAACACAGAGCTTCCTCACATAGTTTCCCTTTTCCTGTTTTTTTTTTTAACCTCCATTTTTTCTTTGATGTCTGGCAGACAGCAGAAACGGCAGTGATGCAAAGGCTATAGGGACACATTCACACTCCCAGTAGGGGGCGCCACTCAGACAAGAGAAACGCCAGGTGACTCCACAGTACACCTGAATGGAGGCAGGTCTGTCTTCTGCACAGAAATGGACTCTGAGAAACAACCCCAAGGTACAAACAACATTAATGTACTATCAATAGTACAAAACTGTTCCCCAGAGTCCATTTCTCTACCATAAAAGGTACTTTTACCCAGAGCTATAGGGTACAACTGGCAGACCCTTGAAGGTACAGCCTCTGTGATACTCTTTTTCCTGACAGTGAAGGAGTTAATTAGCAAAGGGGGAGGAGACAGGCCAGGCTAAGATCTGCCCCTTCCTGGTTTGTATAGCCTGCTCTGCCTCTTCACAAAGTCCTCCCTCTTCACACTCCATCTGTCCATCCGTCCATCCATCCATCCATCCATCTTTCTGTACCCACTTGTTCACCGTGTGAGCCACCGCTCTATGGGCAAAGGAAAACCAGGGGAACCCTTCACCTGAAGAGCTGCCGGGTTCATCTGCCGCCCAGAGCAGCAACACTTAAAGGCGACCAGCTTTTTTTTTCCCCAGTCCACACAGACACTGTTTCTGCAGTCAGACAAAGACCTCATTGTTTTTGCCACAGACACCTCTGCTTCCCACATGACAAAATGATCTTATTTCCCCTCAACTAAGCCCTTTAATGAATGAATGAGCCATGCGAGAGATGCGGGAGATAGGGCATATGGAAAAGATTACTTGTAGCAGAAGTTATTCCCCAAGTGGCCATAGGGTGACACTGTCGCACTGGAACAGAATTGGCACGCACACCAAGTCATTTCAGTCTGGCAAGAAAGTATGTGTAGAAACTATGTAACCTTACGAAAAAAGCTAACAATGCACAATCACACCCTTCAGTCATCTCTGGTAATTTAAATATTCTATGACATAAGAACCCTGGACATTGTAGCACAATGTCTGAGTGACACACTCCATGAGACCGTTCATAGGCCTTCATCAGGGCCATGGTGTTTCTCCACTATCTGGATTGTCCATCTTAAATCGGGGATCTTGGGTTCACGAAGGGTAAAAACCCCTAATGTGGACAGTTTGTTACGATTAAGGCGCAATCTTTGCCGGGGTCGGAAGGAACCCTGAGGAGCAGGAAGCAGTCAGGAGCCCACATCTTCCCCAGCGGCTCAGTCCTGATCCAGTTCTAGCTCGTAATGACATGCTCTCACTTCATTAGCCTGCCGGAACACTCTGCTAGGCCGGAACGTTGGGCAGGAAAATCCACTGGGAAGACGGAGAAAAATGCAAGGACAGTCAGACTAGCATTAGTCACAGCTGGCGGGGTTTTCCCAGCATTCCTGGGGGCAGGCAGTGTGCTTGTGATCTGCAAGCTACCAGCGGGGCTAAAAGTCCTCTCACCATTACCAATAATTATCAGCAGGTTTTCTTTTTTTTTTTTTTGGGGGGGGGGGGTGGCTCATCACATGCTGACATGTATCTGCAATACAAGTCGGGTCAAAGTGGACACATGGCCAGGAGGGATCGCTGGTCTAACTATGTTTGAGTCAGAACTAGAAGATATAACTGTACCCTGTTGCTGAGGCACTTAGCCTGCAGCTTGCTTTTATATGTCATTTTTTGTGTATGCTGGATGTGTTCATTCTTGATGTGTCCTGACTTCACATTGGATAAAGCTGACTGGCAAATTAATAACTATGCATGTAAAATGTCCCTTTTTTAAGGCTGCGTTTAATTGCTCACAGATTTATCCTGAACATGACCTTCAGAAACCACTGCAGGCCAGCTGCAGAAAACCCGTCCTGCTGCGATGAAAAAGCCTGCTTAGGGTGGCAGGGCACACAGAGATGGCGAGCCGCGCCCAGGCCCCCCCCCCCACTCCGAGTGGGCCGGGCCACACAGCGACAGCTTTATCCTCCATGTTGGGCCACAGTGACATTCCGATGACAGCGGCTATCAGATAAGCCCCACCAATACCCCCGGCCACCCCGAGTGGGCCTCTTGCCAAGGGGCGGTGGACACCACTGATACCATCGTGTAACCATAATGATGTGTTTGTCTGGGGGGGGTTTCCTCTTTGTAGCCCAGGTACAAAGCTGGGGAGTATCTCCAAACTTACTGGGTCTTATCTTGGTTAATTATAAACTGGTAGAGTTACCAAACTGACAGAAGTAATAGACATTCAGACACTTCTCTGTTTGTCTTTCCTGACACTGGAAGCCCTCTCTGGCAGATGTACATTCTTCTGCTTTAAAGACCAGAAAAGACCGACTGCCAACCGTCAGTGTCGCGCTACAGGCTGGATAACGGACGTAAACCAACCGTCTCACACGGTAGGGGCTGGAGAACAGGTCTGAGCCACACACCTCAGACACTGCAGGTCCCATCCAGAAGCCCTGCCATCCGGAGAAATCCACATACTGATCTTTGTTATGAAAAAAAATTAAAATTCAGAACACACAGGGAAAATTCATTCCAGTTTAATGAACTGAATTGTAACTGGCCATGTCGAAATTATCTAGAATCTGCACTGGTTCCAGTCATATGGGACAAAGGCCCGGTACTAGGCTTGCAGAGTGGTGCGAGTGAGATCATCGTCAGCATGTGCTAATGGCAGAATGCGGCGTCCCCACACAGCACTGTCACCATGTCCCCAGCCAAACCACAGCTGCAGGAGGCTCGCCCAGCAGCAGGACCCTATGCAGCTGGGGGTTAAGGGCCGTGCTCAGGGGCCCATGGACATGTGACTATTCTGCCAAGGCCGGAGGCTCGAACCTGCAACCTTCTGATCACAGGCACAGAGGCTTAGCCTGTATCCCATCGCCATGTACCACATCAAGGACCTAAAAACATCGATACATCAGCGGCTGCCAAATACAGCAAGACTGTCAATGGCTCCAGTTAACGAGTAAACCTAGCACTGCTCACGTGGATGTGTGTGCAGGGATGCATTCTGGGAGCATTTGAGCAGGGACGGCCTGAATTGTGGCCACCATGAATGAAACATAGGGGAGAAGTGGAGAAGCCTATCAGAGCAGGTCTGCTTGGGGCATAACAGTGCAGAGAGGGAAGGGGCTGAATAACGAAAAAGAACAGAGACCATGGAGATGGGGAATGGTCTTCCCCCACACCGCAGGCAGAGGAGAGGGTGCTTATGCAACTATTTTTGCAGCACACAGCTGTTCTGTGGAAAGTTGAGGATTCTCTGATCCTTGGAATGTCGCACAGGAAGTCTATCCACCTGCTTCACCTGCATTTCCATGGTGTTCAGCCCCACTCTCAATGTTCAGTGCGGTGTTTGGCTCTGCTCTCAGCATTTGCTGGGGTGTTCAGCCCTGCTCTCAATATTCTGTGTTTTTTTTGGCCCCACTTTCAGCATTCCCTGCGTTGTTCAGCCCTGTGTTTCGTGTTTGGCCCCACTCTCAATGTTCCGTGCAGTGTTTGGCCCCACTCTCAATGTTCCGTGCAGTGTTTTGCCTCACTCTCAATGTTCCGTGCAGTGTTTGGCCCCACTCTCAATGTTCCGTGCAGTGTTTGGCCCCACTCTCAATGTTCCGTGCAGTGTTTTGCCTCACTCTCAATGTTCCGTGCAGTGTTTTGCCTCACTCTCAATGTTCCGTGCAGTGTTTGGCCCCTCTCTCAATGTTCCGTGCAGTGTTTGGCCCCACTCTCAATGTTCCGTGCAGTGTTTGGCCCCTCTCTCAATGTTCCGTGAAGTGTTTGGCCCCACTCTCAATGTTCCGTGCAGTGTTTGGCCCCACTCTCAATGTTCCGTGAAGTGTTTGGCCCCACTCTCAATGTTCCGTGCAGTGTTTGGCCCCACACTCAATGTTATGTCCAGTGTTGAGGCCTGCTATCAGCGTTCCATGTAGTGTTCAGCTCTGCTCACATTGTTCCATGCCGATGTTTAGTCCCACTCTCAGTGTTCCATGCAGTGTTAAGGCCTCCTATCACCATTCTGTGTAGTGTTTGGCTCTGCTCTCATTGTTCCGTGCCAATGTTCAGTCCTGATCTCAACATTCCATGTCAATGTTTAGCCCTGCTCTCAGTGTTCCGTGCAGTATTCAGGCCTACTCACAATGTTCTGTGCAGTATTCAGGTCCTCAGCGATTCATGCAGTGTAGAGCTCTGATCAGATTGGCAAGGACATGGTCTCCATCACCAGAACATGGTAATAAGAGCTTTGGGACAGACACTTCAAAGTGATCTGCTCTTGAAAGAGGAGACTTTAGGCCAAACCTCAGTCCACATCAGAGTGCTGTGGCACTGCCTGCCAGAGACACTGCTGACCAGCTCACCTCTCCAGCCACGAAGAACAGCAGTGGTGCTTCTTCTTCCTTGGCCTTGTACTTGGCCAGGATCTTCTCTGCTATGGGCTGGATCAGCTGCTTTGCTGCTTCCAGCTCCCCCTCCTCCTCAGCATCTGGGGCAGAGAGGACATGAAAGAGGGAGAAAGAATGGTGGTAAGACAGGGGAGTGATAAGAACGAGCGACAGGGACAGGTGGGATGGAGAGACTCGCGGGCGGTTCCTCACCCACGAAGAGCACCAAGCAGGGTCCCTCGTTCAGCTGGACGGCGTTGGACTCGCACAACTCCAGAACGGGCCGTGGATGCCAGGGGAAGAGTCGGCACTCAGGGTCGTTCAGCACCTCCACCCGGCCCTGGCGCGTGATCATGTGACCCTCTGTGTCCAGCAGGATGAGGGTGGGGATACCTGTAGGGACGCTGGGCTGGGTTACCACATCCCGGGCGTACGGGACGCTGGGCGCTAAGCCGACTGCATCAGCTCACCAGCCAGCCTCAGACTGCCTCCTCTGTGGCTCTGTGCAGATTTACCGACATGGATACGCAGTGTATGCTGTCCTTAACCACGGCCAATGTCCCCTCACCCTGTCAGAGGCCTTTATGACATCAATCTCTGCTGTTAACAGGCTTACCGCACATGAGTGGAAACGCTCTGTGCATTCTGGGTGAAGCAGGACGCGAGTGCATCTGTGTGAGCCTAAGCGTGTCTGCGTCTGCGTTTTTGTATGCCAGAGCATGTCTGCTTCTGCCGGAGTGTGTCTGTGTCTCCCCATTTGTATGAGTGTGTCTGCGTCCATCTGAGCAAGTACATCGGCTTGGGTTTGTCTGCGTGAGCACAACTGCCTCTGCGTTAGCGCGTCTGCGTAAGCCCGTCTGCACGAATGTGTCTGCCTCTGTGAGTGCGTCTATGATGGCATCTACATAAGGCCATCTGCGTGAGTGCGACTGCGCCAGCGCTCGTGGCGTCAGCAGTGGGGCCGTGACAGCCAACATGTCTGGGACACATTCCGCAGATTCCAGGGCAGAGGAAGAGTGAGAGGACAGGATGGAATGCAGAGATGGGAGCGAAGTGGGACAGCTAAGTGGGTTAGGGAGGGTTAGCGTCCCCCCCCCCCCGGGGCCGGCGGGCTGCTGCATGGCTCACCGGAGGTATTACCATGACAGCGGGATTTCAAAGACGAACCCACCCACCACGGAGTTCTGACACAGAGCCCCGTCCACACACAGGCTTTCGGGGCACCGAGGAGGGTTCCAGACCCTTGGGTGAACGGGATTATACTGGGCTGTCAATCAAGACTGATTACACCCACTCATCGGTTACTGCATCAGCTGGATTTTGCATTAAGAATGATGGTGATTTTGGATGTCTCTTAAAGATCATGTAATAAAAGTCCATCATACCTTGGATCCCGTACAGCCTGTTGAGTCGCGATCGCCGGCCTTCATCCGAGTAGGGGACGGCGAGCCAGGGCATCTCACTGAAGTACTGCTTGAAGGACTCCTCTGACCTGCTCGGGTTCGAACGGGACAGTGAGACTCCTTTCGCCTGGGTCACGCGTCTCGTGGAAGCCACCATGGGCTGGCGTAGTTCACCTGTCGGCACTGACGAAGACGATCTCGAACTTCTGCCCAGACTCTTTCACCGTGCGGTACGACTCCACCAGCACCCGGGTGAGACTACGACAGGGGGGGCACTGCCGGGG
>JABFEA020000039.1:20196091-20207504 GCA_019775915.2 Cyphomyrus plagiostoma | reverse complement strand
CCCCCCCCCCCCCCCCCCCCCCCCCCCCCCCCCCCCCCCCCCCCCCCCCCCCCCCCCCCCCCCCCCCCCAGTGTGTAACGCAACCTTCAGTCCTCGGTGAACATCATCCGCACCAGGTCCGACCTGAAGCACTCGTCCTCCACTAGTTTCTGGGGCTGAAACAGAAAGGCAGGGACACTCAGCTGTGCGCATGCTAACAAGCTATTGCTAACAGCAGAAGAAGAGCCTTGTGCCTGCAAACTTCTCAAAAGACAGCAAGTACCCATGGCCCTGAGATGGTGACTCACTGTGCCATAGCGCAGCAGGGTGGGAACAGCACTGAGCTTCAGAGTCTTCTTAAATTCATTGTAGGGATCTTTCCAGCTAGTTTGGGGAAAAAGAGGAGCATTGTGTCAAATGAAAATGCAGCCATATCTGTACGGTCTAAAGTACAAACTTTAATCCCTATTTCACTTTCATTACCATAAATCTGCACAGCACTGCACTTTGTATATTGTGACTCTTAATTAAAAAGAATGTAATTTGGTGGTCATGGTTGTAATGAGGGATCGGCAGGGAGGCTAACACTGTCAGTGTCAGGGCTGCAGGTTCAAATCCTGCCCCGGTCAGCGTATGAGTGCAGTCGGCCTGCTCTCCCTGCATTTGACAGGTTTCCGCTGGGTACTCCAGTTTATTCTCGCCCTCCAAAGACCTGCAGTTATGTTTAACGGGGTCTCTATAATGCCAGTAGAGTGTGGTTATATGTCGACACGCTGTGATGAAATGGCATCCAGGCCTGGGTGTACATCTGTCTTGTATCCTATACTATCTTTTGCGGATTCCAGCTCCCCACAACCCTGGGTGGTTATGACCAAAAAGAAAAAAGTAGAAAATTAAACCAATCATCCTTATGGCTTGTATCCACAAGCTGACGCCTATGAATGTTCATAGGCATATTTGTGTTTACTTACTAAGGTCGATCTCCGACTTGGCAGTAAATGAAGACAGATCCTTCTGGAAGGTGGCGCAGCTCTCCTCGAACCACTGGCTCCGCTACGGGCAATCGACAGCAGGTAACACAAATACAACAAGCCTCAGCATTACCACTTAGCAATTAAAGCAGCGACATTATACTGCCAGCCAGGTCCATGAGTCTTAAGTTCGTGTTATTTATTAACTACTCGATACAAAATGGATTGTATAATTCCACTTGTTGCGTTGAATCTCGATAGAAAACCATTTGTCATGCTTCCTTCTAATTAAACTAATACATCAGACAGAACTTAAAAAAAAATCCACAAAAGACGTTGTCATAGCACCAGCCATATAAAAAGAAGGAATAACGAGCAAACAATACCTTTCACACAATCTGGGCACCAGCTTTTTCCATTCGCGTCTTTATCGCCGGAGAAATATGCGAATATGTCTTTGCCTTTCCTGTCTGATACTGCTTTGTTAAATTCATCATATCCGTGAACATTAACCTCTTCGTAATGGGTCATGCCTACGTTTCTAACAGTTAACTGCTGTACGAGATCAGTAGCGGAATATAACGCCTGTGTCCAGATTCACGACTCACGAAATTATATATGAACACAGCTAAGGTAATTGTCTTAAGAAGGAAAAAAATACACTTCCTGTCAATGCTGAAATATTAAAATGATAACTAGGAAATACCTATTTTTCGTCGACAGCATTTAATACGAGTGTAGTGTGCTATTCTATATATGAAAAGTTATTAAAATGACCTTACATCTATTATATACGAAGAGATATAAATATGTTATGTAGGCAAGGTTAACAAGTTGGACTCACACAGCTTCCGTAACTCCCTGCGTCACTTCCGGTCCGTCGCTTTTGTGTTGTCATGGCGGCGTTTTAAACTGACGGAAGTATCGCTCCAAAATATAGGTACGGTACTGGATGTAATTAATTCATTCGTTACAGTTATTGTTGATTACATATGAATAATATTTACCCATCAAAAGGCCTGTTGGTAGATGAGACATTTTCCGGTACATTTGAGGAAATACTGCTGGTTTTCTGTGGTAAACAGGTTGTCTACATCTCATTGTTTTGGCTTTAGATCCCCTAAGAATGTGATGTCACCAGCTGCATTTTCTTAATTCATTATTAAATAACCCGGTTTCTTAATATTTATTTTTATAACAACATTATGAACTTAAAACACACCTACTGTACGCAGGTGTGACAGTGGCCGTTTGTTTTGACTGGTATTTTAAGATACAGGGCTTCGAGGTCTCGCAGTGATATTTTCAAATTTAGCATTATCTCTGCAGGTATGTTACCGGCACGAAGAAGATGATGCTGCAGGAAGGAGGGCAGACGAGCTTTCGGGAACCGGGCCGCTGGGGCACTTCGGGCTCTGCCCAGAGTCGGAATGGCTTTCCCCTTCAGACGCAGGTAAGACCCAACTTTCCCATCCATCCATTATCGTAACCGCTAAGTCCCCACTGGGGTCGCGGGGGACCCGGAGCCTATCCCGGCGGGATATCAGGCGCAGGCGGGAAGCAACCCTGGGTGGGCGCCAACACACTGCAGGGCACCCAATTTTCCCGACATGTCGATTTTTTTTCTGAATTTTTGAGATGTAATGAGACGGAACGGAGTGTCGGTGAGAAAGTCAACGACAGCTTTAATGCTACCAAGGAATGGGTTTGCCGTCTATCAGCTAATTAAATAATCAAAAATGAAATTGTCATTTTTGATGCGTTAAATGGGGGAGGGAAATTGCTTATTTTGAATGACAAGCAGTGTTTTTTGACAGCGTTGCGTCTGGCTTTTGTGTGCAGCTGCTCTTTAATAGATATATCCCAGCCTGCATCTCCAACCGTGTCACACAGGCGGGCCCTCCCCTGCCCATCGTGATCGAGAAGCTGGCTCCACCAAAGCAGAATGTGGAGGACATCGCTGGTGGATCCCTGCGATTCTCTGTGCTCTCTGAGGAGAGGCTCTTGGCAGCGGTTAGGCTGGCAAAGAAGGACCTGCGGCGTCTGCGTCGGGAGCCCTCGAACTGCGCCTCCCTTTGGCGGCAGCCGGAGCAGCTGGTCGAGGGCTGCCATGGCCCTAAGCACCAGCAGGTACTGCAGGCCGATTTCACACCATCCATCCATCAATTTCTAATGCAGGTCAGGTCAAGTGGGACCTGCAGCCTCTCTCAGGTGATGCAGGACACAGACTGGGCTATGTCACCTGGCCACATACACCCACAGTCATATTCTGCGGGCACTTTAAAGACACCTGTAGAAGGCAACTAGAATGCCTGGAGGAACTTATTACCACCGATGCTTATTTATAGGTCTGGAGTGTGTAAGTGACACAGTCCTATGAGTTTATGCATGGGTGCAGTATCTCTGTGCTGCTGTGTATGTGTGTTTACAAGATGGTTTCTATCTTAATTGATGCATTTTCCTGCTTTGTGAACATTTTGGAAGTTTACACAGTAACTTATCTAGGAAAATAAATCCTATTCTAGTCCTGATGGCCCTAGTTTTATATGGCTTTCAGTTGATATTCCTGCACAAATTGTCGCCAGTCCATTTCCGAAACTGTCCGACTGAGCCTCAGTGCCACCTGCAGGATGGGGCTGTCTCTACGGGGAAGGAAAAAGCAGCCATCTTGAAGGAGAAGGTGACACGGTCTGGAGCTCGGGTGCTGGTGCACACCCCCCAGAAAATCCCGCTGTCTCCTGGCAAGTCTCCGGCAACACGTGACCCCGGCCCACAGTCCAGAGAGCCTCAGCTCAGCCGGGAGATCCGGAGACTGCAGAAGGAGCTGAGCACCTACATACAGAGGATCGAGCAGCTGTTCGATAGAGGTACTCTGCGAGGATGGGCGTGTTTGTGTTCTGTGTTCATCTCGGTGTTGCAGTAAACTACTGTAACTGTGTGTCATGTGGGATGGTGCCGTCTAGCTGAGTGTGTGTGGTGTCAGTGTAGGTGGACCGGCAAAGGAGGAAGTGGAGCCAGAAGATGCACGACGGTTGGAAACCCGCAGGCAGGAGCAAGCTGTGAGATCAGCTCGCATCATCTACGTGCTAAAGCAGCAGGTGCGTGTACGCATGTCTGTTTGTGTTTGGGCCCACGTATGGGTGCGTGTTCACATGCGTTTGTGTTTGCATGCATGTTTGTGTCTGCCACTCTGCACTGACCTCCCAGCCTATTTCAGATGGTATGAGCTGAATTCCCCCGTCTCCCCAGGTAAAGGAGATTCAGGAGGATCTGGAAAAGCTTTGTTCGCAGAAGATAAAGCATTCAAAAAAAGTGAGGGTCTCATTTGCATGCCGATTCTGCCCTGACAAATGGGGGCTGCTGTATTATACTGAGGGGCCCCAGGTGGGGCATTTGGCCCTTAGAATTATGAGGTAATCTGTGTTTGTTGGAGATACCAATGAGATATGTGGGGGGCCTCAAGATGCCTCTAATAGGCCCCAGGGTGTAAGACAGCTGATCGTTTTATGTGTAACTCGGCTTTCTTTTTCCCCGGTACCCTGCCCCTCCCCCACCATATAAAAGTCAAGAGCAATGGACCGGCTGGCAGCCGCTCACAGAGGGGCGGTACGAGCCATACAGGCCTTTGTCACTCAGCTGTCGGACCAATCAGAGAGCGGGATGCCCTCCCATTACAAGGAGCTGGGCCAGCTGATTCGCCAGCTGTCCCTGTGCTCTGCCAAGATGGAGGCAAGGCAGGGCTCAGCCGTCCCTGAGACCGCCATTGACATTCTGCAGAGGCTTGAGGTCAGATGGATGCGTGTTTAATGAGTCCTTCACGTATTAATTTATAATTGGCGATAAGCATAGTGGCATAGTGTTGTGTGGAGATGCAGCTGTGTGACAGGGCGCCCTCTGTGCCGTCGTGCTCCACGCTCATGCAGGCCCTGGACACGGCGCTCAGCAGGCAGGAGAAGCTGGTGAATAACAGCAGCTGCCCAGGTGGACGGAAGGCACCCAACGCCACACGGCATAGCGGCTCACCTCCCCGGCAGCCCCCCCAGCCCAGCGTCCCGAGGAAGGTCCGGCGAGGTGAGCGTGTGACTCCCCCTTAGCAGGCTTGCTGTGTTTGTTGTGATTTCAGTGCCGGAGGATTTGTACCTGTGGATATCTTATCCTGAGCACCATACAGATTGCAGAAGTCTGCCAGGAATCTTGGAGCCTGGCTCTACTGTCTCTCGCTCTGGGACCCCTTTAGGTTCCCCCCTTTGACAGATACCCACGTCTGTGCCTCCTCTTATCAGACAGGAAGGCTGCTGCCTCTCGACTCCAAAACTGCGAACCCCCCAACCTAGTCCGTCAGCAGGTGCTCAGGGCAGGGCTGGAGAGGCTGATGCGTGCGGGGAGGCTTGGGGAGCAGCAGGCAGGGCAGGGGGAGGAGCCTCGGGCCCCCCCCCGCCCCCAGGGGGTCCTCCTGCCTGAAAGGAGCCAGGTAAGCAGTGAGTGTCAGACTGATCGTAGCATGTTATTCACTACGATCAGTCTGCTATCCTCGTGCAAACAGGCGATTCATTTTCCCACTGGTAAGCGTTTTGGTCCCTGTTGGGGTGAATCGGGTTGAGTGTGCATGCGTGTGTCTCCCGTGTGCAGAGAGGGCCGCCCCGCACCGGCGGTTTTCAGCAACCCACCGTGTCGTCCCGCCTGAAGGTGAGCCAGCCTCCCCAGAGATGGGGCACCATCCCCTGGGTACCCACGTCCCCCCATGCCTCACCCCCCCGCAGGTGTGTTGAGTCCTTGTGCTTCATCATGGTGCCATGAGAGGCACTCGTTGTGGGGGTGTCCTTGTGGGGACTTTCTTCCTGACACGCCCCTGCTCCCCCCCAGGACTGTGAGGAATTCCCTGGAGCCTCGCTGCCTTTTCTCTGCGTCCCCACCCGCCTCGGGCCCCGGGGGCCAGGGCGTCGTCCTGCAGGAGGGGGCCACACGGCGGGAGCCAGGCCTGGGCCCCAATGAGATGCGGCAGGCCCAAGCTGAAGCCCTCAGGTCAGCCCCCCCCATCCCCGTCCTGCCTGTCAGTATGTGTCCTACGTCCCTGGGCCCCACCTGCCCCTCACCCTGCCCTGCAACATGAGTGACTCTACACCGAGTAACTACACAGAATGTCATGTAAGTGGAGGGTTATGCATGTGGTCTGTGGTCATGACCTCCACTCACGGCTGCTGTTGTGGGACAGGGAGGCCTGGCTGGACAGGGAGACGACGCGGAGACTGCGAGAGCTGCAGCGGCCGAGCACAGAGGAGGCTGAGCTCAAGCACAGGTGCCCACCCCCATGCCCGCCCCCCGTATGTTTGCGTTTCCCAGCAGCTCTGTGTGTGTTTCTGTCTGTCTCCGTGTGTGTCTGTGTGTGTTTCTGTCTGTCTCCGTGTGTGTCTGTGTGTGTTTCTGTCTGTCTCCGTGTGTGTCTCCGTGTGTTTCTGTCTGTCTCCGTGTGTATCTGTGTGGTGATGTGTATATATTACATTATAGCGACCAAAATGTTCCCACCATGTGATGAAACCCTGTTTTTTTTAACATTGTGGGAACAATTTTTTCAGTCCTCACAATGATAATTTCAGCTTTATAAAAATTTGAGACTGCAATCAAAAAACTAAAAATGCCAAAGTTTTGTATATTGTTTGGTTACTTATGGTAAAGGTTAGGGCTGGGTAGGGGGGTTATGCCCATAGAAGTAAATGGAGAGTCCCCACAAAGATATTAATACAAACATGTGTGTGTGTGTCTGTGTCTGTGTCTATGTATGTGTGTGTCCTGCAGGGTGGAGGTGCTGTCTCCCGCTCGTCGGGCCGCAGAGCTCAAGCTGACATGCAGGCCCCACCCACCCAGTGGAGTTACAGTGGTAAGTCTCCGCCCACCCACTCGCTGTCACTGTCATGGTGACCTCATTATCACAGTGCAGCCCAGAGGCCCTCAGCTTTCACTGGAAAAATACAGACCAATCAGTCCCCACACACACACGGCTTCATTCTCACATTAAGATGGGAGACGCTGTAATGTTGGGAAACTTGGTTGGCTGTTAGCTGTAGGTTAGTTTGTCGTCATCCGTGTGCTGATTGGTAGAGACAGAGATGGGAACGTTCCCACGAGTGTGTCAGTGGTTGAGCTCAGTCTGTGTCTGTCCCACAGCAGGATGGTGGTTCTGGGGGCAGCCATGGCCCCTCCCTGCGGCAGCTGCTGTCTGAACGGGCCGCGGGCCAGGTGAGTGTCCCGGGGCCAACTGCAGGGCCAGGGTGGTCTGCCAGGCTCTCTCTGAAGAAATGTGCCCTTGTCGCCTCCTATAGGTCACAGCGAGTGCTGACCTGCTGAGCGACGCCATACTGGATGATCTGCTGGAGGACACGGCACAGGCCCTGTGGGCTGTCGAGCTGGGGAGGGAAGCCGAGGACGTGGCACAGGCCCCCACTCTGGAGAGCATGCTGATCAGGATGGAGGAGATGGAGGTTAGGGTGCCTTGGCCTGCTCTGTCCTGCCCTCCTCCTGTCCTTCCATCCATCCATCCGTCTATCTAACCTTTTGTCTATCTGTCCACCCATTTGTCTGATAGTTCCTGTCTGTCCATCTATTTCACTAGTTATCAGTCCATCTATTTAACAATTTGTCCATCCTTCAGTTTATCCTTCAGTCCATCCCTCCATTGGTTTGTCTGTATATCTGATCATTTGTCCATCTGACCATCTGTCTGTATCCGTCCATATATCTGTTAGTCTGTCTGTCCATCTCCTTGTCTGTGGAGCCACTCATCCAGACCCCTGTCTCTGCTCGCCCCCACAGAAAGATGAGGAAGCAGTCCGCCGTCGTTTCACACACGTTTCCTACTACGACTCTCGGCTCTGGGAGATGGAGCAGGACGCAGGTCAGCAGGGTAGGTGTCTGTGAAATAAAACCCAATCTGGCCCAATCCCAAACTGGTCCCTACACACTCCGCCTTCCTTTGTCCATTCTTGAGACCCGTCGCCACATTGACGTGTGTCTCAAAGCAGTAAGGCCTAAGGGGGAGTGGTCCATGATGCCCTGGGGAAGCGAGTCAGCAGCGATGGCGGTTTATGCAGCTCCCCCACCACTCCAATATCCCACAATGCTTTGCACACAGGAAACGGAACAGCGCGAAAAAATATTGAGGACAGTGTATTGCATATAAATGTAAGAAAACGATTACATAAAATATTAAATATCAAGTTAGTATTAAGTTAATGTGACTGAATGTTTAAACATGCATGTTTCTTAATGTCACGTTTGCCAAGACTGTTCATTTTGACTGGCTGAATAGACATGACGGTAATATTCACTCATGTTTATTCTCTCATACAATCATCTTTTATTAATCAGAAGAGTGTACACTGCACTGCAGAAAGTCTGGCCCAAGTTTAGTGGACAAATTTTGCTTAATCAGTATGATAAAACCACATAACTGTCATCTTCTCACAGCGGATAAACTTTTTTGATTGGCTTAACTCATACGACTAATATTATGAAGGAAAGGAGTTCCTGAGGGAGCCATTTCGTCGCGTCACAGCATAACGCACTTAGTTTCTTATACAGAAGACTGAACAAGGTGTGAATGCAAGTCTGTCTCGAATCTTGCAGAAATTCCCTTTAGTTTTATCGCGCAGAGCCTGCTGAGAGGGTCCCTCAGTGTGAGTGTAACTCGTGATGCAGGTGGCGAGTTGAGGGTGTAGCTTGGGATTGGGCCATTGTGTGGTGAGTTTATGCAGCGGTGGCCTATAGATGGCAGTATTGTATAATTTTAGTAGTGGCATTCTGTGGCCTCTAGATGGCAGCGGTGCCGTTTGTTTCTTTGCAGTCATCAGTTCCCTCTCTTTTGACCTCAGCACCTCCTAGGGTGGCTTCCGGCTCAAGGCCTACGTCTCCTCAGCCCATCCGGCTCACCAAGGCAGCCCTGAAACAGCAGCCCACAGCAGACATCCTCCTGGGGAAGCCTGTGGAAGCCAGGTGAGTGCCCGGCGGGGTCTGACTCGGAGCTTATTTAGGCTATTTCCATTCCCTGCTGTGTGACTGTCTGTCCGTCCTCACAGCCGGGTTTTTTTATCAAAGTGACAGGGGGAGCCACCTCACAGCGGGCTCTGAACCCATGTCCTGCTGGGCTTTTTTCCTCCCCGCTTCATATTACCATGGTGCTGCTGTGCTGTAAACCCTACAAGCCTCTCTGCTGCGTTATGGCTCATGCAGACGAGCGTGCATAGCCAGCGCGCTGAAACAGACCCCCGGAGGGCCAGCCGGCTCTCATCACCATTATCCGATCCGCCATCACATAATGTGTTTGCTTCATTATGGGATGCGGCTCTGTGAAGCTCGACCACACGCGGTCGCCAAAGCAACAGCCCGTTACCCTCCAGTCGGTGCCCAGAGCAGCGACCAAAATAAATGAGGGAGCTTTCGCACGCTTCTGTTCCCTTGGCTGGTGGGCTGCCTGCCGGCTCCGCATGACATCCGTTTGGGGCGCCGCTCCCACGCCTCCGGCCCTGGTGTCCGCTTCCATGTCCGGGCCTCTGCCCGCACGGCCTAATGAGGGAAATGAAAGGCGTGGGGGGGGGGTTCGCAGTTATTAAGGGGGATCAGGTTAAGCAGTGGGCGGGGCTGTTATGTGCGCTCCATGATGCTGCCCCGCTCCCCCTCGCCACCTTCCCGCATTAACAGAACTGACTGCCTCTTCCTCCACACCGGACATGTGGCGCCCCCCAGTGGCACGCCGCATGCTGGGTATTAACAGGCGGCTGGCGCGTCCCGATCGACTCGCAGCCTCGTCCTCATTATCGCGCGTCACCCCCCCAGCCGATTAGCACGGGACTTCGATCGACGGGAAAGCACCGCGGAAATCCAGGGAATGCGAGCGCGTGATTGGCTGATCGCCGGGAGGCCATAGCCAGTCTCCGCACGTGGAGCGAGTCACTCAGTCAGTACCGGTTCCCAGCAGCTCTGGTATGATGCAGCCCGAAGTGCCCGGCGCTGAACAGCCGCGCGGTGCCCGCCAAAACCTCTGCTGCCCTGCCGCTACCCTGCTCGTCTTTACCAACTTATCTCCTAGTCTGCTGCTGATGGACGTGGCCACGCTGCTGTGAGCTCATACTCATGGCGGGGCAATATGGCAACATGTGACAATAGACATCCACGATGGCGGCGTGACCTGTGACCCCTACATGTCACCAAAGTGGTGCCAGGGAGCCTCTTCCCACTTCACAGAAACCTCAGTTTTGGTCAATGACCTGCAAATTCTTATAATTAATAATTAGTTTGTTAGCTTGTGGGTTGTTAGTCTCGTTACACCCTCGTGCGCATGGATGTCTGCGAGGGTACGGCTTCGCCACTGAGCTTTGACCGGTAGCTGCAGAGGGAATCCTGTCGGCTATAAGCACAACGTCGCTGCGATCAGTCCCCGGGATGCAGAGCGGTGACAGCAGCCTGGGGGGGGGGGCTCTGCCGGTGACATTTCAGTGCACTGAAATAGCCTGCACACCCCCCACATTCCCGCAGCAGACCCCCTGAAATGTGCTTGATGAGCTCGCTGGCCTGTGATGTGTCAGAATAGTTGAAATTGCAGGCTGTTCAATAGAGGGCATTCTTGCTCTAGTGTGTGTGTGTGTGTGTGTGTGTGTGTGTGTGTGTGTGTGTATTTATTTATTTAGTCATCATCACCCAGCCCACCCCCTGCTGATGGAAAACGATGATTAAGGCTGCGGGTATCGAGTATAACGGCTTATTACTCGGCTTGGTTCATTAGTGTTGTCTAGACACTGTCATTGCTGTTTGTCACCTGCTCCTCGGGCTGGGGACACCCCACGGTTTGGAGGGGGGGGGGGAGTCACCATGTCTCCGTGCCTCTGCACATCTCTCGCCTGCCCTTGTAGCTGCCCGGACAGAGGCAGGCGCTCGCCATTGAGCCCCGCTCCCAGGCCGGCCAGCGTAGTACTCTTCAGGGTCTGGAGCTGCATGGTGAGCTGCCAATGGTTAAGAAGGGTGGGTGGTTCCACAAGCCACTCCCCCCCTTTCCACCCCATCAGCACTACCTGAAGCCTGATTTACCTGATTGCTTATGTAATCAGGCACCCTCACAGCCAACTGATATATGGGTCTCTGCTCTTAACATCCTGTCTTGGGCCACATCCCTGCTCCCCAACCCCAATGTGTCTCCTGGGGTGACTCCTTCCTGCCTCTGATCCCGCTTTCCTTCCTGCCTCTGATCCCGCTTTCCTTCCTGCCTCTGATCCCGCTTTCCTTCCTGCCTCTGGTTCCCGCTTGCCTTCCTGCCTCTGGTTCCCCCTTCCTACCCGCTTCTGGTTCCGCTTTCCTTCCTGCCTCTGGTTCCCCCTTCCTACCCGCTTCTGGTTCTGCTTTCCTTCCTGCCTCTGGTTCCCCCTTCCTACCCGCTTCTGGTTCCGCTTTCCTTCCTGCCTCTGGTTCCCCCTTCCTAC
>JABFEA020000039.1:20122434-20150249 GCA_019775915.2 Cyphomyrus plagiostoma | reverse complement strand
CCGCAGCCGACACCATCCACAGCCACCCAGAGATGTTCTCGGAAGACGGGCCAGGCCCCGGGGGAGAGGATTCAGGCGGGGGTCCCCGGCGAGGCAGCTTGACGAGTGTTGGCAGCGAGGCCTCTGCCTGCTCTAGCGACCGACTGAACAGCGTCATCACTAACAGTGAGCATGAACGTCACACAGCATCCACGAAGGAACAGCCCCCGACATTCTCAGTTATTGTATTTCTAAATGCTTCACGTGTCAATGCAGCTCCATACCAAAGCATTATGATCATGACATCAGAGCAGTACACATATGACATCAGAGAAGCATATGTATGACATCAGAGCATTGTGTATATTACCCACCAGAATGAGTTTTTCACTTGAAAGCAAAGCCAGCTTTTTACTAAGAGAGAAGAATGGACTTTAAAGGTATATAAAGTCAAGGAACAGCAGGCTGAGGTGCAGCATAAACTATTCACACAGAGTTTATTGCTGACAGAAACACTTTCCCCTCTGCTTCTGTATCATGGTTTTGTTTATTTTCTTGCCCCCCTTCCGCCAAATGATTGACAGTGGCATTATTATTCCAGTGTCCTCTAAAGGCTAACAAAACATCTTGTCCGATTTGCATGCGTCCTTGAGATCCGCATTTCCCACTCAGATCCACCCGTTCCTCGCCGCCTCACCCCTCCACGAATCTCCTCCTCTCTTCCTCTCTTATTAAAAATTCAAATTGAGAATGAGCCCTATTAGTGAGACAGAAGTTAGTGTCGTCAAGACTTAAAGGTCATAAAGGCAGGAAGAGAAGTAAAGAAAATTTGATGCCAGTCATGTCTGGTGTCCCCTCAGTTATACTAGTCCAGTGGTCCAATGAGGTGTAGCTCCGGAGTCCATTCTTCACCCAACAATGACAGGCACCTGTGTGGAGATGTGGGTTTCCCTGATATGTCTTGTTTCTCTCAGTTTCTAGCGCCTGGTGGGGGACCAAGCGCTTGGACTATGCCCTCTACTGCCCAGATGTCCTTACGTCCTTCCCTACGGTGGCCCTGCCCCACCTCTTCCACACTTCTTACTGGGAATCTACGGACGTGGTTGCGTTCGTGCTTCGTCAGGTGAGCTGCTTGACTTGCCTTGCAGACCTTGGCTGGCCAGTGTTGTTGAAGGTCCTTGAAGTCCAGGTCCTCTATTATGTACCATAGCAAACGTCTCAGAAGACCCAGTACAGTTGTATATTCCTCCAGGAACTGGAAGTGCCACGAAATATTACATTAGTTAATTAAAGTAGCCACTCGTCTATGATGAATGAGACCGGACATTCTGAGGGCTATAAAGTATTCTGTCACACTCACTAAGCAATGGAGGGCACTGACGTCGATGCTGACATTGACGTTGACGTTGACGTTGGCACTGACATTGACGTTGATGGCTTTGATGCTGGCGAAGGTGTTGACGCTGAGGCTGGTGTGTGTTTCACCGTCAGGTGATGCGCTGTGATTGCCTGAAAACCCAGGAGGCCGACTGCTTCGACTCCGCCCCCTTCTCCCCCTCTAGCCCCCGTGAGAAGTGGCTTCGCAGAAGGACTCATGTCAAGCTGCGGGTAGGCGAACCGAATCCCAGTTTCCAGCTGCTCCAGCTCAGGAGAGATGCGTACCAGTGTGCCAGCTGGTGCTGTGGCATTGGAGAGGCGTTCTGCTCCATCCAGAGACAGACATGTTTACGAGAACGCAAAGACACTCGGCACTCCTGAACAGAGCTGTCAGCCACACGCTGCACGCCGTCTGAATGCGATGCGGTCTGGCGCTTCAGTCCCACTGTCTCTATTTTACGGTTAGGCTCCGGTGACGAGTCTCCAAATGACTGTGCTTGAGTCTGACAAGCGTCATCTTCCCTCAGAGCCCTTCGTCTGACGCTTGGGCGACATTTTTGAGTGTGAGTTCAACAGTTGCCGTCCAATTGGCTCGAAATCGCCCCTCCCTCTTGCTGAGGGCATAACAAGATTCCCTTTGAACATCTGAAACATTTTCCGAGGGCGGAGTGGAAAAGTGACGGGAGCAGCGGGAGTATCCTGGCGTTTGGCGATCAGGCCGGGCTGGCACTGGCTGTCGGTGAACTTTGATGAGATTTTTTTTCTGCTTTAAAGTGGCTTCGCTAAATGAGCAATGAGATTCTCGCTATTTGCCGACAAAATTACTGGGTCCAGAAAGTTCCTGCTCGCGCGGCGCGTCGTTGCTGGCAAACACCTGCCTTCGCTTCGGTTGGTGAGGTGAATCTTAATGGGAGTTATTGGTATGTGCCTCCAGATTGACTTCGGGGCTCATTGCCTTTTGGTAAGCGGTCGAGATGCCCTGACTTTCGCTTGGCACAGCATCCAGCTTTCCAGTGCAAAAAGACGCCACCTCTGTCTCCCAGCAGACTCAGCTGGTCTGCCGTAACCATTCCCAGTAGAGTACAGTGGAGCTAAATACCAGTGTGATCAGTCCCATGCGGGTGCATTGGCAGACAGGCGGGCCCACATGCCATGGAAATATGATGCAGATGGCGGGTCGCATTGAGTTAGGCACACAGCCACTGGAATGTGAGGAAAAATCCAGATGCTCTGTGCTCTCGCCACTGGCTCAGGGTTAGTCATTTTCCCACCTGGCTACTCCAATGTGACCTCCTTGATTGGGGTGTTTTTCCTGATATACAAAGGGAAGGCATGTCCTACACCCAGGTGCCCCACACCCAGTGTACCAGTAGGGGGCAGTGTTACCAAATCCTCTGGGCTGGAGCATTTATCTGCGTTCATACATATGCAAGTAAATTTAGCCCAAGAAATGTTTGGTAACTGATTCATTAAGTGAGAAACGGGAGCCAATCGAATGGTTGGTCCCTCGGAAATATACCGTATGTGTCGGCAGGATGCCGTGGATGAAGAGATTATGGTATAATGGCTTGCGTGGACCGCGGAAGACGTTAGCTGGTGCCGCTTGAGTCCAAATGCCCACCGCACCAAACCACGAGCCTCTGGAAGGAGTGCACACCCCTGGATGTAAGAGGAGCGGAGATGGTGCTCATCGCAAGGCTTCGGCCCATCTAATCTGCTTTAATTTCTCATTAAAATCCTTTCGCATCAGCGGAGATTCAGGGGGTCTTATATTCCCAAGACTCTGAGGCATAGAACCATGATTTATTGGGAAGGAATGGAGAGGCTGCAGTGATGTGGCTCCCTCTCCTGGAGAGTGATGGTACTGCCTGCTTCGCAAGCCGTGTCGATGGGAAGAAAATGTGAATCACATTGTGATCGATTGCAGCAGCTGACTGTTAAACCGGCGCTTGATGAAAAGCACAACAACCACATTGGGTCGATAGTTTAAACCATGGAGGCCAGATTATTTTTTGATGTAACCCGGTGACTCGTGGCCTTGACACAGAACGAGCAGAAAGGTGACTTACTAGTAGTTAGGTCTTATTACTTTTTAGTGCTTTTTCTGACGATCTCAGAAGGTTGGAATTGCGATTCCAGCTGAACTCCCTGCTGCCGCTTTTGTTTCCCGCTTTTGTTTCCCCTCCATGGCCAGAATGTCACCTCCAACCATCGGGTGAATGATGTCATCGCGACCGAGGATGGCCCTCAGATCCTGGTTGGCCGTTTCATGTACGGTCCCCTGGACATGGTGACCCTCACGGGAGAGAAGGTGAAGCCCACAGCGCCGGTGTCTCAGCGTTGCCTTGGCTTGGCCTCCTGTCCGCCTCACCCCCAGGCTCCCACCCCATGCCCCCTAGGTGGACGTGCTCCTGATGACCCAGCCCCAGTCAGGACGCTGGGTGCACTTCGACACAGAGGTGGCCAGCAGTAGCGGCAGGATTACCTACACAATCCCCAAGGAGAAGAAGCTGGGTGTGGGCGTCTACCCCGTCAGGATGGTGGTCAAGCAAGTACTGCCGCCCCTATCCCACGTCACTGCATGGTGACACAGATGATCTTGAGCCGACAGAACTGTCTGTAGTGTCAGAGTGGGGACCTCCACCCAAAAGCAAAATGACACCCATTTCATTCCTCATCAGGTCCAGAAACAACTCCATGAAGCATCACCAACAGATATTTCTAGTCTCGTTATTCATTTGCAGTCGTTTATCAGTTCATTCTTTATTACTTACCAAGTTATTAAGTCCTACAATGCACTGGGCCCGGTTAGGCATGCTCTGCTGCTGGGATCAGCGTATGGAGTGACCAGATTCAATCTGGATCCTCCTCCAAGTTCTTACTGCTCTAACAGACTTTGCCAGAAGGTTCTGCAGACACCCTTACCGCTGCCCGTTTGCCAATCCCGCCAGGGGTGACCAGACGTGTGCTGAAGCCTTCCTGACGGTGCTCCCGCGTGGAATGGAATGCGTGGTCTTCAGCATCGACGGCTCTTTTGCAGCCAGCGTCTCAATCATGGGCAGTGACCCCAAAGTGCGGCCCGGAGCCGTGGATGTCGTCAGGTGTGTGTTGGTGTGAGTCTCTGTGGATGAGAGAGAGAGCAGAGTGGCTAAGATGAGAGGGTGATTGTGGTAGACAAGTAGGAAGCTTCCAAGGCCATGAAAATATCTCGGTGTTTGTGTCGGGTTCCCTGCTTAAAAGAAAGGGAGCCCGGGAGGTGATGGCCTTCATGCTTTCACAGTCTCTGAGATTCCTCTGAGCTCGACTCAGGGTCCAGCAGGCTCTCTTAGTGACATGGACTCTCTTTAAACATAACATAACACTGTAAGTGCTTAAGAACAAAGTTCCAAACAGGGACTGGTCACTTTGTGACCACAGCAACTCAAAAACTTGGGTGCGTGTGTCGCTATCTTGATCTGCCTGTCCTCGTCTGTGTGTCCCTGTCCCTGCCTGGCTCTGCCTGTCCTCGTCTGTGTGTCCCTGTCCCTGACTGGCTCTGCCTGTCCTTGTCTGTGTGTCCCTGTCCCTGCCTGGCTCTGCCTGTCCTCGTCTGTGTGTCCCTGTCCCTGCCTGGCTCTGATTGTCCTCGTCTGTGTGTGTCTGTCCTTGCCTGAATGTGCACAGGCACTGGCAGGACCTGGGCTACCTGATCCTCTACATCACGGGCCGACCGGACATGCAGAAGCAGAGGGTGGTCTCCTGGCTGTCCCAGCACAACTTCCCTCAGGGGGCTGTCTTCTTCTCCGAAGGGCTGGTGCACGACCCGCTGCGGCAGAAAGCCCTCTTCCTCAGGAACCTGATGCAGGAGGTGCTGATGGGCGGCTGTGCTCATACACACACAGACAGACACAGACACACACATAAAAACACACACACACACACACACACACACACACACACTTACTTCCTTATGCTTCACTGCATGGAGTTTACTTTGCCTAACGACATTCCCAGTATTTTTAGCACTTTGGTTTTACTAAGTTAAAAAGAGACCTTTTACTTTAGATTAATGTCTCCACAAGGTATAATTTTCAGTGTTTAGTTACAGGACACAGCTGCCACTCACACAAACACACAGACAAACTCCCTAACAAGCACGTTGCTTTTCCTGTCACCAGTGTCACATTAAAATCAGTGCCGCTTACGGCTCCATGAAGGACATCTCCGTGTACAGCATGCTGGGTCTCAGTCCCTCTCAGATATACATCGTTGGCCGCCCTTCCAAGAAGTGCCAGAACCAGTGCCAGGTAGGCGATGCCTCCTTCGGGTCTTTGCAGTGCTGATCAGACCCACTGTGACTGTGCGTGTGTGTGTGGGGGGGAGGGGCGTTCCTGATACCTAGGGTAGATGTTCTGTCTTTGTCATCGCCCCTTGCCGCTGTCCACACCCCTCACCCCCGCCCAATGCAGTTCCTGAGTGAGGGCTACGCGGCCCACCTGTCCATGCTGCAGTTTGGGCACCGGACGCGACCCAAAAAGAGCTCGTCGGTCCGCATGGTTCTGCGCAAAGGCTCCTTTGGTCTGTCTGCCAAGCCTGAGTTCCTGTGCAAGCGCACGCACCTGCGTCGCACCATGTCGGTGCAGCAGCCAGACCCCCCCTGCAGTGCCAACCCCAAGCCTGAGCGGGCACAGAGTCAGCCCGAGTCCGACAAGGATCATGGAGGGGGCAGCGGCGGGGGGGTGTCGCTCAGCGTCTGGGGCCGGGGCTCCTTGCACCGTGAAGACACGACGCCCTAAGCTGGGGGCCAGGGGATGCAGAAAAAGGTGCCAGCAGCACCCCGCCCAGGGCCGAGGTAGGCAATGTCACCTTCACCCGGGGTCACCTCCACCCAGATCCATCCACATTAAGGGTCACCTTCACCTGAGGTCACCTCCACCCAGATTCATCCCCATTAAGGGTCACCTTCACCTGAGGTCACCTCCACCCAGATTCATCCCCATTAAGGGTCACCTTCACCTGAGGTCACCTCCACCCAGATTCTTCTCCTTTAAGGGTCACCTTCACCCGGGGTCACCTCCACCCAGATTCTTCTCCTTTAAGGGTCACCTTCACCTGAGGTCACCTCCACCCAGATTCTTCTCCTTTAAGGGTCACCTTCACCTGAGGTCACCTCCACCCAGATTCATCCCCGTTAAGGGTCACCTTCACCTAAGGTCACCTCCACCCAGATCCATCCCCATTTAGGGTCACCTTCACCTGGGGTCACCTCCACCCAGATCCATCCTCATTAAGGGTCACCTTCACCTGAGGTCACCTCCACCCAGATTTGTTCCCATTCATTTTCAGCTCTAGCCAGGGTGACCTTTGACCAGTGTCACCTCCACCCATGGTCGCCTCCACCCAGGGCCACCTTCACCCTGTGTCACCTCCACCCAGATTCATCCTCATTCAAGGTCACCTCCACCCTCCTGCACAGTAATTCTTTCAGAGGAACCACCTTGCTGTGGCTACAGAATCTATTAAAGGCACAATCTTTTAGCTGAGTTGTTTGCTGTCGGATTATTACAAGCTGCATGCGCCGCTACTGCCTTCCTGCCCCCTCCCCGCATGTGACAGCCTTTGCAGACGAGACGGCAGGCAGCAGCAGGCCGAAGTATGACCCCCCACCTCCGGCAGAGAGACACAGAGGGGAATCAAGCTGAATCTGCTTCCTTATAAATATTCATGGGGGAGATTCAGATGCTATTATTAGCAACTAGGAAGACTGTTTTCATTCAAAGCCAGCCTCCACCAATTCTCCCATCGGAGGGCTTTTCCAGAAACATGGATGCTCAGATAGGGATGAAAGGCATCCTGGGGGGGACAGTTATCTGCCTCTGTGCTCCAAGCTGCATTCCCAGACCGTCGACCATCCTGTGAAGATGCAAGGGCTGCGGATCAGCATGGCGTCATGCGCCGAGAGAGAGCAGATGTGTGGCTTTGGGGGGGTGTGTCGGCCTGACCGGGGATCACTTCATCATTTTTATAATTCTGCTTTTATTTGTTCTTATCTTTCCACGCAGCTCCCAAAGATGAATTATGAACCCTCCTGAAATGTCACCCCATTTTCCAAGAGACATGCCGGCTTACCACGCACTCAGCCTGGGGGGCAGGNNNCCCCCCCCCCCCCCCCCCCCCCCCCCCCCCCCCCCCCCCCCCCCCCCCCCCCCCCCCCGCCCCCCCCCCCCCCCCAATCCTGGAATGTAAGCTGCTTAACACGTCTCCCTTAACACTGATTCGGAAGCTTGCTGGCACGTGGAAAAGCACAGGAGCAAGAGAGGCGACGGATCCCTCCGGGCTGAGAGGAGGATCGGCTGGGATGCACCGCCGAATCACACGCTTATTAGCCCATGAATTAATCCAGAAAATCAGCCAATATATCCCTGGGAGAATCCGTGATTCAAGGTCCATCCGATGCTATTCAATGAAGTGAATCCAGTATAGAGATTTTTTTCATTTTGATTAATAAAAAATGGCTGCTGGCATGAGTCGGGAGATTCACTGGGAGGTTTTTCGCCAGCTGGAGGTCCAGGTCCAACTGGTCTGCTTGTGCAGTGAATTGCCCTGCAGAAAGGGGGCGCTGCTGACTCCTGCAATAATATTCTGATATTCCAGTTGTATGTGTATGTAGAGATATGTATACAGGTGGTTAATGTCTGAGCCAGCATCCCCAGCACTGTCACAGAGCCTGGAGCCTCCTAAGCTGTTACTGTACTGCACACAGCCCAGTGTTGGTTAAACTCTCCTGGTGGATGGGGGAGGCTGACCTGCATTTGGCCCCCTTCACCCCTGTTTTTTAACCACTTGGTGCCATGTTTGGGGAGTTCACTTGCATTTCTTCTTCAGAGCTCTCTCGGGATGGGGGGTGGGGGGGGGGGCATCATAGTCAGGTGACCCACGATTATGCTCATTTGCTGAAACAAAACGGTACTGTTTGCCAAGTCGCTTCGGGGGGGCTTTTTTTGTAGTGTTGGACTGTGTTTTCTGTGACGTCATTACAAATATTCAACAGGGGCGGCGCTAACGGGGAGATGTTTGGTGGTTGTGCTGGACTGAGAATACCAGTTATTGCAGGACAACTGCAACACACCACCTCATGGAAGGATGATTAAGAGAGAGATATTGACAGTTTTAGGAATTCTTGTTAAGGTCATATCGATACTAGTGGAAGAGGGAACACTTTGGAAGATCTAGAGCAGGGCTATTCAACTCACGGTCCTCGAGAGCAGAGCCCTGCTGATTTTCCAGCCTTCCTTTACCTGTCAGTCAGGGGTGAAGCCTCTGACCAATCAGAATCAGTAACTATTAAACTAACTACCTGGGAGAACTGAAAACAAGGCCTGAATTGAATAGCCCTGCTCTTGAGGTAGCTTCAGAGTCTGCCTATCCAGTGGGTGGTTCCTGTCATGCCATGTGATCCAGTAGCCAGCCAATAGGAAGGCCCCTGTTGTGCTCACACTTATTTTTATATGAGGAATAATTTTTGTGTATAGTATTTGGAAATATTTTAAAGAAGTGTTTTTGAATTGTGTTGTTTAAATGGAATCTTGTTAGAGTGTTATATTTGGCCTTAAATTGTATTTTGACGACCTAGAAAGAGGAATGCTGTATTACCCTTAATGCTTGACCAAAGTATGATAGTTTTACATCTATGGCAAAGTGAACCGTATCCTACTATATGTAATGTTTTCCTCTGTATTTTCTGTAGGCACATATAAAGTACACGTGGACTATTTTAGAACCTCAAGCTAAAGTGTGCTTGTGTGTGTGAGATCATGGAAATTGCTCTAAGCTGGATGACCGTGGAAACCTGAAAGCCCTCCATACCGGTGAGGGTGATCGATGTGGAATAAGAAACGTTAATATTAATTAAAATTCAGCCTGACAATGGGCCAGGTTTCATGGAACCCCATTCTCTGCACAACGCCAACTTCCATGATGCTCCCTGGCTCACAAACTTGGATTCACAGGTCGTCTGTGAGTTTGCTGATGTCCCGGAGGCCAGAGATTTAATTGTCATCCGAAGGTGCAGAGCTGCGTCTGTAAAGTAGTTTCCTTGAGATCCACCAGATGGCCGGACGTGCTGAGAAGCTCCAGCGGTTCCGATGGGAGCGACGCACGGCGAAGGTCACGGGCACTAACACAGTGCCCTCGCCCAACACATACTGTGGGAATAGTTTGCACATAATCTTTTTAAATCAAAGACCGAGGGAGATCACGGCCCGCATCAAGTAGAAAAAGAGAAACTATTTTATGAAAATTCATAAGGATTTAATATTCCGGTATAGTGCACAATCAGGTCAACAGAACTGTGTGATACAAGTAACCAGTCAGAAATTGTTTGTAAAGTATTGCTGAAAATGGGTGAAGTAGGTTCTCTCAGATTTTTAATTAAACCCAATTTTCCTGCTTGTAAAACAAACAAGTTACATATTGAAGATTTATTTTTTCACCCAAACACAAAATGTAAAAATCTATCTAAAGGTATACTTCTGCTGACAGAGTCAGGGCACGTAACAAGGCACATGTTTTACATCCAAAATGAGACATTAGAGGGGCAACCTATACAAGCTGACCGTCTAGCATGATAAATGGGAGCAAATACATTTTCATTAGTTTTCTTGTCAGGTTCTTCCCAAAAGGCATTTTGAGAGGATGGCAGAGAAAGAAAAAAAAAAAGTCAAATCATATTTATCTTGCAGCTGGAGTCTGGCACCAGGAACACAGTCTTAAAGCAAAATACCTACCAGTAACACAGAGGTGTAAGTTTTCTTCACAGAATTACTGTAAATAATGAATACTATAAATAATACATTCACAGATATGCTGTTTTCACCTGTACATAACTCAACCTCTCAGCTTAGGCATTTTTAATCATCCCAGCATGTATATTTCCTAATGGACGTTGGAGTACAGACAGTGACCCAAAAATCAGACATCTGAGATGACCCTCCTCTGAGGTACACGGTGTGTCCCTCTCCAATGCCTACTTGGGGTGTGTTTGGCTCACAGGACACACACTCGCTGTTCTCAGGCCTCCAGGGCAGCTGAAGCCCACTGCAGACGGCCACCCCTAGTCCGCCAGTCTTAACGGAAGCCTCTCAGGCCGACGGCGCCGTCCCTGTGTTGGGTTTGGGGGGGGGGGAGAGAAATCCCAGTTAAAACTTAAATTTAAGATTTAGGAGGTTCATTTATCCATCTCATCCATTCATCTTCAGGTCCCAAATTGGTGCAGAATGTTTCTGGCGGAATGAGGATCAGAGATTACTAATCATTGACTGATTGGCTGAAGAGTCCTCACACCTGGGTTTGAACAGCTGACCTACAGGTTACCCCAAAAACCTGCAAACACACTAGCACTCTGCGGATATGATTGGCCACCCCTACCATAAACCATAAAGGGGAGTCAAAGTGCTTTCAGTGGGGGCCACTGATTAAGGTGCGTTTAAATGGAGGTTCTGTTTGAAGTACACCCCTCCCTGAACAAAGTCAACGAACGAGTCTCACGATTTTTCCAAGAAAGCAGGACCATTCATGCCCAGAAAAACACCCGACAGTCCAGCCCAGGGGAACTGAACCATTACCGACCTGCTAAATATCTGACAGGTCCTGCCTTTCTATCCTGAGTGAAGGCCCTCAGTAACTGTGCACAAACACACGGAGAAATGTGCAGAGCAGCCTATGACATCACGCCCTGATGGCTGTCACTGCCAGAGCAGAGCATTCACCCGAGTCATACTACGGGGAGTACGTACACACACACACAGTCTGTTGTGGGAAGGTATGTGCCCCCTCCCACCCCCTGCTACCCGTGACCAGCCAGGCTGCCCCGTGAGGAGGTGCATACATTAAGCACGTCACACAGAGACCTGCTTTCAGAAATTGAACAGCTGTTGCATTACATAACATGAGGAAGTCGGGCCTGTGAACAGAAGAGGCTGATCTGAAGAAAAGGGTAGGAAAAGAAAACAGGAAATTCCAGAATTCCTGAGGGGGACGTTGAATCTACTGAGCATCTCCTCCGATAGCCAAACAAGCCTATATGCTGCGACCAAAGCTGTTCATCGTATTTAATAGGCTGGGTTATCAGGGTGGAGCAGATGCTACCACCTCTAATGCCAAATACGCTTATTTATTACCATATTACTGGTTATTGCTGTTCTAACTTCTACAGAACATACAGCCTCTCCAGTTTCAACCCGGGTTTTATGGCAAATTCATCTCTGGGTGTTTATGCCTCGACGTAAAAACAAAACCTGAGTCTCCACTCACTCTTCATCTGTCCGGTCAAAGGCTGGTGAGATTCCGTCGAGATTTCTGAGGTCACTCGACAGAGAGTCCATATCCTGCTCGAAGCGTCTGAGGAAGTGGGGAGAGAGAGAGAAAGAGAGCTACGTCCAGTAAACTTCTCCTAAGACATACCGAGACGTGATATTTTCACTGAATGTGCCCACATCCCCCCCTAATGTTACAGCTTCGTACCTCCTGTGGTTTTGGGCCTCAAGAGAAGCGTAACGGCTGCTCCGAGCCACCACCCTAACTAGCTGTCTCCTGGAGAACATCGAGCCCCCATCCTGCTGGCCCACAGTGCGGACGAGTCGGGTCACCTTCTTGGTGGCTGATTTCGGGGTGCGCTGGGTGACCCGTTTTGGGGTCACAGTGGAGGGGCCCACAACAGAGCCATTCCAAAGGCCGCTGGGAGACTTACTGGGTGTCACCACCAGACGTTCCCCCTGCCCCACCCGTTTCTTCTGAAGCTTCTGTGGGGGGAGGGGGGACATTTTACCACGGAAAGAAACGGAGTCACGCAGCTTGAATATGTATGAATGTATATGTAAAAACGGAATTGCTATTACTTCCTTTGCGTTTATAAAACAAAAACAGGTTAATCAATGATGAATGCTGGCGTGATTTTGCGCGGACCTGGCAGACGCTTCCGAAGGAGTTGCAGGCGCTGCGTGTAAGCAGGCGAACGGCGCTCAACTTTCGGCTGTCCTGCGCCGGCTCCCAGCTACGCTTATCTTCCGTGTTTGATCGCACCGGCTTCAGGGGCAGGCGTTTCCGCAGGGACATCCGCAGCGAGTTCAGGGATGAGCCGGAGCGGAGCTTTTTGAAGCGGTCCGGGGCTTCGGGGGACGCGTCCCCGTCAGACTCGCTGAGGAGCATGTGGGCTCTCCAGCCGCCGACAGCCTTCGCAACGCCCTGCACCGACGACATGCCGATCACCTGCGGAGAAAGTCTAACATTCTGCATCTCATCACAAAATTAAATTAACCCACGGATACATTATGTAACAATGCAGGTATGACTGGTATCAGAAGCATTTAACAGACTAACAGCCATATGCTGGCCGGGCTGCCGATTTGCCCTCACGCCATCACGCTCAAGTCCCGCAGAACTGATTTATTGTTCCAGGGAAACACTTTCAATGATACAAAATGCATACAATTAACCGTCGATCAACAGTATTTTTTCTAATACAACATTCATTCCGATTAACGCCTTTTACGAACCTCAAATCCCTCTGCCACCAAAAATGAAATGCCGTGAAAACTAACTTTAATGTAAACTTTACTATTTTGAATTCCCCCCCCGCCGGTTGGCTTCTCCCCGTGTTCAGGTGCTGATTGGCTGTGCAGATCCATGGCCGCTCGTGATTGGTCCTTTTTATTATCGTTATGTAGCGGTCCGGGTCCATCTCCAGTGTCCGGCAATGCTGACGTCATTCTGCATCGTGTTACAGTGCAGTCCGTCCTATAGCTGGCATGTTGGTGACCCTTGATCTATACAATGCCACCCTGTAGTTAGAAGATGGATGGATGATATATGTTACACACAATATGTAGTGATGGCTGACGTGTTTTTATTTTAGGGTCACTCGATATCGCTGGTCCGTTTATTTAAATATCCCAAGGACGTCGATTTGCATAGGGACATGTAACTACCAATAGTGTGGTAGTACTGTGTGTATTTTGGAGGCTGGGGAGTTCGGGGCTGATTTGGTCCCTACCAGTGCTGAAACTGAACTTACGCCCTTGAAATGTCCAGTCGGAGAAACGTTTGATAATCTTCAATAGGACAGTGACATCAGTGTCCTCAAACGTCCAGACAGAGCTATAGTACTAACATTTGTACCTATTTCCATCCGTCTGCTAACCGTTTATCCTGGGCAGAGTTAAAGGGCAATAAATACATGAACCTATACGTGAGGTGGCCGCGGGGCACGCAGGCTGCCCCCTGCTTGACTCTGCCTATCACGTACAGTAGCTGTATGTTTGTCCATCAGCAGTCAGGAAACCGGCTCCGGGATGTTTGTGTGTTCGGCTGCTGCTCAAACTCGCACGGCAAGCTGAGGCAGATTTCGAAACCTCTTTAGATCTCACCTCGTTACCACTGTCGGCGCAAGTTTTCTGACATCTGGGAATGAAGTTTGCTGTTGACTTTGTAAGAAATAACACTGGCGGGGGCGGGTGCATGAATTTACCGAACTTTTCGGTCAGCTGGTATATGCTTGACAGGTGTGGCAGATCTACGGGCTGATGGCAATGAGGCAATGCAGCGATGTCTCCACACTGTAAGATTTCAGAAAGTTTACCATCTGGTTGCGAAGGCTCTGTAGTCTCGACCTCAGCATGGATCATTGTGCTTATAAATATTGAATATCTTATTTTTATATATGGAATGAACGTGTTCATAATCCAGAGAACAAATGTGAAGCTCCGAAGTCCAGGTGCAGGTGAGGCGGTACTGAAGTCTTATGGTTCCCATGGCAACAACTATTGCACCATCACCCTTCCGTGGGTGGCAGGTGACGGTGACGCAGCAATAACAGCTGACATATGCTGCCTGCTGTGCACAGCATGGATCCCGTGTTCCAGATGGATCTCCTGTCTTGTTATAGCGCCCCCTCCAGGTGAAGCTGTGTTTATCAATCCCCAACCAGTTTAACACACTCGCCAGTAGTCACTTTAATGCCCCCCTTTGGCTCAAACTAGGCCCTGAGTAATTCCATCTGGTTGTATAAGGTCGTTTCTCTCATCACTACCACATCCATGATTTCCGGAGCCGTGGCTTTCAATCCAGGTCCTGACAGGTTACTGTCCTGCAAGGACACAGAGAACCACCGCCGAGAGCAAATCGGAAAGACACAAATATGATTGCTTTTTGTTTTTGAACACAAGGAAAAGACGTGGGATTATAAATGCATTACTGAAAAGAAACTATTAATTTTTGTAACCATACATTCAATTAAAGAATTGATTACAATCAAATTAAATGTTCAATTACGCTTTTTGTTTGAGTGCCTTGGGGCACTTAATTGCACATCTCGTTAATTAGCACGGAGGCTGCTTTGCTTTGATCGTTTGCTTAAAGGGCACAGAGTAACCAAATTAATCTTGGCTGAATAAATGGCCCTCACCCTTTAAAATCCGCTGGCAAGGGATGTCGTTGTAGCCGATATGTCAACGTGCTGGCAAATGCCGGCAAGATAAATATTAAACAAAACCGCTATATCAAAGGTAATTCATTGAGCGCTGGGAGGGAACTTACCGTCTTTCCCGAGGACTCACAGCAAATGGGTTATATAGCCTAGTACTAAAAATTATAATTTAATCATTAATATCCATGGAATATAGAATTACCGAGTTTCTACAGTTACGCTCTATAATTGTTAGTTGATTTATTCATGGAACATGAGCCGGTTATTTTGTGTCCTAATACTGGCTTTAAACACGGACGAGCTACTGTACGTTATGACGATCCAGCCAGTCTTTCAAGTCTAACTCTGGACGCCTCCTGGTTATTGATTCTAGTCTCACCCCAGGCCGGAGTGTAAAGAAATTGCGAGTATCCTCGTCTTTATTGGATTTCTTCACGTTATGTTTTGCTTGAACTGCCCTGAGTGCATCACAGTCTCCTATAAACCCGAACGTAAAATCGACTATTTCTATTTCTTCTCCGTTTTTTGTGAAAAAATTTAAGTCGTATCTTTATACCGAAGTGGACATTTTAACTGAACGTTTATTTTCTATGACATTTAAGATCTCATTTTCTGGAAATGAGGAACAACTGCGACATGTGGCGGTAAATAATGATTTGACGTGAATGAAAGAATCTAACTACTTTCGATTTTTTGCACAAGTACAGGTACATTGGAATTCGTATCTTTGGTCACCCCGTCTTGCTCTGCATAGGTATGGGGGTCACAGTGCAGGGTCAGCCAATGTGTGGCACCCCTGGCGCTGGGGGTTAAGGCCCCTGCACATGGACCCACAGATATGTAACAATTTTGCCATGGCTGGGGGCTCAAGCAGGTGATTTTTCTGAACACAGACACTGAGGTTTAGACTGCTAAGCCACTCTCCACCCCCAGCTTTGACTCTGTCAGTTTTTTGTGATAAAATTCTTAAGGACAGTTCTAAAGTTCATAAATCAGAAATGTCAATCATTGCGTTTCTCACAAAAGTTTTTAGAGTCATAACTGACATTTGTAGATATAAATTTGTAGCCACAGCTGTCGACAACATCGAACTGGCTTTGCAAGGACATGTTATCTGAGGTGCAAGTATGTGATTTGCTCTGCTGCTTTAAGCAGAAATACTCACATTCTCATTTTAAGTGGGCTTTTCATGCTGGCAAATTCCAGCTTCTGAACAAAAGAATTCATTAGTCAAGACTAAGAAACAGCATTTTTGGCTTGACTTCAAGTACACCGGTGCAGGGTGAGGGGGTGTTAAGGAACCTGAGAAATCCTGACAGAGTGGGATCACTCAGAATCGGGGGGGGGGGGGGTTAATCTTTCCAAAACACAGCAACCTCAGATGAACCACTTTCACAAAAATCTGTTTCAGACAAAGGTCCAGGCTGGGCATAAAATGTCTGTGCTGGGACACTTCGTCACATTCACTTACTGACTGTATTTTCCTGGAGAAGATTAACAGGCCACATGTCCTGTGCAGACACAGACGCAGTGGCTAGCAGACAGCTAGGTCACCAAGTGAAAAGATAACTAGCGTGTTACACGTTATAACATGGGGACCTACTTACATTGTGGAGTGAGACCACTTACTGAACAAGAATGGAAGTTCAAAGGTTAGTTAAATCTAACTGATGTTAATGTTTGACCTTTTATTCTAAATGTACAGTATTGATATATGGACCAGAATGTTTCCATAAGTCATAAGACTCGGCACGTTCATATGTCACATGATGCTGCATTTTCCTAATAAATGTGGTGATTTCAATTATAGTTTTTATCAAATGTCATTCCCTGGAACTAGATTGATTCTTCATTACCTAACAAAAAAGCGCAGGCTGATGATTGAGACTGTATGTCCCTTTGCATGTCATATTTGGAGGTTTCCACGATTGATGCTACATCATATAAATTCTGCAGATTCAGCCTTTTTGTCATGTCTTTGCAGTGTCATGATACGTGTCCCCGTCGCTCGAAACCTGTCTTTTGGTCCGAGGAAACCGGAACTTCACAGGCCTGTCGATAAACATGCAAGCATGGACAAGCAAAGACCGTTTCTGTGTGCTTTGTAACGTCAGCTCACCCTAGATAAGTCATAGGACTGAATGTAAGGTCAAAGGTCGTCAGTCGGAGAGCTAGTGCAGGGTTTTGACGTTATCTTCCAAATGATTATAAGAATGATTAAAAGCACAGGATGAAGTGTCCATCTTTGCTTGGGTCTGAGATTAGCAGGACATGAGGACGGGTCGGCGGCCCCGGCTTCCGGGAATTCAGAGACGGAGCAGAGAGGCGTGAAGTTGGCTGGGGTAATGAGTCCCGTGCCGCCTCCTTTGATGAATGATCGCCTTAATGTTTGGCTGGGGGAGGCACAATCCTGCACTGCACAGGCACCCTCCACGGGACAAACATGAGCAGCAGCGCACAGACCCCAGATGTGGATTGGCCCCCAGGGGCAGCGCGGAGGAGCGACCGGCTGTTCCGCTGGCGTTGGACAAGGCGCTGGGTACCCCTGCTGTACCGTGAGGAATTTTACGAAGTTCTGTGCCTCACCGGACCCCTGGTAAGGTTTAGCCATGCCTTCCTCACTCTGAGAGACTTTCAACAATGTGGAGAGTGTGCTTGCTGGTTTCCTCTTCCTCATTCAATATGAATTGCTCAGTTTAGGTTCTCCTGATATTCCAGCTGTTTAACATTTAGTTATTCAAAGTCAACTTTATTTAATTGGCATTGTGTTCATGCACCACAAAATGAGGTTATTTAGGAGAGATTAAGATCCTGCGAGCCAAGTAGCCCCCAGGCCAGGACCAATTAAGCGTTAAGCGGTCAATCGTGTGTTTCGACATGAACGACCTTATTGACGTGAGCTGAATGACCTTCTGACCCCCACTTGTGTGACGTCTGTTGTGTCTGGAGGGGCCATACAGCCGCTCTCTGTGATTCTCCAGAGCTCCACCCTGGGCATCCCTCGCCCCTCGCCACTCCAGCACCCCACAGCATCTGCCCATATCGCTACAGATGGTCTGTTTTCTCAAATGGACTCGTTCTTTTCCTAGCTGATATCCCGGATCCTTCATTTCCTGCTCTCATTTGTCATCACATTATTCTGTGGTCGTCTGGGGAACACGGAGCTGGCTGGCTATGCCCTGGCCTCAGCGGTGAGTCCCCCCCCCCACCGTGTCCTCATTTTCTTGCCTGTTTCTCACAGTGTGATTTTTGGGAGGCCCCAGCAGCACAGAATGATCCAAAGCCTTGATGGAATACTAATGTTTCTTTTTTTGCCCAGACCATTAATGTTACTACTGCAGCGACGGGAGGCGGCCTCACCATGGCTTGTGACACGCTGGTGTCTCAGGTACCGGTGTTTCTCTGTGGTTGGCTCATGGTACCAGGCCTGAGTTAGCGTAGCTCATGTGGTAGGCCTGGGTTAGCTTAGCTCATGTGCCAGGCCTGAGTTAGAGTAGCTCATGTACCAGGCCTGAGTTAGCGTAGGTCATGTTCCAGGCCAGAGTTAGCGTAGCTCATGTGCCAGGCCTGAGTTGACGTAGCTCATGTACCAGGCCTGAGTTAGCGTAGGTCATGTGCTAGGCCTGGGTTAGCTTAGCTCAGAGACCTGCGATTACTACTCACCATTATCTCCCTCTGTCAACCCCAGACTTACGGGGGGAAGAATCTGAAGCGCGTAGGGGAGGTGCTACAGCGCAGCATCTTGATCCTGCTGCTCTTCTGCCTCCCGTGCTGGAGCCTGCTCATCAATACTGAGTCCATCCTCCTCCGCCTATGGCAGGACCCCCAGGTGGCCCGGTGAGTGACTGAGGCCCAGTGTCCAGCCATAAGTTGTCAAACGTGGGGACCCCAGTGGTACTCTTTCCATATGTTTTTCTGGTGAGTCATCAAATTCGTGACTCAAGTCCAAGTCGAGTTGTGGGTTATGTAACTTGAGTCCCTATCTATGTCACTTTTTTTGTGATTAAGACTTGCTTCAGCAAAAACCCACTGCAGTACATTATAGATTAAGTCCTTCATAGACAGAGAGAGGTTGAAAAGAGAGTATCTGCTCTATCAAATTTGTCCTCACACAGTTTTTATGTCCGTGTATATGCAGGAAGTGATTCATATTTCCAACAAACCCTCATCTCCCAATCTCAGGAGACCTTGCATTCAGCCAAATTAAAATACAGACAGAAACTCATTAACATACCCTACAATTATAAAATTAACGTTATGGTATCCAGAGGGGGACTATAACTTCAAGGGTTCTCGAATCATAGGGTCCAAGTCAGGTCCAAGTCTCAAGTCATCTGCCCCTAGAGTCCAAGTCTTTCTATCAGTCTTGCTGAGTCGAGTCATCAAATTTGTGAAATGAATCTCAGTCGAGTTGTGAGTCAGTGATTAGATTCCCCACCTCTGCAGCTGCCTGAGGCTTTTTCTCTTGATCCTCTCTGTATTAATACACATTCAGGTACACCCAGCTGTACATGATCGCGTTCCTGCCTGCAGTACCGGTGAGTCCATATGAGATAGGGTTAGCTTCAGAAGAAATGGGCCTTGTCTTCCAACAAGCTGTATTTTGTATTTTGGTTCAGTGATGCTCTCTTTCTCTCTCTCTCTCTCTCTCTCTCTCTTTCTCTCTGCAGGCATTGTTTCTCCATCATTTACAGGTCTCTTACCTCCAGAATCAGGTAAAATGAGCTCCTAAAGCCACCACTAATCATAGTGCTTCAACAGTAAACTGTTTAGCAAACACAAAAGCAATCCTAGGAAGATGGGAGAAAATGTACAGGAGTGTCTGTTTTTCAGTCACATTTGAAAGACAAAAAGAACATTAGATCCTGACAGTGTATTGATGGAAGATGCTGAATCCAGGAATGAGAAATCGGCTTGAGAATCCCATGGGGGCTGACTTGAGTCCCGGATATTAATCTCATGGGAGCCTTAGAGAAGTCTTACGAAACGGCCATGGAGGCTGTTAGACATCAGCCTCTCCGTTCTTTATTGACCTTTCCCTTGCATCAAAATGTTGTTTTAGGATAAATTATTCAGGGAAGAAGGTACTTAACTGAGCTCTCGATTGAAATTCAGTCGTGGCTGAAAAATGTAAATTAAGTTTCCTGTGGTATTTCCCTTTGCAGGACACAAATTTAATTAAGCCAATAAAATCATTTAGATTGTAGCATGTTTATGGGCCACGAGAGTCCCCCTTATGCAGCAATAATGTCAACACTTATGCCCTGATGATGTTTGTGTGCTCAGGGTATAATCCTGCCGCAGATGTACACTGCCGCAGCTGCGAACGTCCTCAACGTGGCAACGAATTACATCCTGCTGATCTGGCTGGACCTGGGAGTGAAGTTGGTGCTTCCTCTTACTTCCATTTATTCTGCAAACTATTAACATGCACTTACATGATGTGCGGTTTCCACTTACAACCAGCAGGTGGTGCTGTGGCTAAGGGCCAGATCCTGAGTTCTGCAGTCATATGATTTTGCTTTGAAAGAAATTGTTTCCTGAATATCGAGACATAGAAACGGGCCTTTCAGTATAGGATTAGGTAAACGAGACTGCAGTAGAAGGTTTCAGAAGGGGACACACATGAGCAAACTGCAGTTATGAGCAATGACAGTAGGAGTGGTTCATCTTTGTGACAGGGGATCGGCCGCGGCCAACAGCCTGTCTCAGATCTACATCTGCCTCCTGTTGTTCCTCTACATCCGCTGGAAGCAGCTGCACAGGAAGACATGGGCAGGTGAGCAGACTGCACTCACACACACAGACGGTGACTCTGACACGTCCAGCCACCCGCCTGTTTCTACAGGCTGATAGGTACGTGTCACATGACCTCTTAGTGGCCAATAGGGTGAAATGGTCACCAGGTAATTTACCTCCAAATGGTGTGGCTGAGGAGACCTGATACGTTTGTAAACATTGACGTTTTCATCTGACTGGTGAGTTAGATCATGTTAATCACACGTGCCTGAAATATGCATTTAGAAAAGTGAACTCAGGAGGCAGCTGCTTCTGAAAGATCTCCTCCAGCCCCTGCAGCATATCCCCGGCAGACCCCACCGGGCACGATCCCGCTAACCCCTGTCCCTCGGACCCCCTCCCAGGCTGGTCCAGTGCCGCCTTGCAGGAGTGGGGTGCCTACATGAGGCTGGCCCTCCCCAGCACACTCATGCTCTGCTTTGAATGGTGGCTGTACGAAATTGGAGGATTTCTGGCAGGTAGGGAGGAAGGAGCCCTGAGGTCAAAGGTCAATGGGCATGCTATCTTTCCAAGCTGTCCTCAGGCCAATCAGGTTTAATTGACCAACATTACATCATCGTCTTGACTGGAAAGCCAGCATCACTGCAAAACACATGACTGCATCTCTTCCTTTTCACTTTCTATCACAAGGCATGCTGGGAGAGCTGGATGTGGCAGCTCAGCACATTGTCATCACCCTGGCGTTCGTCACCTACATGGTACGTTTGTTAGCACTGCCGCTAACGCTGATGCCCAGATCTCAGTGAAGCCACGTTTCCTAAAGGGTGTGCTCCAAAATGCTGCCGGTCGGGGTGCAGATCCACCCTGACATTCTAGCTTTGCTGCAGAAGTACTAGTACGTCCCTGAGCAGGGGTTCGAGTTGGGGGGCACATTTTGAGTGCAGACAAGTCATTTACCTTTATCTCTGACTGAGAAATGCAGGCCTGCAGATGGAGAGTATCTGGAGACCGTTTCATGCAGATTTGATGAGGATAAAGAGAATGCAGTGAAGCAGCTTGCAGTTGTGTCATCAGAATCGTGCATGTTGGCCCTGCAGTTCCCGCTAGGCGTCCAAGTTGCTGCCTGTGTCCGCGTGGGGAATTCCCTGGGCGCCGGTGACACCATGCGGGCCATCGTCACCAGCAAAGTGTCCCTGATCCTGGCGGGTGAGGAGCGACGCTCTCTCTGTCCCCATGCTCGTCCTGTTTCTGGCTCACATCCTGCTCGCATCCTGCAATCACGCGCCCCTATCCACGCTGCTCCATTCAGCTTCACTGCAGATCCATTCACCTGCTTGGGCCCATTTAACTTCCAGGGTCTCTGTTGAAAGGGGAATCGGAAGCTCTGGTAACGGGGGTTCAGTTTGCAGCTGGTCTAAAGCTTCACCTTTGTCAGATTGCAGCCTTTTCTGAGTGTTTCTGTCTGCGAGAAACTCATAATCATAGACCTTGCATGAAGATATGAATCAAGGCGATATACATTCATTTTTCTAACAAATTCCTGCGATCATCTACATTTTTGCCAGTAGATGTTTTTCTCCCTTTCAGACGTTTTTTCCCTCGACTTTCCCCAGGCATTTTCGCAGTGTTTGAGGGTATCATCCTGGGCTCAACAAAATCAGTGATCGGCTTCATGTTTACTGCAGACAAGTACGTTTGGTGACTTTGCTGTAAACTATTAAAATTATGTAAGTTTGAAGTGGATGAAATATGTCCTAATGTTTGTATTGTAACTGGTCCTGTAATGTGTTTGTCTGCATGTGTCTGTCTGTGTGTTTGTCTGTATGTCTGTCTTTTTGTGTGTCTCTCTGTGTACTGTATCTGTGTCTGTCTGTCCATTTTTGTGTCTGTGTCTGTCTGACTATCTGTCTGTGTCTGTCTGCCTATCTGTCTCTGAATCTGTTTTCCTGCCTGCCTGTCTGCCTGTCTGTCTGTCTGTCTGTCTACTTTCAGGGCCATTGTGGAGCTGGTCTCTCAAATTTTAAGTGTCTACGTGATCCTGCAGTTTTTCGATGGCCTTGTGGTAGGGAATACTTTTTATTAATGTCTTCATTTTATATTTCAAATCCTTCCAGTTTAGCATCTAATTGTAGCTCATTCATATTGTTTTCTTTTTCTTATTTGCTTAAACAGATGTAAAAATGTTACATATTTCTTGCAGTAAAAACAATGTCAAATATAATACATATTGGCATGTTCTCTTGTCAAAGTATTTTCGGTAAATATAAATAAAATTTTGATGAGAAATATTTGAAGGAATACATTTGAGCTTTGTGCTTAAATATAAAACAAAAAGCTCTCACCCAAGCTTTTGGTTAAACCTGAAGTTAATCCCTCCTGAGCTCCTTTTTGCTTGTTCATACTGTTTGTAATTGAACCCCCCCCTCCCCGCACATACACACACACATACACATACACACACATATACACACACACACACACGCATACACACGCACACACACACACACACACACACACACACACACACACAGGTATCCTGCTTCATATCTGAGAGAGATGAGAAATATCCTGTTATGGAGATGAACCAGTATAGCATGTAACCTCTGGGATCATTACAGTGTAACCCCTGACCTTTAACCCTGCCCTGTGGAACATTATTCATTACACTATAACTGCTGACCTCTAACCCTGCCCTGTGGCACATTATTCATTGCAGTGTAACCCCTGACCTTTAACCCTGCCCCGTGGGACATTATTCATTACACTGTAGCTGCTGACCTCTAACCCTGCCCTGTGGGACATTATTCATTGCAGTGTAACCCCTTACCTTTAACCCTACCCTGTGGGATATATGTGGGTTCTGTCCTCAGTGTGTTAGTTTAGGTATCATCCTGGGGGCTGGGAAGCAGAAAATAGCAGCAGGGGCCAATCTCATTGCTTACTACTGCATTGGCCTGCCGCTGGGCGTCTCGCTCATGTTCAAGGCCGGTCTCCGAGTGCCCGGTACGCCCCGCCCTTTGTCTCTCACTGAGCCGTCAGTAAAGCCACCTGCCTCTTCCCTGTGACCCCCTGTGACCCCTGTCCCCTATGACCCCCCACAGGTATGTGGCTGGGACTGCTCATCTGCGTCATCCTGCTGTCCAGTTTTTTCATCTATATTCTCATCTTCAAGCTCAACTGGGTGAAAATCACAGAGGAGGTAGGACCCCCCGGGCCCCTCTGACCTCAGGGTGTCAGCTGACACACAGCTGGATCCGTTATGTAATTTTATGCAAACTTTGTGGAAAAAAAGCCAGATTTGGCCCGAAAGGAGCCGCACTCTTTATCTTCAGGCCAAGGCGCGTGCTGGGAAAAATGTTGGAAACAGGATGCTGGACAGGAGCATGGACAGGAGGCTGGCTGATGGCGTAATCCAAGACAGCTGTACTATCCCTGAAGACGGCCACATGGTGAGGAATGCCCCCCTTTCTGGTCTCTTACAGTGAGGTCACTCCCTGAAGAGTGCAGTGTGCACACTTACCTGTGTGCTGTTACCTTCAGATACTGTCAGCGACACCTGCAGGCCAAACAAATGGCTACGTCGCCGTGAGGAACCAGGAACAGGGCGTGGCAGGGGTGGGGCCAGAGGACAGGGGCCCCGCAGGCCTCCTCTCTGTCCCTCAGCTGCTTCTCCGCAGGGGTTTGACTCTGCTGGCTGCCCTCCTGATACTCTCTGCTGGACTGACCGTCTATCTCACGGTGCCAGCCCCACTGCTGCTCCTGGAGAGCAATCTCACTCTGGCAGCAGAAAACATCTCCGCTCCCACCGTGCTACTGAGCCCCACAATGTTTACTTAGAGCAGGAGTTACTGCCGGCGCCATCTGGTGGACAGAGTTCACAGTGCAGACACACACTTCATTGAAGCATAACTTCACACCAGTCCAGGAATTCATGTCAATAAATTGAATGACTCAGAGATGTGTCAGTTTTAAATTTGAAGTGCGCTATATTTAGTCCTTCTACATTTTTATGGCTTTATCTAATCGCTGCATTGTTGTTAATCACATAATTATTACTGCCAGGGGCCAGTTCCACAAAGCAGGCTTTCTTGCTTAGCTGGATAACTTGTTGGATTTAAGGTAGTCTGGGTTAAATATAAGTGAACAAAGATAAAGTTAATTTAACCCAGTCCATTTTTTACCTTAAATCTGACAACTTATCCGGCTAAGCAAGTAATTCTGCTCCCTGAAACAGGCCCCAGAAGATACCATGGCTTTTGTGTCTGTTAAAATTGATTGGACTGTCATTGTACCTCATACAGTTATTTTTCCTGATTTAAAACAATGTGTTTTTGAATAGTTTAACCATGCGTCATGTGTCAGGTGTCGATTGATTATATCTTAGCTCATCTTAATTGTAGGGTGTCATCTGCTCACAAAGATGCCTTCCTATTCTCAGCATGTTCCCTGCATTCTCTGCTTGGTTTGTTATGTGCAAAACACAGGAAAACTGAGGCAAACGGCTTTTGAGCTTCCAAATGCTGCCTCTGGCTTTTCCCTCATTAAAGTTCTCAGAGGATAAATCCTCCCACTTTATTTTAACTCGGATACCATTTCCAGTAGATTATGAATAAGATCCAAAGGCTTGTAGCTATCATATATGTCCTCCAGGCTGGACAGTCAGCATGGCCATTCTGTGACATCACAAAAGCAAAGATTGAAGGCCATTTATTAATTTCTTGTTAGAAGGAATAGGTCATTAAAAACTCACTGGTTAAACTGAGTTAGTGAATAGATGACAAAGTGCCTAAAAAGCAGTGCGAGTGGGTGGGAGGAGAAGCGATGCCGCCATTTCTATGCAGGCGGCCCGGGCATCGCACAGGTATGTACTCTCTGCCCAACCCCACTCCGTTATTTTCAGTGCCAACCCATGGTAACATTTCATCAGGGGACCCAGAATTTCTAGGTGTTCCCCTCCACTAGCAGTTATTCACAGCCCACTGGCCAACCACTAGCTTACCCTGATCCATCCAATCACCTTGAGGCATTTAGATAGGGTTACCTGAGTTTGGCATGTTCTCCTTAAGCATTGGCTTTTGGTCTGGGTTGGACCTTCTTAGGGTTCAGGTGGTGCTTTGTGTAGTAGCTGGTCTCCTTTTAGACCCTCAGACAGCACCTCCCCCACTAAGTTTGACATCATGTAACACATCAGTACATCACAGCACACGGAACAATCCATGTCACTGAGGTGAGCAGCACAGTTTAGCATCCAACTGAACCCAACAGCACAGTTTGCTGGCCAAGTGGGTCAGTCCCCCGTGCCAAAGACCTGTGTCCTTAGCTTAGGGAATCACATTCCCGGCAGTGACCTCATATCTGTAGTTTGCTGATTATTGCTAAAATTACACTAGTTGCCAAATTGTGGAAACACTCCCAGATTGCAGAACTTTATTCCATAAATTTGGCCACTAGTGTACATGCATGCGTCTTCTAACCATTTATCCTGGGCAGGGTCACTGGGTAGGGCCGCATGCCAACACAGAAGTGCCCATTAACTGTAGGGCTTATACACTGTAAGCCATTCAGAGACACCATTCAGCCTAACTGCGTGTCTTTGGCCTGTGCAAGAAAACCTGCCCAATAAACATGGAGCAGAAGATTTAAACCCTCGAAGCTGGAAACGTGAGTTGACGCCAGCGGTCGCTACGCCCCATGCATCTAATTCTAAAAGTGAATTAGTGATTAATGATCTGCATTACTGGGATTAGCCAAAAGTGTGAGGAGCATCGCTACAGGCACCTACCAGCATATTCTTTCAGACAACTGCAGCAAATGTCATCATACAGTTATAGGCACTGTACATGCACTGCTATCACATGCACTGCTTGCTATCGCATGCACTGCTATCACATGCACTGCTTGCTATCGCATGCACTGCTATCACATGCTACTATCACCCAGTTAGCAAACCTGTGAGCTAGCAGCCTCCTGTTTACACTGGGCGGTTTGGACTTGTTATCCACTCGCAAATGCACTTGGTGCGGAAACAAAGTAATCACAGCCCACTGTTGTAACCCTGATTGGTTTTCCCATCATCTTCCTAATAGTCGGCTGATGAGAGATAGCATTTAATTAGCAATTCACATCCTCCAGAAACAAGGACCTGCTGTGGATGCTCATTATGTAGCAGTAAATGCAATCACATCATTATTCCATTACTGCAGTCTAGCAAGTGTTATTTCTCTGCAATCATGCTAGTTCCATTATACAGAGGAGCTAAACATTTCGCATCATCCCAGGATTCTGATAGGATCACGGTGAACTTGAGCTTGCTTTAATATTTCTGTTTTTGTCTGTTTGCTAGTTTCCCCTGCCTGTCCCTGAGGGCTGCGTGCAATATTGATGAGGACAGAATGTGTGCAGTCGCCGAACATAAAGTCACTGTGTAGGAAAGTGCATAATTGTGGATTTCATGAGAACAGTGTGAAGCAATTGTAAACTAAAGTAAGCAAAGAAGAGGTAAATGCATTGTGTTCTGATAGCTCTTCATAAGACACAAGCAACCAAAATTTTCATCTCATATATCCAGAGAGAATGATCTGTGCAAAAAGTGTACAGCAGGAAAAACAGAAATGTAATCTGCTAGGGTGTGTTTGGAGCCCACTTGAGGTTTTTGTAAGTAGCATCAGTAAGGTATTTCCCATAACCACCAAGTAAATGTTCTATAGCTATCGCACTGTGGGCGCAGTGGTGCGTCTGAGGCTAGGGATCTGTACTAGCAATCGGAAGATTACTGGTTTGAATCCCGTGAATACCAGGAGTAATCATACTGTGTTAGGACCCTTGATCAAAGGCCCTTAACCTACAATTGCTTCATCCTGGGTTTGACATAAATCTGCATCCAGCCCTGCAAGGAGGTCCTCCAACTTCCAGGGAAATTTGAGGGTTGGTGGCAGGATTGGCACTCCAGCTCACAGGAAAAAATCTTCACCGGCTGCACTCAGTTTGTTCTGTGGTGGGTGCAGCAGCACACGCTCCTTACCCCTCTCGCAATATGCTCTATAGGTAGGCGCTCCATCGTAATAAAATCTAAGAGCAGCATCCATGTCACAAAGCCAACTGGACAGAAGCTACACATTTTTATTTTACAGAGAAGTTGAAAAACAACAAAACAGGCTATTTAACTTTCAAACAAATCATAAGAGGATCTGTCTGTCCTTAACCTCCATGCTCCCTTCGGTTCTTCACTCTTTCCTCTCCACACATTGGGGGGGGGGGGGGG